>ML681966.1:63233520-63254757 GCA_007922195.1 Podocnemis expansa
GTCCCTAACCTGACCTTCCATCACCAAGGGCCTGTCTTCTTCTCTCCAATCTGCCACACCCATGGTAGTGGGCTGGGAGCTGACCATGCTTGTGAAAACTGAAGCAAAAAATGCATTGATCACTTCAGCTTTTTCCTCATCCTCCGTCACAAGGATACCTGCCCTATTCAGCAAGGGGCCTACACCATCCCTTGAACAGTAATAAGTCATGAGGACCAGACAGTACCACTCAAGAGTTCTGAAGGAACTCAAATGTGAAATTGTAGAAGTACTAACTGTGGTATGTAATCTATCATTTAAATCAGCTTCCATTCCAGATGACTGGATGATAGCTCATTTTAAAAAAGACACCAGAGACATTTCTGGAAATTACAGGTTGGGAAGCTTGTACAGTACCAGACAAATTGGTAGAATCTATAGTGAAGAATAGAATTATCAGATACACAGATGAATAGTTTTTTGGGGGGAAGAGTCAACATTTTTGCAAAGGGAAATCATGCCTCAACAAATCATGCCTCCATTAGAATTCACTGAGGAAGTCAACAGGCATGTGGACAAGGGTGATGCAGTGGATATAGTATATTTAGATTTTCTGAAAGCTTTCAAGAAGTTCTCTCACCAAAGGCTCTTAAGCAAAGTAAGTGGTCGGTCCTGGGAGAAGAAGGAAGTTCCTCTCCTGGATTAGTAACTGCTTAAAAGAGAGGAAACAAACAGTAGGAAGAAATAGTCCATTTTCGGAAGGGAGAGAGGCAAATAGTGTCACCCACGAGTCTGTACAGGTCAGCTATTCAAGATATTAATAAATGAACTGTAAAAATGGGTAAACAGTAATGGGACAAAATCTGCAGATGATACAAAACTACAAGATAGTTACATTCAAAGCAGACTGTGAAGAGTTACAAAGGGATCTCACAAAACTGGGTTACTGGGCAAGAGAATGGCAGATGAATTCAATATTGATAAATGCAAAGTAATATACATTGGAAAATAATCCCAACTATTGATATAAAATGATGGGATGTAAATTAGCTGTCACCACTCAAGAAAGATCTTGGAGTCATTGTAGATGGGTCTCTGAAAACATCCACTCAATGTGCAGCGGCAGGTGAAAAAAGCTAACAATATTGGGAGTCATTAGGAAAGGGACTGATAAGACAGAAAATATCATACTGCCTCTTTATAAATCCATGGTATACCCATATCTTGAATACTGTATTTAGATCTGGTTGTCTCATGTCAAAAAAAAAAAAGATTAGAATTGGAAAAGGTACAGAAAAAGGCAACTAAAATGATTAGCAACATAGAAAAGCTTCTATATGAGGAGAGATTAATAAGACTGGGACTTTTCAGCTTGGAAAAGAGATGGCTAACGGGGGACATGACAGATTTATAAAACCATGATTGGTGTGGAGAAACTAAATAAGGAAGTACTATTTACTCCTTCATATAAAGCAGGAACTAGGACTAAGCAGATGAAATTAATAGGCAGCAGGGTTAAAATGAACAAAAGAAACAATTTCTTCCCATGACACATGGTCAGTCTGTGGAACTCTTTATCAGAGGATGTTGTGAAGGCCAAGATTATAACCGGGTTCAAAAGAGGACTAAATAGGTTCATGGAGAAGAGGCCCATCAATGGCTGTTAGCCAGGATAGGCAGGAATTACTGTTTGCCATTATTGGGAACGACTGACAGGATGGATCACTTGATTACCTGTTCTATTCATTCCCTCTGAAGTACCTGGCACTGGCCATTGTCAGAAGACAGGATATTGGTCTGATCCAGTATGGCTGTTCTTATGTTCTACTGTTCCTTTAGATATACACAAGACTGTTTCCTGACAGTACATTGCAGGACTTAAGAGGCAGTAGGGCTCAAACCTGAGATCAAGAATATCTTCCATATACTCCACAAAGCTTTCCAATTTCAGTGACTTTACACATTGCAGGGGGTTCGGCTTCATAACAGCTTGCATTCTATATTTGACCACGTGACAATCTGTGTGTCAAAGCACCTTAAGGCTATGGAACAGAAAGGAGGCCGCAATTTGAAATTTCTTCTTTTTAAAATCTGGGTTTATGAACTCACACAAAAGCAGCATCGTTAGAACTCTGAAGATGGAATCCTTCAAATCATTTATTTTGATAGTGCTTTTGTCAAATGGCATTGTGAACTACAAATTTATTGTGCTGTATTATGGTGTACCTTTGAACAGAATTTTGCCCCAATCTTGCCAGATGAATTCTGTCAAGGGACAGTGTGCCTGCGTGCCTCTTCTTACAGGCTTAGGGCCCTAACTTTAGGTGCTCCTGGGACACAGCTTCCCTGACAAATACCACATGCATCTGAAAGTCTGTTATATGAGGGCTTCATCCTTTCTCTGTTTTCCAAATAGCACTGAACAGCCCAATATACTAAGCTAAGAGCTGTTTGTTGAAGTTTGAAACTGGACTGTATCCAGTTAGTGGACAATAGTGACTAGGTCCAATTACATAGTGGCATTTATAGTTTAGAGTGGCCCTTTGGCGTATATATATCACAACTTTCAAACATTATTGCTTCAAACCTAAAAAAATAAAAAATCATGTTATAAGCATATTCAGGTACTGTTCTATATAACATCTAGTGCATAAAGTACTTTTAAAGCGAAAAATCATCATTAAAACAGGAATAGTTAAATTTCCTATAACCAGGCTAACTGCAATTCTGTTAGTAAATATTAGAGAGACAAGGTGGATGAGGCACTATCTTTTATTGGATCAGCTTCTGTTCTTGAAAGAGATAAGCTTGTGAACTTACACAGAATTCTTTGGGTCTTTTGAGCTCTGTGTAAGTTGAAGAGCTTATCTCTTTCACCAACAAAATTTGGTCCAATAAAAATATTACTTCATCCACCTTGTCCGTAATATCCTAGGATAAATACAGCTATTATGCAGTAAACAACATTAGTAAATGGTGTCTAGACACAATTCTATGAGAAATACACTTGACAATAACTTTGAAGACAGCTGTTGCTAGCTCAGTGTAGGCCTTAGTGTGGACAAAGGCCTCAATGACTATCTTTTTCAAGAAGCAATTTTTATCATCTCTGTTGTGCTGCATTGTATTGCCCACAGAAGAGGAAAGAATAAAATAAAGTGGAAAAGGAAGATACGTACTTGAAAAAAATAACACCCTGCCCCCCCCCAAAGACAGACAGAGGAGGAGAGACAAAACATAAACATTTGACATCAGACATACAACTTACTAGTAATTTAATATCAGTACTAATAGCCTACCACGTTTAGCTTTGCTAGCTTTTAAATTTTTCCTTCAGAGTCAGAATCTGGATGCATTTTTTTGCCAGCTTTCCAGTTTAGGATGCTGAGCCAAACTTTGCATTTGGCAGCCATATCTGCATTGGAATCCAACATGCTAATGAATCTGAGATATAATCCATTAGTGGATTATACCCCACCCCATTAGATTATTCATCATCACCGTTATCAATTATAGTCAATATAAAACACCATCTATGCAGCAGAGACCTGTGTCAGCAAAAGCAGACATGATACTACAGAATTCTAATATCCCATCTTATTACTTTGCTACGTTGCTCAAATATATCCTAACATATTCTAAGAGGATATTTGGTGATTTTATCCCCTCCCCTCAATCTGATTTGGTAAGGCAGGCATTGTTGCCTAAATAGCAGTATGTTCCCATGGGCTAACACCTTTGGGACATGTCTTCCATGAGATAAATTGTCAGTGGCCCACTGAAGTCTTTATCACCAGCTGAGAATTTGTCCCCTTTATTTATTTATTTTTTTTAATCTAAGTGCATTTAAAAGGTAGGAACAAATTCCAAAATTCCTGTTTTAAGTGCATATAAACTGAGGCTGTAACAGGTTTAAAAATATACTTGATAAAACCACTGTTGTTACTAGCAACTGGCACTTTTGGTTCACTTGTCACAGTTAACTAACAATTAAATACATATGCCCTGGCAGATATGACCCACAATGGAAGATTAAAGGTTAGACTGCTTAAACCAGAGGTCAGCAACCTTTAATAAGGTGTGTGCCAATTTTCTCCCTCTCCCAGTGCTGGGTCCCATTGCTGGTGGCAGAATCAACAGCAGGGGCGGGGTGGGAGATGGTCTGTGAGGCCTGATGTTGGGGTAGTGTTTACATCAGGGGGTTGTGGGTCCCAGCAGCCTAGGCAATTTCCTGCAGACTAGGCCTGTGTGAGCAAGGGGAGGGGCAGGGCTGCATTAACAGGCAGAGGGGCACAGATGTGGTGCTTGGAACCAGAAGAGGCATGGCTCCACTCAGGGCACTCGTGTAGTGTTTTTGGCATACATGACGCAGACTGCTGATCCTTGGATTAAACTGTTCATCACAGACCTCTTACATTATTTTTCAGCAGACTGCCAAAAATCTTGCCAGCCTTCTTATTTCTCCAGCTATTACTTTGTGAATTCCCTCTTGTTAAAACCTAATAAGGAAAATAAACCATCATACAGTTCCTGTAATGGCCAGCCCTTTGATATTCATGTCTCCCTGAAAAGTCTCAACTATGTATAATTTTATTTAGTAGAAGGTGGTGTTAGAAAAATGTAGAAATGGGATTTACTCTGGGGAGTGGAAACAACTGTTTACAATTTTTTTTACTACTAAAAAGAGGTTAATTATTGTCAGATTGGTCCATTTTAGAGCATCCAGTGAGATAACTGTGCTTATTCCACTGTTATGGGTAATTATGTAACCTTAATGTCCATCCCATTTTGAAACAGGCTGCCTTAGTAGAAGCTATTAGGAGAGAGAGTGCTGGTGCAGGGAAGGATATGAAAAGTATGAAATGCTGCTGCATTGAATATTGACCTCTTTACTCTTGATGAGAATGGCAAAGGAGCTACTCCACAACAACTGCTAGAGATGCTATTATGCTGCGGGAGAAGCCCCAGGGGGTTGGACTCGATGATCTCATGAGGTCCCTTCCAATCCTATGATTCGATTCGATTCTATTCTACCAACAGTTCTGATGAAGTAACAGAGGGGCTGGGAAGCAGGGAATTATGGGATTCTGTTGAAACAGGGTTTCAACAAAATTGGCCTCTAATATTCCCACAAAATCAAGACAAGCCCAGGACACCTGAATATAGAAAGACACCCTATATGTTAATTATTATGATGCAATTGGTAATTTTGCTGAGTTATCAATCCACCTAAGCATTCAGACAGAAAGGCAATAACTGAAATTAATAAAAGAACAAGGAAACCAGGGCCCAATCTCTTGGACAATGGAAATTCAAATTGACTTCAATTCACTTTGGATCTGGCTCTCACTGAACAAACTGAGAAAGAGTCAGTAGCCTAAAACTGAAAAGGTCCTGGTGAAAGGATAACCATTCAACATAAAATATATCCAGCTTTCACATTATAAAAATTTGGTCAAGTCAGAACTGCAGAACTCAAGACCAATTTATTTGTTGTTAGTATTTCACCTTCTATCATGCCTGCAAGTTGCATTATGCTAACATTTAGCATGCTATTTAAATGAGCTTCTGTACAAAGAAATGGAAAAGGGAACAGCCACTGAACATCTAACGGCATTTGGACAACCTCAGATTCATTGTTTTCTTTGGCCACTAACTCTAATGGTTACACGTTTTACTACTGTAGCGGATTACAGTAAATCCACTAGATGCTTTATTTCCATTAAATACTATAGCGAAGACACAACAAACTGCTTTCTAGTTCCTCTGGAAAGAAAATATCAAAAAAATTGGGTCAAAATCCACATTCAAAAATATTGCATGCATTATTAGGCAATGTCCCATCAGAGGGAAGAAAAGGAGGATCTGAGAAACAGCAGACTTTCTGCACCCACACTCTCCTTTGTAGGTCTGTTTAAGTCAGACAACATCCCACGTATGTTGCTGTACAAGGAGTCTCTAAGGAGTTGGATTTAATGGCACCGAAGGATCCGTGTCCCATGTGCGTTGCCCTTTGCAAAAAAAAACAAAACAAAACAAAACAAACCAAACCCCCCTCACCATCCACCACCAAAAGAATTCTCTCTCTTTGCAGCCATGGGACCTTCTGTAGCACAGAGACGGGGGCAGAATTTGCAAGCAAGTAGATAATCAGTAACAGTGAGGTTAAAAAAAATTAGAAAACACCTGAACAAACTCATTGCCTAGTTAGCTGTCTAATACTATCCAGCAAAGGAGGGGAAAGATTATTGAACACAGTTCAACAAAGAACATATTAAACTTTCACATTCCATAAATCTGTGCAATTCAAATTGTGGAAACCCAGACCAACAGTTTACGAATGTAGATCAAATCATAATCGATTGAAGAGAATCTTAGTTTCATGACAAAGCACTAACATTTCTAGAAAGAGAAATCTCTGCAGCCGAAAGAGTTATTACAGCTTCATTTTGCACTGGACAAAAATATTAGTGTGTGTGCAAAGAGAAAAACTGAGTACAAAATGAAGCAGTGAATTTGGGAAGAATCCCATGTTAATCTGAGAAATTTCAAACTGATTATCAAAACTATCCTGATTCAAAAAGTTTAAAAGAAAGACTAGCATTTTTCATCATCAGAATAATCATAAGAACAACAGTAGAACTTATATACATTTACTTATCAGTTTAAATAATTAAAATTGAGAATTTAAAAGATTTTAAAACCTTTAATTTACATTTCTCAATTTACCCATGTAGTTCACTTTATTTCACTTTTATGTTACTGTGCATATTTTGCAGCTTGACCAGTGCAAAGAGCCAAGGCAACTGTCCATTGTTTCCACTCAATTTTCCTTTCTGATTCTCAGACTTTAGAAAAGTATTATGTGTGAAAGGCAAGCACTGCAATTGGTAGAATGGGGAATGTTTAATTCCAAAATCCCCACTTTTCATTAATTTTTTTCTGAAATTATGAAAATATTTGTATTAAAATCTGATCCTGAAAAACCCAAGGCCCCAAACCTAAAATGAGTTTTGTGTAAGACGACCCAGTTTCCATGTGGAGTGCCATCAACTTAACATGCATAGTATTTGACTTTTTAACTTAAATATCAATAAGAACTTAAGATGGCAACATGGGCTTGCCATTTTCCAAAGGAGTGGCCATGTTAGTCTAGTTCAGCAAAGCAAACAAGAAGGCTAGTGGTACTTTTAAAGACTAAAAAATTTATTTATCTCATGAGCTTTCATGGGAGAAGAGGGATTTTCTCCCACAAAAGCTCATGTAATAAATTTGTAAGTCTTTAAAAGTGCCACTAGACTCCTTCTTTGTTTTACTGGGCTTGCCACTGTGGTTCTCGATGGACGACTGAGCCTAAATTACCTGTCAGCATCCCTTTGAAGGAAATTAATGCACCATCAAATAACTCTATTTTGAGTGAACAACTTCATTTAAAATAAAAGGAAAGCAAAACTATAAGGAACGTCAAGACTCAAGAGCTGTAGCTACTGGGTTTAGAAGACGAATTATTACTTGTCTCATTTATCATTTTTGCTTAAGTTTTGAAAGACAGAAGTAGCTCATGTCTGAGAGCTAATGAATATATTCAAAGATGATTTAACAGTAGTGGAAATCTTTGCCAGTGTTCTGTATTCCCGGGGGGGGGGGGGGGAATTAAACTTCAGAACTCTTTAGACACAAATCCGTCACACAAACCTTTTGTGTTATAAATCACGATCCATCCATTCTCTTCTCTGATACACATCCCACATTTTCTTCAACAGAGTATCACCAGTTTTTTTTAAATTGACTTAAGGTAAATTGGTATAGGAAACCCATCTGACACAAGAGTTTCCACACAGAGCCCTAATCTACACAGTTTAACCCTCTTTTCAGCAACAATCAACAAGAGATATGCAAGGTGTGTAATACCCTGTACATCTCCAGCCATCTTCCTAACTCCCACTTACCACACCCTACACGCTGCACTAAGGTGAACTGAAATGCCATCCAGTTGCCTTAGCACTATGCTACTTCCAGGGTTGGGGTTACTGATGCAAACTCCAGAGCAATTGAGCACATCTTGACAGGCTGCTTAATCGAGCCAGAAGAGCACAGTGGCAATTTTGCTGCTGCTAGTATAGACATACCCAGAGACTTGATCAAAGGGTGTGAATTTAAAACAATTTAGTTTGGAGCGGCTGGGACATTTTAAATTCTTTGCTCCTGTTACTGCTGGCATTGAAACTGCTTGGCTGTAATTTTCGTGGCAAGACTTTCTTTGATGAACCTTACTCTTGCTTTCTTTGATGAATTTACCTTTGCTATTTGTAAAATTGCATTCAGTTTGGTTTCCTGAACCATTTTCACAGGAATGCGTAGCATGCAGATGTAATGAACATCACAGCTTTTTTGAGAAAATTTCCAGGCAGTGTTCCATGTAAAATAATACCTTCAGTATTCCCTACTCTAGTAAAGGTTGAGTCTGAGTCTTCTCCAGAAATGGACAATGCTGCATGTTTCAGAAGGTGAACTGCCCATCTTTTTATAAATCAGGACTAAACTATGAAAGTTACACATGCCTAATATTAACAATAAACAATTGATTAAATGGTACTTTCCTCAACACACATCGAAGGCTTTTGTAAACAGGCAATGTGTGTCTTGTAAAAAAAATCCCTTTAGCAAAATATTTAAAATGAGGTCAATGACATCTTGTACAAATCAAACCACATGTTGCTCAAAACAATCATGTTCAGTGTATGGTTCACGTATGTATCGATTATGGTATCTTTACCAATATTGAATTTTAACACTGTAGGATTTCATAAATTAGCTACTATCCATTTAGTACTGGAATTATGCTTTTCTAAAATAACTGTACTGTTATACTTTATAAATCAAGGCAGCTGCATATAACAACAAAATATATTATAGGGAATTACCATGATCACAATAGCTCCTGGGAAAATGCAGAGGTTCATAAAAAAGCATATTAATGAAAGAGTGCTTATATTCTGCCCCCTGTGTGTCACAAAACTGAGCTTCACAATGGCCTACTTGAACTGGGTCTTAAACAGAGGATATGAAAACTACCTGATAATAGACTAGAGCAGTAGTTTTCAAACCTATTTTCTCTGAACCCAGGTTAAAAATATCATTTATACGCATTACCCAACAACTTCATCTTTCAACAAATGCATTTCAGTCTTTCAGTGGCAGCAGCACAGAGTACTGCAACCCAGTACCTGAAGGTCTGAGGCCCAGTACTGGGTCCTGATGCATAATTTGAAAACGATTGGACTAGAGGTCTGGCCAACGAGTTTGTCAAGTATGTTGCCTCACTGAACTACTAATATCCATCTTCAATAATTTTTGGAGTTCTGTGGAAGTTCCAGAATACTGGAAGAAAACTAATCTCGTGTTATTTTTAAGAAAGAGTAAATGGGATGATCTGGGTAATTACAGACCTATCAGCTTGGCTCGGGTCTCAGGCAAGATATGGAACTTGATTAATAATGAACTAAAGGAGGATAATGTAATTAACAAAAATCAGCTTAGGGTTTTGGAAAATAGACTCTTTCAGACTAACAGTTGTTTTTTTTTTTAAAAGAGAGATTACAGATTTGGCTTATAAAACTAACAGTGTTGGCAAAATATATTTAAACTTTTGTAAAGAATTTAACCTGGTGTCACACAACACTTTGATTAAAAGCTAAAATGGCATAAAATTAGGGGCAAATTTAATGAATTAAAGACTAATTAACTGAAAGGTCTCAAAATGTAACCATAATTGGTGACTTGTCATCAAGTGGGCCTGTTTCCAGTGGAGCATTACAGGGACTGGTTCTTGGCCTTAGGCTAGTTAACATCTTGATCAATGGCCTCAGAGAAAGTTTAAAATCAGCACTGATAAACCTTGCAAATGACACAAAACCTAGGGGAGTAGTCAATATGAAGAGGACTTGTCAGTGTGTCAGAGTGATCTGGATTGCTTGGTAAACTAGGGGCAAACAAACAATGTATTTTAATCTGGCTAAGTGTAAATATACATGTCTAGGAACAAAATAAAAAGTGGTCTATACATGGGGACTCTGAAAAAGATTTGTCAGTTGTTGTGGATAATCAGTTGAACATAAGCACCCAGTCAGACGCTGTGGCAAAAAGACCAAATGAAGTCTTGGAGTGCATGAACGGAGGACCCTTCAGTAGGGGCTAAGAGGTTATTTTACTTCTGTATTTGGCACTGGTATAACTGCTGCTGGAATACTGTGTCCAGTTCTGATGCCCACAATTCAAGAAGGATTTTAATAAGAAGAGAAGAGCCCTGAGAAAAACCTAAGGATTTGCAAACATGCCTTTCAGTGACTGACTCAAGGAACTCAGTCTATTTATAGTAAGAAAGAAAACATTAAGAGGTGACTTGATTACAGTTTGTACGTACCTTCATGAGGACCTAATATTTAATAATGGGCTCTTCAAACTAGTGAAGAAAGGTAAAAACATGAGCCAATGGTTGGAAGTTGAAGCTAGACAAATTCAGACTGGAAATAAACAAGGAGTCTTATGGACACACAAAGATTAACAAATATATTTATTGCATGAACTTTCGTGGGAGAAGCTCATGCAATAAATACAGTATATTTGTTAGTCTTTAAGTGCCAGAAGATTCCTTGTTTGTTTTATTGAATTAGACTAACAAGGCTGCCCCTTTGGATCTTGTCAACAGACTGGAACTAATGCATAAACCATTGACAGTGATAAAGCAGTGGAGCAACTGATCAATGGTCATGATGGACTCTCTATCACTAACAATCAAAAATTGGATATTTTTCTAAAATATATGCTCTAGGAACTTTTTTGGGAAGGTCTCTGGCCTATGCTATACAGGAAGTCACACCACATGATCACAATGTTCTCTTCTATTCTTAGAATCTATGAATTTATTTTTCTGGTACAATATTGTTAGGGAAAATAATTATTGAAAATAACAGGAAAGTTTAAAATGATATTTTCTAACTGTGTCAACTGGATTTTTCTACATCAACCTACAGCAATTTAATGC
This sequence comes from Podocnemis expansa, assembly GCA_007922195.1. Taxonomy (NCBI): domain Eukaryota; kingdom Metazoa; phylum Chordata; order Testudines; family Podocnemididae; genus Podocnemis; species Podocnemis expansa. The sequence continues at coordinate 63,244,544 of ML681966.1, forward strand.
TGCTCACCACAGCATTTTTCCCTATCATTTTTATGCTGTAACTCACTTTGTGTTTTTTCCAGCATAGCATAGCTGTAAGACTTTATTTTACCATGACTACTCCCACATTTCTTCAGACCAAACCTCCCATTTTCAAAATCTATAGATGCAGATCTTCATTCTTTTTTTCAACAGTAGTGTCCCATCATAACTCCACTGACTTGAATGAAATTACTCCTGATTTAACAAACTGTATGTGAGCAGTGAAATCAGGCCAACTAAGTGGAAAAGTCTTCTTCCCAACTATTTATTGCAAACAAGCAATTATCATTCTAAAACATGATATCTGATTAACACTCCATCAATGTCTCAGCCTGCATAGCTGCAGAGGGTACTAGTGGTTGTGAAACGATCTACTACTTCAAAAATCTGACAGTCTGTTTCTTGATGGCTTTTTCTAGCAATGAACTGCCCAAACAGTCTAAAAGAGTGCTATATTGCTATATGCTATAATTTCTCCATTCACTGACCTTAGCCAAACATGGGTGGTAAGAACAGAAACATGGGCACTAGTCTTCGGCCAGTTTACTTTAAAGAGGCACTGTAGAAATGCTAGTTAGAAGAATCTTATTCATACATAACTCACATCTATCTTTACATTCTTTCAGAGCTGAATTAGATATCTTCTAGTAGCTGAACATAATAAACTGTGAAACAAAGACAAATTGATCATGGCAGATACACTGGTAGAAATCTAGGATGAAATTCTGATTCCACTGAGGTCAATGGGAAAAACTCCATTGACTCTAACAGGGCCAGGGTGTCACCATTACAGTTTGGGAAGACACATTTTATAGCAATGAGTTGTAAAGAAGAGTTAGGAAGAAATAATAATATAATTCTGGGAACTAAAATAATCAAATACGATTTGAAGAACTGAAAAACTAAATGAAACCAATAAATCTAGCAAGCAATGTCAGTATTCTAGCTGAGGAATAAACCAACGCAGACATATTCATTATGAGGACAGGTTGTGATAAGCATTCACACTGACTAGTGACTTACTACAACAGTAACCCTCTTTATTTCTAGCAAAACTATTTGCAGAATCAAGTACTAGTTACAGTAAGTAAGGCGATCATGATCTGGTCCCAAATAAGAAATTCCAACTGCTAGAGATACACAAAAGATATAAAAAGTAAATTAAAATAAATGTGATATAAAAAGGACATTCAAAAGGAGCTTGAAGTGTAGGGTGTTTCAGTATTTCTCGTTCATAGGGTACACTTTTGTCTTCGATTACAGTTTTTACTGTGTATGTTCCACGTGGCTTTTTGTTTCCTTATTGGATTTTTCACCATGAAATCTTATGTTGCTAATCATATGGTGTTCAGCTGTTATCTGCGAAGTTCCAACTGATGACAGAAATATTTATTTGCTAAGTGTAAGGGTCCACAGGTTTTCAACCCTGTTCCATGGGCTCCTGGAGAGCCACTAAGCTCTGATCTGCCACCTAGGCCATGACCACACTGAAAATTATGCATTGATCCCCATGAATGGACACAGCAGGATCGATTGAGTGGCCAGTATATAGCTGCTCAATCAATTGCAGACTTGGTTTCCTGTTGACACAGTAACTCCGCCCTTTCAAGAGGAGTAATGCTGCATTGACTGGAGAACAGTGCCGATCGATGCAGCTAAGTGAAGACAGCATGGTAAGTCAAACTAAGTCAAGCGGAGGCATGCATTCTGTGACATGAAGATTGTGAATCTCCCGTTGACTTACCTTCAGAGACTAGGGCCTGGTCTGCAGTGCGGAGATATGTCAACACTGCAATTAGACACTTGTGTCTGGCTCATGCCAGCTGACCTTGGGCTGCAGAGGTGAAGAGGCTGTGTACAACTGTGCACATATTGAGGTTGAGCTGCAATTTGAGATCTGGGACCCACCCATCTCAAAGGGTCCACTGTTTGAATCAAAACAACTAGTCTGATCTGAACTGATCTTGTGACTTATCCTACACTGCATTTATTTTTCCTTTCCATACTGTAGAAGTTTTCCATTTCAAACATCTGACAAAGTGGGATTACAAATAAATTTCTCAGTCTTTAAAAGCGCCACAGGACTCCTTGTTTGTTTTGCTGAAGCAAACCAGCATGGCTACGCCTCTGGAACTTCCCAGCATGAGGGCATGTCATGACAATGTAACAGCATTATTTTCACATTTCCACGTGTTTTGTTCCTGGTAGAGTGGGTGTGGTTGAAATGAAAAGTGGCATATCCTCTTCATCCCTGCATATGATAGCTCAACACAATCCAATTCATATTAGTTCTAAAACAGTATAATCTAAGGGAATGAAGATGGCATGGAGTCAGAAATTCCATCCAGGGTATGCTGTCTCAGATCTGCCCTAGACTAAGGAAAAAAAGAAGTAGTTTCTCTTTGAAGCCACACACAAACACAACCTGTGACTAAAGAAGAAGGGTATCTACTTTCCTATTTCCCCAAAGAAGGTTAAGCTGAGAGTAGAGAGGACAGGGTTTGAAACTTGGGGAGCAGAAAACAGGAAATGCTATAAGAAAAAATAGTTCAAATTTGCTCTTTCATTTTTGAGGCTGAGCCAGGTAGCAACATGAGGTAATGTTATACAGCCCACATTTCCATCACTTCCCAACAAAAATTCAAGTCAGCTATGCACCTGCTCCGTTCTCCAAAATCAAAGCTGATGTTCTGTCATGATCTCTTGGCACTGTATTGTAGATCCAGTAAATTATCTCTAACGTTTGCATTCATTTTTGGTAAAACAAATTACACGGAGGAAAATATAAAGTATCTAAAAGGTAAAAGTTTTTGTGTCCATTTGGAGATGATGGGAACCACACGCCTGCCACAGTAATGTTATCACTAGCTCTTTGAATAAAACACACTATATTCTGAACAATGCTTTCTTGTTCTGTTACAAATCTGGCACTTACACGATCTTGTATTTCATGTTTTCCCCATTTAAATGCAAAACCTGACCTTCACATGAGACCCAAAATGGTGCTCTGCAGAAATAATGGAAAAGCTTATATTGCCAGCTGGTCACACAAGTCTTCTGAGGGCATTTTCTTTAGGACAGAATTGATCATTCTCTTTTGGGCTCTTGCTGATTAACATACATGTCGTACACTTCAAGGAGGAGTATTTTTAAATAATTATAGCAAGAACAAGATACGAAGTGGCAGATGTGGCCTTAAAATGTAATATGACTTTTCTGGATGGCAGACGATAAATCTCATGATTAATTAACATAAACAATAAAGCAAAGAGCAAAACAGAATCAGGAATAACAAGGATTTAAGCTTAAATGTGCACTACTAATCTAGGGTTCTGACAAATCTACCAGAAATATGAGACAACAAGAATAAACAGAGTAATGTAATAAAAATCATAACAACAAAAATGGTAATACATGCATAGCCTTTTGAAGGAAAAATAATGTTGTGGTAGCAAACCCTTTGCAGTAAAGGTGTTTTTTAGCAAGAATTGACTGACTTGGATATTAGCCTTTATCTTTTTGTTGCCTTTGCTCACGTATATATGCAATAAAGAAAAACCATGCAGTTCTTAGCATAGGGAGCAAATTGATCCAGTAAATAAGTTTAAGTAGCCTTTTGCTGAATTAAATAGGAAGAAGAATTAAGTATGTAAAATTGCAGTGCTGTTTTATGGAATTCTCCAAACAGTAGTTATTTTTAGCTGACTGATTCAATGAATATTGTTTTTGATAGCCAAAATGTGACATTAAATATTAGATCTGTTTTGGTAATTGGGCCTACAAATTTACCTTAATTGTAAGCTCATGTGTGAAAAAAATATGAAAAGGAAAAAAAACAGGTTTACAAAGTATCACAGTAACCTGCAACAATAAATGTTAATGCGAAAAGTTGTAAAACAGAGACCCAAAAAAAGACCTACTGTTGTAATCAAGTACTGTGTTAATATTACGTCTGCTGAACAAGAAAAGCAGAGGACTGAATCTTAATGGACCAAAACTGTAGTGTTGAAAATCAGGACTCACTGGTAAATAAAGTAATGAGGGAATGGGTTATTGCACCCATTACCCCATCCCTTTTGGGAGTCCCTACAAATCAAAAAAGGCTTTGGTGGAAAATACAGAAGGAAGAAGGTGAATGGAACAAATTCTGACTGCAAGAGGAAGGGGCAAGGTTGATACCATGGCTGCCACCTCCATCTTCTGCTGTACCCCAGAATCTAGCATCACACCACTATGCCTTCTTGTCCTAATCCTGTGAGATGTCCTGACCAGATCAGGCCAAAGACAGGGACTCAAACGGCATTGTCTCTTCCACCAGCTCTAATAAAATTCCAACCACCACCTGGGATTTGAGACTTTACCACCCTCCTCCTCCATGAGTTCTTTTCTTTACCCACTTTATTGCTTCTCTTTCCCCTCCTTGCCTTAACTTCTCTTAATAAGAGTCCAGCTTTGCCAGCCAAGACTGTACATATTGCAACGCTGCTATAAAACAGCAACCAGAAAGGCAGCTAAATGAAATACCTGAATCAGTTCCAAGACAGTAGACTTTTGCCCCAACTCAGAATGACTAAAAAGTCTGTGCGCTGTGCCTTTGTTTGTTCAGGAGTGAGATTGCAAATGAAAGTCAATAACAGAGACAGAAAATGCATTTTTTATCTTTGCTGTTCTCTCCTCTTTTCTGTGCACACAGTGTTTCATCTTCAAGCATGGAATCAGACTAACAATAAAAGCAGCAATGGTTCCAGTCCATCTCAACCAACTTCTTCTCTTTTTCCCCAAAAAACCAGCAATTACCATCTTTAATATCTAAGACAGTGGCTCGCAAACTTCTGTAGTATTTTATGCACCCCATTCTTGCCCCTCATGTTCATACACTGCTAAAAATCTCAGCATGAAACTCTCACTAAATATTAACACTACTAAAGTATTGATTCAAACAGAGCCAATGATCCATTGTAATAAGAACAAAAACAAAATCGTGACTATGGTTGATGCTTACGGTTAAATGGGCATACGACACTGTAGCAAACTGATTAACGTACAAATGGCAACAACTTTGCCATGCCATGCAAGCTTAAGAGAAATCTGTCAAAAGGCACAGAACCATCTAGAGTTAAATGCACAGTGCCATCTGAGAAGCTGATATGCTTGAGAAATCAACTTTTCTTGTTATTCATTGTTGTGGGTAAGATGTGTGCCTTGGGTTATTTTCCCCTAAAGCTTCTTAATCGCCACCACTCCCCCCCAGAATGCATTCCATGTACCTCCCAGTTTGTGAACCTCTGATCTAAGATGTTGTCAAATAAAGGGGGGAGGAAAGGTTATTTCTAAAACCCCTCCACTGGAAAAAAAAAAAAAAAAAGGAACAAAAGTATTGTAATACTTTTACATTTCAAATGCTCTGTTTTTCATCTCTGTATACCAAAACTTGTTTAATGCTGGACAAGAGCAGGGTTACGCTAATATCTCTGACTCTTGTAGCTATATATTCTGTAAAAATTAATTCAACAAGCCTAATTTGACTTTTTTTTTTTTATTAAATATGTACACTTTCCTTTATTTTGCAGGCTGAGCCAGCTGCCTTTATGAGGTAAAGCCACAGAGGCAAATTCTGCAACTGGCACAAATCCGGAGCAACTCCTTTGACTTCAGTGAACTTAACAGTGGCATAAACCCAGAGCAACTGAAGCCCAATATAGTAAAGGATTAATAATTCTCAGGAACCTTTTCTTACTGCAGTTATATATCTAAAGGAAAATAAATACTGGGCTGAAGGGAGCCTTTTGGCTCACCCCTGTGTAAGAAGTACAGCACAGATGCACAATCCCAAGAGAGGTCCTGGGAAGAACTGCAACTCTCTCAGGGTAAACAGTGTATTTTACTGCAGTCGTTTACCAAGTGAAGCTTACTTCCTCCGAGCACCAGCTCAGCTCCACTGGCTTACATGTTGAGGAGATAGCTGCTCCTTTCCTGCCTAAGCCATAATATGCAATAAGTCAATATATGTATGACAGGTGTAGTGCATGCCACATTAATACCTATTGGCAAAATTCAGTTGCAATTACCTACAGAAACATTATAAGGGCCTAAGGTAAAACTGGGTCTCTTCTAGAGGTTTATATGCTATGTCCATATCTAGAATTTTGCTTATAATGTACAGTTTATGCATACGTGTTTTAAATCTCTCATTAGAATATGCCTAAATTTAGTTACTGTGTAAAAGCAAATGTATCACTGTTGTATATTTCTTTGTTAATTAACATAACATACATTGCATTGAACAACTGGGCAAAATCTCTTTTGTAGTCTGGTATTTTTCAAAACTAATGACTCCAAAGTTTTAATGAAATTATTTCAGGACTATTGTGATCTGGGATGTCCATTTGGGACAGGACAGATATGAAAAAATATGAAAAGGCACATTAACTATTTTGACTACAGACAGTGGAAACTGTTTCTAAACCCATAACCCCATTTAGGTCGCTGGCTGCTAAAAAACAGTACAGAGTGTATAATATGCATGATCTTGTTAAGCTGTTAAACCAAATAGAAGTAAAAATTAATCACTAAAGTATTAAGAAAGCAAGTGAAAATTGTGCAGGTAAGAATATTATTTACGCTGCATATGGGGGTTATGTATTAACCAGCATAACCAGTTTATTAGGTGATAGATATATAAAAAAGAAAAATTGGCCAATATTAATAATAAGCAATTAACTAAATGGTACTTTCTTCAAGACATATCAAAGGTTTTGGTAAACAAGTAATGTGTCCAGTACTGTAAACAAATTCCCTTATCAAAACAGGTAATGTAGGCAGTGACACCACATACAAATCATGCCACATGTTGGTCAAAAGAACTAAACTCAGTATAAGGCTCCAGGTATTTATGTTATCTTTACAATTACTGAACTGTTCAGGATTTTATAAACTAGCTACTGTCCATTCAGTAGGCTACCTAAAAAATATCATGTTAAAGGAAAGTTTAAATCTACCCCAGCTACTGATACATTGCTCAGCAGTGTGAACTTGGAAGGCACCATACGTGACCTATTGTTCTACTACAGGATATTATTATACGTGTATTTGTAATATTTTAACATTTCAAATTCCACTTGTGGCCCCACCAGCCTGGGTCAGTACAACAAAATAGAAAGCCAGGTACTATTGTCTCCTAACCTGTAAAGCCCGTCCCCTGTCAATGCACAGAAGTAAAGGTAGCCCATAATATGAATAGACAGTTCTGTGTAGTCCCAAATTATAAAAAAAAAACCCAAAACCCAAACCCTTATGTACAGAGCCCACATTGTAATGTTACTACTCCCAATTTCTGTTTTACTCTTCATGTACCTAGAATTAAGTCACACTGTTATAAAGCCTAGTGCAGTTTTTCTGACTAAATCCATATTTCAGATTGAACCCCAGCAACAGGAGGAAGCTGAAAATACACAACAGTTTTTTATGTACATGTTGATAGACTAACCTTAAATTTAAAACATTCCTAACTAAAAAAACCCATCCATCATTCAAATTGGCAATCATATGCATAAAGTAGAAAAACCCCTAAATAACTGTATTGGTAATGGTAATTTGAAAATAAGAATCTATCATATTTAAGTAAAAGTTGCATTTGAAGTGCCTGGGGAACAATTACATAGCTAGGCCCTACGCAAATGAATAAGCACTTCAGAAGGTAACTGGTGAAATTGCTGACAAGGCATTCCAATGACTTACAAGCAAAGATGTTAAGTTTGAGCAAAGTCCACTGAAAACCTATGCTTGGAAAAGAAAATATGCTGACATTAGGTAAAGTTGTTCCCCGTAACATTCGGGCTCTAAGATTATGTTTATGAGTATTTTAGGATGATAAATGTGTACTGAACTATTTTAGTAAAAGATGGAAAATTGCTGAATGGTAAAAATATAACCTACATTTTGTTAATGTTAATAGTAAATGATGATGTAGATTTGATGGTAAAAGGCTGATTGAGCTGTGTTCATGTTATGTTAATGACTTAAAATGACAGAGTGGAAAGTGAAAAAAACAAATTATGAATGTTTAGGTAGATATATACCTGGATATATGGCATGCCAGAAGATGCAGAAAGGCAAATAAATATATTTAAAAAACCAAGTGAACAAGGGCCCAAGTAGGAGAACATCAGCTACCATATGAAGTAGGGAGTCTAGGGGGCCTACCTCTCCGTATCTTGAAAGTCAGTACCTGTTTGTATCATTACTCTTACTGCCGGCCACAGGTATATGATCAGAAACTATATATGAAAGTGATTTTGTCTGAAAATTTATACAGGTGGAAAACTAGTGAACTCATGCCTCAGTTTCCCATCTTGCAAAGCTTTGCTTGCAATTATGACAAATATTAGTTTTAATTGTACTAATCACACATTGCTGTTTATGCAATAAGCTAGACCAGTATACATTTTAGATAAATGCTCTTACCTTTGCTTCACATATTCATTTAGCGAAGGGGACACCATGATATAATAATTATCGTAGTGCCAAGCAAGGGGCTGTTAGTCAATACATGTATGTTAGGCACAGTGTACATCATATCAGTTTTGTATTATACTCAGTACATGGACAGTTATGTTAACTGAATTATGTCTTTCCCACATTTCTGTTCACTTCTTTTACTTGTGCCAAAGTGCATATCCCATAATACCCTTCAAAGCTAAAGTCAGCTTTGGCACTGGAAAATACAGATGAGATACATACATTCTATGTCCTGGTACAAGTTGGGAGATACTATCAAAAGTAACTGACCTGAAATGTAATATCTAAAATGGAAATAAAGAAGGGTACACCATTGTATCTCCTCGCCAATAAACAAACAATATAAAAAGCAAGTTAGTAAATTTTAGTCTTGACTAATGTACCAAGTTCTTATAGGTAAGAAACAACTATAATATAAATATAGGTAGTCTTCGGCATGTATTTCAAAGCAGACTTTCTAGGCGAGGAACTGCAGTCTGCAAAAGACAACCTTCTATTCCAAACTGTTGAAGTATTAACTCTTTACTTTTTGTATTATACTGCTTTTGTCTTTAATAACTAAGCTTCATTATTTGGTCATGTTGGGATAGTTCACAGTTTAGGCTGTAATGACTACAGCTATTTAGATTAGCATCTCTAAATTATTCTGGTTTGAAATAAGCTTTTTAGATCAAAAATATGGATGATGTAATCTGTGTCATTATATTTATGCTTCCTGTGTTCTGTGTTTCCAGTTCTTCACAGAAATAAAAATTGGCCTATTTATCACAACTTTATACAAGCCTTGTTTTTCTACAAAGTCCAAAAACACAACTGCTATGGGTGTATAAACTTACCTCATTTGGAACATTGTAGTCTGACCTTCACTGTGCTCGTTTTCTCCTATTTTTGTTACTGGCTTTTCAGCAAATTACATACACTAAACCAAAGTACAAAGAATGGAAGTAAACCGGGGAACTTTGAACATCTTCAGTTAAAAAAAAAAAAGTCACTGAAGTTTTCTAACTCAAGGTAGGCATCTAATATAAAGCAATGCTATGTTATTGATTTTGAGGGAGAATTCAGCAACAATAGTGCTATGCTGTTCACAGATATCGTTTCCTTGAGCTCCCACCTTTTGTTTGCTTTATCCAGCTATTGCATATAATCTGAAGGGGAAAGGAGTCCAAGAGAGTTGGTTATATTTTAAAGAAACCCTGCTAAGGGCACAGGAAGTTGCCATTCCAATTAGGAGAAAGAACAGCAAACATGTGAGGCAGCCAGAATGGCTTAGCAGAGAACTCTGCTCTGAGCTTAAACATAGAAAGAAAGCTTACAGGAAGTGGAAGCTTGGTCAGATGACCAAGGAAGCATATAAAGATATTGATAGGGACTGCAGGGATAAAATCAGAAAGGCCAAAGGACAAATGGAGTTGCGGCTAGCGAGGGATGTAAAGGATAACAAGAAGGGGTTCTACAAGTATGTTAATAACAAGAAGAGGATCAGGGATGGTGTAGGCCCCTTGCTGAATAGGGCAGGCATCCTTGTGACAAAGGATGAGGAAAAAGCTGAAGTGCTCAATGCATTTTTTGCTTCAGTTTTCACAAGCACGGTCAGCTCCCAGCCCACTACCATGGGTGTGGCAGATGGGAGAGAAGAAGACAGGCCCTTGGTGATGGAAGGTCAGGTTAGGGAC
>ML681966.1:63255157-63297464 GCA_007922195.1 Podocnemis expansa
AAGGGTAAATCATGCCTGACCAATCTCATCTCCTTCTATGATCAGATGACTGGTTTTCTGGATGCAGGAAGAACCGTTGATGTGATATACCTTGATTTTAGTAAGGCTTTTGATACAGTTTCCCACAGCATTCTCATTGGCAAATTAAGGAAGTATGGGTTGGATAGATGGACTAGAAGGTGGATAGAAAACTGGCTAGATCAACGGTTTCAGCCTGTAGGAATCAATGGTTCCATGTCTAGCTGGCAGCCAGTCATGAGTGGTGTACCCCAGGGGTTGGTCCTGGGGCTGGTTCTGTTCAACATTTTCATCAATGATCTGGATGATGGAATAGACTGCACTCTCAGTAAGTTTGCAGATGATACCAAGCTGGGGGGACCGTAGACACGTTGGAGGGCAAGGACGGGATTCAGGGAGACCTAGATAAATTGGAACAGTGGGCCAATAGAAATCTTATGAGCTTCAAGAAGGACAAGTGTAAAATCCTGCACATGGGACAAAAAAAACCCATGCACCACTACAGGCTGGGAAACATTCAGCTAAGTAGCAGCAGTGTAGAAAAGGACCTGGGGGTCATGGTGGATGGGAAGCTAGATATGAGTCAGCAGTGTGCTCTTGCTGCCAAAAAGGCCAATGGCATACTGGGCTGCATCAAAAGAAGTATTACCAGCAGATCAAGGGATGTGATCCTTCCCCTCTATTCTGCACTGGTAAGGCCACATCTAGAATACTGTGTTCAGTTTTGGGCTCCCCACTACAAAAAGGACAGGGACATGCTAGAGAGAGTTCAGAGGAGGGCAACCAAAATGATTAAAGGGCTGGAGCACAAGCCCTATGAAGAAAGACTGAAAGCATTAGGCTTATTTAGTCTGCAGAAGACAAGATTGAGGGGGGGATTTGATAGCAACCTTCAACTACTTGAAGGGATGCTCTAAGGAAGATGGAGCTCGACTGTTCTCAGTAATAACAGAGGACAGAACAAGGACCAATGGTCTCAAGTTGCAGTTAGGGAGGTTGAGGCTGGATATTAGAAAAAACTTTTTTAGTAGGAGAGTGGTGAAGCCTTGGAATGAGCTGCCAAGGGAGGTGGTGGAGTCACCATCTTTGGAGGTGTTTAAGGCCTGGCTGGACAAAACCATGACTGGGATGGTTTAGTGGGAGTGGTCCTGCCTCTGGCAGGGGGTTGGACTAGATGACCTATGAGGTCCCTTCCAACCCTATGGTTCTATGATAATCTAACAAGTCATCTGCATGCTTTTGGGACACAAATGTCTTTCTTATTTTTGTAGAATGCTTTAAACAACAGGGCCCTAGCCTTAAGTGCTACTATAATACAAATAATGAATTTACATTTTGGGCCATATAGTAAAGGTGTAATGCACATGGGGTCCTGGCAAGACCCTGCACTATATCTTCCGAGTCCAATGTTGCGCATGGAGAAGGGAGACAACTAGAATTTTCTTAACAAAGCTGTGTAGAGTGCTCTTTCCCAGCACCTAGCTCTATTCACACTCTACCCTCCTGTTGCTCTATACCTTGACTCATATTACCTCTTCCCTAGCCCTGTGATCTCCTCATCACACATGCAGCCCCAATTGTTTACTCAGAGAGAGGTGGCTGGTTGAAAAGCACCATCCCTACCAAAGGACAGGCAGTAGAAGCCCTAGAGACCATCCCTCTCTTGCGTCTCCACTTCCCCAGGAAGCATCAAATGGCCAGATGCAACTCTCCCACACTCTTGGAACTGGAGACCCTCTGCTCCAGTTCTGCCTAGAAGCCAGGGATAACCAGTGGTCTTGCATTACTGAATACCTGCAAAGCTGGGAGAAGAACCCAAATGTGTGAACAGGGTCACAACACCACTCACATATGGGTGTATGCCATCATAAGCTGGTGCATGAAGTTGCTACACCTCAAAAATTTAACCCAACCTTTCCTCATGATAAAGCTCCAGTCAGGACTGCTGTTGAGGGGAATTTGCATGGTCTCCTTAAACTACTATATCAAAGAAAACTGTGAAATTAGCCACTGTTATTACTTATTAACTTGTGGAATTCCAAGCTGCACAACCTGTGATGTAGAACAATTTTACATTACTATTCAGTGTTCTGGGTTACAGCTCAGGTGGGTTTTTTGTTTGTTTGTTTTTGTTTTTAAGATTTATTTCAATAGATTTTCACCAGCCTTGGTTCAAGAGTAATCAAGAATTCTGTATGACTTCAGCGAAGCCACTGTAGTTATGCTGATGCAAGTGGGAACAGAATTGGCCTCAGTTTTCCTTAGGTTACACTGTCTTCCTCCCCAACACGAAACAGTGAGGCTTTTATGCATATACGCAGAAAGCATTTGTGCAGAATTACTCCTGTTCTGAAAGGAACAGTGTTATATGGTCCCGTGAAAGAAACAGACTAGAAAAAAATTTTAAATAAGGTTTTATAAAAATTCTTTTTGCTGATTGATTTATCCAAATGTTAAAGCATTTTTCAAAAATATCCATTTCAAGGTTCTTATTTTACAGATGTAATAACAATAAAAATCCTGTTCCTAATGCCAGATGGAAGAAAGGAATATTTCTTAACCTTTGGGAAGAGAAAAACACAGTATAACTTCTATCAAAATGGATATTCCTTGTTACGCCATCTTACGAATGATTAACAGCTTTTTTATATTACATACACAACCACATCAAATGCCTTGTATTATGCACTTTTCAGAAAATTGTACTTGTTGTTTTAACAAGTGGTATGGAGCAATTCAATCCAAACATGGAGAAGTACTTTGATTGGTATACTTCTACCGCACCTACTTGGAATTCATTCTTAGTGTTTCCATGGTTGCAGTGAAGGAAAAAATTCAAACTACAAGAAAGGTGATGCCATTCTATGCTTTGTTAAGGGCACCAGCATCTTTGTTATGGTTTTAATCTTCACTTCAGAGCTTCTCTGGAAATGCTGTGCCAGAGACAGATGAAGATCAGTTTGAGTGCTTGTATTAGAACAGGCGTGGCCAAACTGGGGCTCAGGGGCCACATGTGGCTCTTTAATGAAAAATTGTGGCTCCCAGAAGAACATCAGCAAATCAATTTAGGAAAGTAGCCCTGGCCTAGGAGTTCAGGAGGGGATCAGGACAGTGGGGAGAAGCGCAGCATGGTCAGGGATGGTGGGGAGAAGTGCAGCATGGTCAGGATTTTAAATAACTTGCCACTAGCCTGCAGTCTTCTACATTGAGCAGCAGCTAAGTTTTCACTCTATAGGTCTAATTTTCTTGGTAACCTTAAGTAATAAGTAGAACCTGACATTAGTAGGATCGATATTTGTCCTCTTTTTATGATAAAATTAAAAGTGTGCAATGACTTTTAAACTTAGTAATTTTGGAGCAGGTAAAAATATGTGGCTATATGCCTCGGTGGAAACACAGTACTCTGGCCTCAGGGAGCTTCACCCTGACTGGGTGTATTTAAAACTCCTGCCCTAAGCATGCACAGATTGAGCATGCTCAGAGTGGGAAACAGCAGCCCATGACTGGACTGTTCTGCTCCAGCAGTCAGGTGAGGTGTCCCTGAGGTGGGCATTGAGGGCAGTGGGGCTGGCTCAGGGGGGTAGCACAACCTGGGGCTGGGCTCGGGGGCCCCAGTATGACCCAGGGCTGAGTTCAGAGGGGGCGGTGTGACTTGGAGATGGACTCAGGGCCCGACCTGCAGCTTGGCCCAGCCTGGAGATCAGCTGGTGGTATGGCCCAGCTTGGGGCCCAGGGCTCAGCCAGTTGTGGGCATGTAGCTGGATCAGGTCCACAGCCAGACTGGACCCAGGGCTGCTAGGGGATAGGGATGGAGGAGGAACACTGTGGGTGGTCTGTGTGCCCCAAATGTTTTTGGGGGCAGCAACACTCCTGGTTGAAGGGGGGTGGAGTGGAGGAATGGGGACAATGGGACTGAAGGGGCCTGGGGATGTGTGTAGAGGGTGGGGGGTGAAGACTGTGGGGCAAGGGTTAGGAGGGCTGGAGTGAGAACTTGGGGGCAGGAAACTTAGGGAATGGGGATGGGGGCTGAGGAGGACATGGGGAAAGAGGGGTTTGATGTGGACACTAGTGGATAAGGTTGGGGTGATGTGAATTTGAGGTTGTGTTTCATGTGTGATTCTTAAGAAAGAGCTGGTAGGGCTCAAAAATGCTGACCAGGGCTGGCGCCCACACATGCATGAAACTGGCCTGGACAATATGTGGAGGGGGCCCAGAGACTAGGGGGGTTCCAGGGCCTGCGGAATAATACTTTAACCATTGGGTACATGTGATTTAGGAGAACAAGTCTCACTAAAATTATTTGTGCTCTTAAGACAACAACTCCCTGGTCTACACCGATGTTGAAGTTCGATGTAATGCTACTTACTCAGCCTTCTGCAACCTATGTCTCCATTGTCAGAGCAGCAAATTAGAAAAAAAATGGAGCTGTAATTTGGCCTGCTAATACTACCCCTGCAAGTAGTAAAGCACTGAGGTCGAAATCTACAATTTGAATTTAGATCTGTTTAGCCAAAGAGTACTTCTAATCTTGCTTTTCCAGTTTCTCCAGTCTGCTTTGCCATAGCAACACAGTTCTTTCCCTGCCTGCAGCCCAGGGAAGTTTTCAGTTAATTCCTTTCTCTGTTGTGCCTGTGGCAAAGAAACAACAAGGAAAGTTTTTCTTGCCTTTTCTTTTTCTTTAGAGAAGAGAGGAGTGGGAATGAGCGGAGGAAAACTGCCTCCCCACAAACCCTGTGCCTACAACCCACAGTGCAATACATTCCAAGAGTAATATGATGCAGTAGGGATGCAAGACCCCAAGCAAGCAATTTGCTGTGATCACTTGTCTTCACCTTCTGTAATTTGACAGCCTCAGTTTGAGTTACAATCCCACCCCCAGCATAGACGAACCTTACATGCCTTTGAAAATCCCACCCATGATTAATAAACTTCTAGATTTCTCCAGAGCAGTGGTTCCCAACCTTTTCAGTAATACAGCACACTTCAATGAGAAAGAATTTCACAGCATAGCCTCCTACCCACACAATTTAGCACTAAGATTTAGAACTCAATCCTGCAAGATGCTGGGTCTTATTCAGCATGGTGGAACAGCCTTTGTTGGATAAGGACCCCACTGCTCCGCAACTTCCAGAATAAGGCTGCTAAGACACTCCCATGGTATGTCTCTTCTGCACACTAAATTAGTGCTCTGACTGAGTTTTGAGCCTAACCCCACCTTCTGTCCACACACAAGTTAGTCTCACCCAGGTCAGCAAACACACAAGTTCCAGACCCTAGAACCCTACCAGGAGCTTAAGCAACAGCCCAAGTCCCACTATGATTTGGGTCTCAGCTCTGTCATCTTGCAGTATGGATACAGGTCAAGTCACAGACCTGAGTCAGAAATTCAGTGCATGGCAGTATGGACACATGACTAAGTCCATGGACTCAGGTCCAGCAATTGTAAACCCATGTTTACAAAGCAGTGTGGCTGCAGAAGCATGTACTTGGAAACACCTATTCCACAAGTTCAGGTCTTACCAATTGTAGGCGAGTGGCTACAATGACCCACTGATGGGCACCTCCTGATGCTGGAATTGGGAAATTGCTCAAATGGCAACGTGTCTGATGGTCTCTCTTTTGTCTCTCCCATGGCCTCTAGCCCTTTCAGGACCTCAGCTCTTTGGCTGTTCCCCTCCTTCCAAGGTATGGTTCAAGTTTAGGCCCATCCACTTTGAATCAGTGGGCACCACCAGTCCTGCTTGGGGGAGGTAGGAGGGACTTGGGCTCACTCACTACTCTGGCTCGTGGCCAAGGGACCCTATGCACCTCCTCTACTCACTGCAGTTTAGTTCGGCATGCAGTTCACCAAGTCCCTTGGGCTATAACCATACCTCCCCCAGGGACCTGTCACCCGTGTATCAGGGCTGCTTTCCCACCAAACCCTGGCAGTCCCCAGTGAGCTCTTTTTGGTCCTGTTTCCTACAGCCAAGCCAATAGGACACCCTTCCTCCCCACAGGTCAGGGGCAAACTGCCTACAGCAGGTGCAATAGCCTTCCTCTTATACACACCGTTGGGCCCTGATTTGCCCTGAAGCCTCTTGTTCCTATTGACTAAGCCCTTTCCTGGCATTTAATTCTTTCCATCAAAGTGAGGCAACTACCCCACAACACTGACTCAAGCATGCAACATAGTCCACAGGCCCAAGTCTTACAAACCCAGGCTTACAACACGGTGTAGACATACCCACAATGACCAGATCCACCACAATTTCATTAAATGAACAACATCCACCTTACATTCAATCACAGAAGAGATATGAAACAAATGAAATGAATCAATTCCCCCACATTTTCTTCCTTTGCCCTCATGAGTTTTGGGAGAGTAAGAGATGAGAAATTCCTCCCAATCAAAAGGTTGCACAACTTGAGTTCAACTACAGTAGTCTATAGCCATTAAGCTGACTTGATGTCTTCCTTTTGCTAGAATATCTCACATTCTAGAAAGCCACTCTATGTTGTGTGTTTCCCTATGGTAGCCAAATATCCTACTTTTTGTGACAGTAAGGCCTACCCCAGATAAAGAAAATATGTAGAGCCCTGAAAATCCGCAAATATCTGCTTTATAGTCACAGATCATTTTTTGCGGATGAGGATCTCAAAGGTGGGAAAGCCGCTATATGCAGCTTATACCCCTTTGAAGTTATTTCCCCACCTTTGAGATCTGGAGGTAAGAACTGGGCACCCATCAGCTGTTCTATCAGAGCCTTCCAATCAGCTGCCGGAGGGACTGGCCACCAAAAAGCTGATCAGTGGTGGTAATGGCTGTGATTGGAGTTGGCCTCCAAACAGCTGACAGAGTGCCATGGCTGTGGGTGCCATATGGGTGCAGATGCCATAGACAAAAGACTCTGGATGGCAGATCAATATAAATCGATTCTTAGAGATGCAAATCCCCAGGTCTCTAAAAATCTACTCCAGTGAATATTTCATGGATTATATATGGAGCATGTTTAATGTTTCTCTAATTAACTTCTTTTGCTATTGAAATACTGAAAAAGTCAGTAGCTTTCGTTCTAGTAACATAAACCACTGAGTTCAGTTAATGTTCAGTTAATTAGCATTGTGAAATCCTGCCTGACGAAAAAAACCTTTCCATATTTTTGCATCAGAATATTATATATCAATATAACCAGCAAACTATGCAATGGTCAAGAGTTCCTTGAAGCCAGAAACTGGGAAGTCATAATTATTTGACACTACTGAAGGATAGCAAACCCATGACACAGAGAGGTTGATCTAAAGACCACTGAAGTCAAAGAAAACTCGATTCTGCTCTCATTGAATTTGGCAAAGTGTCTAGAAATATGGCAGTAGCAGACTGTATACTCGAATATACAGCACTACTGAAATGCAGCCACATCTGGGATCAGAGCCATCCTTAAGGTAGGGCAAATGGGGCAGTTGTCCTGGGCTCCGCGCTTTGGGGGGGCCCAGCACTGCTGCCCCCCCTCCTCCATGCCCAGGACCGGCACAAGCCCCTGGTCTCCCAAAGCAAGCCCCATATGTTTTTGGCTGGCAGACACAGGCTCACTCACTGCTATACCTGTGAATAGCTCAGCTGCCTGTTGCTCCTCCCCCCTGGAGCCTGCAGCTGAGCAATTAGCTGGAGGAGAAAGGGAAGTTTAACCCTTTCCTCCTCCAGCAGCTGCTGGCAGCAGCAGCCCAGGGAACACTCCACCAGGTAAGTACTGTGGGGGGAGGGGGGAGTCTGGTGGGACCTGGAGCCTGAGCCAAGTGGGAGTTGCCTGGGGATCTGGCCTCCCCCCTCCAGGGCCCTGGGTTAGGCCAGAAGCCAGGTCAAGGGTAGGGGTCTGGGGGACCTGGGGATCCAGGACTCCCCATGGGCCCTGGATCTTGCCAGGCCAATGTGGGGCAGGTGGCCAAGGATCAGGGCCATCTGGGCCTTAGGTCAGGCCAACGGCCAGCATGGAGGGGGACGGGGGGCTGAAGATCCAGGACTCTCGTCGGGCACCAAGTCACATTTAGCTAGTGGGGGGCAAGTAGATCAGGGATCATGCCCCTCTTGGCCCTGGGTTGTGCTGGAGGCCAGGTGAGAGGATGGCAGGCAGGCCAGGCCAAGGATAAACACCACCCCCCACCCCCGGTGGTGAGGCTGGAGGGCAAGCTGGGCCAGGGTTTCCCCCAGCCCAGTCTGTGAGGCCAGAGGGCAGGCTGGGCCAGGGGTCATCTCCACCTAACCAAGGCAAAAAGGCAGGGGGTGGGGTGCCAGCAATCAGGCCGGGCCATGTGTCTCCTCCCCGAAGCCCAGGTGGCGAAGCTGGGTGGGCAGGCCAGATCAGGGGTCTTCGCTCCCCCCTCCCCCCCGCACTGCACATAAGCCCAGGCAATGAGGCTGGGGGGCAGACTTGGCTAATGGTCACCCCCCCGAAGCCTAGGTGGCGAGGCTGGGGAGCCAGCAGGCAGGCTGGGCCATGGGTCAATTCCCCTAAGCCCAGGTGGTGAGGTCAGGGCCAGGGTTGCCCCCTCCTCCCCAATGCTCAGGTGGTACGCCCCAAGGGGCAGACCCAGGCAGCAGTCATTCCTCTCCAAAGCCAAGGTGGCAGGGCTGGGGGGGAACATGGGTCCGGGGTTTCCACCACAAGCCCAGGCAGCGAGGCCAGGGGTCAGGTTGAGCCAGGTATCATCTACACAAACACCCCAAGCCCAGGTGGCGATGTCAGCAGGCCAACAGGCAGGTCTTTACTCCTCTCAGCAGCCCAGGTGGCAAGGCCAGGGTCACAGCCCTGGTCAGGGGTCAACCCCCCACCCCTCCACAAGCCCAGGGGGCAGGCTGGGCCAGGGGTCCTCTCCCAAGTCCAGGCCACAATGCTGGGGAGCAGTGGGGCTGGGGTTTGTGCCCCCCCCAAGCCCAGGCGGCAAGCCAGAAGTCACCTCCCCCTTGCCCAGGCGTCAGGAAGGTCTGGCCAGGGGTCAAACCCCAGGGCAGTGGGCTGGTGGTCAGGTCTGGCCCCATGTCAAACCCCTGCCCCCAAGGCGAGGGGGGCTGGTGGGCTTGTACGGTCTGGGGACAAACCCCTGCCCTCCAGGCCAGTGGGCAGGTCTGGCTGGGGTCCCCTCCCCCTACCCCAGAGGCAAAGCTCGGGGGCAGCAGGCAGGCCTGGCCAGGGGTCACCCCACCTCTCACTAGCCCAGGTGGCAAGGCTGGGTGGCCAGCATGCAGGCCTGGCCAGGAATCCTGTGTGATCACTGATCACCAGCCATTTACAAACATGACTTTCGCCTTGTGTTTTGTTCTTTTCTTTTTGGGGTAGATCCTTCTTTTGTGGGAGTTGTTTCATATCTTAGCCATTAAGGTGGTACTCGCATTTCATCAGGACAGGCTGGTGTAGACTGATTCCATCACACACACACTTCATTCACACATCTTGTTAACACATTTAAATGAAATTCCAGAGTATGCACCTAAAACAAGTTTTATCAGAATACAAAATGAAGTTCTAAGTTCACAACATCGAGTTTTGTTGGACATTGGTTATAATGTCTATTAAACTGAGTTAGGTATTTCAGTTATGATATTAAAGAACAGATACAGTGTTGCCTAATAGATGCTTTAAAGGTACATTCAATTCTTTTTATCTATCTGTGTCCCTACATTGTGGCTACAGAAGCCTGGCCCTACACTAGCAGGAAAATACAGTTAGGGAAAGGAATTCCTTGAGTGAAGTATATAGTATTAACTTATACAGTATTGCCAGTTTCAAGAAATCAAAAATCACAGAAAGGCAAAAATAAGTCTTTTAAAACTAATCTCTTGATGTTCGAATTCCCCCTGCCCATACCAGGGTGAGTAGGTGACAATTAGTTTTGCCTGCCCATTCTCACACAGATACTGGCTCAGTTTTCATCTTTTTACTCATCTTTTATATTTGCTGACTCTCAAGTAAATCTATGGAACTTCCTGTGTCTTGCTTCCTCAGAGCTCCTGTGTGATCACTGTAAATGGCTGGTGATCTGACATGACTTTCATCTTGTATTTTGCTGTTCTTTATTTCTTTCTGAGGTGCGTCCTTCTTGCTTTTCCCATCCTGAGCAAAATGGACTTGTTTGCCTCATGGGTTCTCTAACTTCCCCCACCTGGTTTGCATGCGCCTGGTAAGCTGGGACCAGGCCAGAGCCTTTTCAAATTTCCTGCCCTGCAGCATGCCCAGGCATTTGGCCTAGGGTAGGAACAGCATGGGAAATTGCAGATGCTGTGCTGCCTTCTCTGGTGCCTGCCACCCAGCTGCACCTCTCCTCTTATTCTCCTGACACCCCACTCCATCCTCCTTTGCTCTCTATTCTCATGCGGCCACACAGAAGGTTGTGGGGAAGACAAGCATCACAGGAAAGTTCATGGGATCAATTTAAAAATCTTGAGAACCACAGCAGTAGATGTGTCTGGTGTGGGTCAGCAGGGTGGCATCTCACAGCTGGGCATGGAGCCACGTGCCAGCTGCGCACACAGATCCCATCAACTTCCCCAGTATATGGGGATCCTATGCAAGTTGGCTGGAAGTCCCAGGGACAGTATGATCCATCACCCTCCCTCCTACTCCTATTTGCAGAACTTCTTGGCTCTTGATATTCAGCAACAGGAAGCTGGAGGGGTTAGGGAATGATGTGCCTTGTCAGACACTTCCCTGGGTCAGCCGGCCCCACCCCCCAGTGCAGGGGTGGGATGGGGGCCCCGCATCCCCCAGGGATGGCCCTGTCTGGGATAGCAGGTCTTCAGTCAACTTGCATACAGCGCACTACACAAAATGGAAAAAGAAAGGAAAGGGAAACTTTGCTCAAATATACAAGGGCAAAATCCTTACCCTTATAAAAGGGCCAGGTAGTCTCATCTCCGCATAGCTTTGGTAGGTTCTATGAAAACTGCACACAGTCAAGAGCGTGCTACTCAGTTTATCTGCCTCAAAAGGATGAAGGACTGAGATGACTCTAACAGGCTTTCAAGCAGCAGTGCCAGAGAGACAGGGTGCTTCCAACTCATTTTAATGAGTCAAGGAAGTCTGCCTGTTTCACTTCCAAAGGAGAAGAGAGTAAAAAAAAAAGACTACAGCTGAATACTTGACAGAATATATGTAGCTCCATTTCTTTTGTTTTAGCTTATTTTTTGGATAAGATGTCCTTCAGTGTGAACAGCCTTATAGATAAAGTGACAGAAAACTATATTTCATGCCCTCCTATACATAGAATGGGTGGGAAAATGTGATTACAAATCTTGTTGTCTTCTCCAACACTCTGAAAAAAACCCATTGACGTTCACACTCAAGAAAGAATTTCCATCATAAAATACAGACTGCAAAAAAGCTTCCCTTATGGCAATTTCTTCCAAAGTCTTGGATTTCTTATAACAAGGCAAAGACTAGGCAGGCAAAGCATTTTTGGAGGATTACTACATTCTTCAGGGACATTGTGAGGAAATAATTAACTAAAAAAGTACATTCCCTTGAGTACCTCAGGCTATACCTAACAGTTATGTTAACGGAAAAGGTCATGCCCATACATTTAGTGGGGATTATTGACAATGATATTACAACAATGGCGGATTAGTAAACCATCAGAAAACTCAGTGTTTGCACAGTGTTCTAAAGCAACTAAGTAACAGAACAGTGAGGGTGATATCAGTCTGTCACTTCTTTCTTACTCAATTCAAGAGGGTCCCTACATTATCTATCCACTTGCACAGTATTAAGGCTTTGATTCAATAAACGTTGCATAGATTTTTGGTACTTTTGTTTGTCATGTATCTATGAATGTGGAAGCTACTCTACAGCTCATTAATTTGATCCACTTCAACAAGCCACTTCATGGGGAGGGGGTCGTTAACAAAATGGTATGGAAGTTTTTCTGCATTTATGTCATTACATTTTCATGACATTCTCTCCCCCCCTGCCTTTTTTTTTTTAATCAAGCCTTACCTTTTAAAAGGAGGAAAACTGCTTTAGCACCTTCCATGGTTAACATCACTGCATGTCACATTAGCTTTACTCCAGTCAGAGTTGTTAATGTACTCTGCAGCACTGTTTATCAAGCAGTAACACTGCACTGAAGCAGTCAAAAATAAATCTTAAAAAAAATCCCACAATTCCTCTTTCAGCTGTAGGTTTCAGGAATCAGACTGCCAATGAAACCTGTTCCACTTTATGGTAAAAGTTAATTCATGACACTGACCAGGGTATATTATAAAGGAAGATTCAATTTAAACATTACATTACACCATGTCAGCATTGGTTCTTTAGCTTATAGCTTAATTATAGCACTTCGAAATCTGAGGTAGTTCTGTTTTTCTCTGAGATGCCACATAAGGAATTTGCTTAACACATAAATGCAGAGCACACAAAACACCATTTCATTACAGATTCTAACCTTTTACAACAAATTATAGATATGTAATAGTGCACTTATTTTTAACATATTTAGACTCCAAAGGTATGTCTTTCTGCTTAGTGTACAGAAGCTAAAGTTCTGAACACATTTATTTAAAACTGCAATTTTCCCTTTAGCCAAGAAGTTTACTATTTTTGTGGAAGAGGATATTTTCAAGGCGCAAAAAGCATTGGACATGTGACTCCTTTCTGTGCCTTTGAAACAAATCTTCATGTAAAGAGCTTTGCTAGATCAGGCTCTTGGATCTGGTTCTTGCACACATGTAATTACACTAACATCAGTGGAGTTGCTACTAATTTATATTCACAAAAGTAAAAGAATATCTGGCTCTTTGATGTTTAAATGACTTTCATTATCTTGTTTTTCATATCTTCCATACACTTCTACAGGAATTAAACATTAGAAAATCTATTGCTTATCAAAAAATATTTAAAGGCAAACACCCAGAATAAACATGCCCAATTCAATAGCAGAAGAGCCAATCACTGAAAGTTACCTAGGTAATGGCATATTGTCAGAATTCCTCAAAACAGTGTTTCTCAGAAATGTATAGGTCAGTGTGATCCTCCAGTCATAACAATGACTCAGTATGATTTAAGCCTACCCACTGCTGATGTAGATATTTCCTGACAAGAGAAATGCTTTGTTTTTGTCACCCTCTAATGAAATATGTCCACCTGCCATTGCAAATCAATGCTCAGAAAAACTAATACTGTACCACAATTTAATGTAAATGAAAATAATAAAGAAACTACTCTCAAAGTACAAACGAGAGCACTGAGATCATATATAAGTATAAGAAACTATTGTACACAGGAGGAAACCCCAATCAAGAGGGTTGATGCGCCCCTCTGATGTTTGAACAGGCTCTGTTAGATATTGAAAAATTAACAGATAGATCTATGTATTCTGTAAGTGGTTTGTATCTGAATTTAAATCCCCAAATAGGTGCTAGAAACACCAAAAGCAATAAAACACTATTGAGCAGTGGATTGAGAAATGATTATTTATAATTACACAAATTAGCGCATTTCTCTATCTCACTTCAGTCCAAAGATAAACATTCAACAATAACTTATCTAAGGGCAATTAATGCATTGTGGAAAAATAAAGGACATAGTAGATCAAAGGTCTAATTTAATCAGACAAATTCTGCACTCTTCTCTATATTAAATATGCTAACCTACAAGGTTACTAACTATGGTCACATTATTAACCAATTCTCAGCACATTCTATTGCTCAATTGAGGTGTCCATCACCCTTCCTGTCTTCGCTCTGTCTATATGGGAGTTTTGTGACAGACTTCAGTGGGGTCAAGATTCCACCCTACCTGTATACCCACAGACTAGCTCCAAAGGTGAGAGTTGGGCCTTAAATTAGAATCCAGGCTATTCTGAGCACAAGGTGGGTGCAAGTAGGTTGGAGTCCATTCCAATCTTTAAGTCTAAATCCTACTTACCTTTGAAGTTTTGGAACAGATTCACAAGTAAAAAAAGAAAAGCAATCTTTTTATGCTTCCAGTTCACAGGTGGATGAAATTTCATTTGAATAATTAATTTCAATTACATCTGAATAATTAATCTCATGACAGTTTTCCCATTTTGAGAACAGCTTCTGAACCTCCTGTAATTGACTCTGAATCTGAGCCCTAATTTGGCCTCATCTACACTTAATTCAGACTCTCCTTTGTCCATCTCAACCATCAAAACAGTACCGGGGGGGGGTGTCACTGATCAGTGATGCAGGCATTTGTTTCTTCTAAGAGCAACGGCTGAAATTTTCAAATATGAGTGCCTCAAGTCATGGGTCTAAATCCACACCATTAGACACATAGCCTTAGTTTTCAGAAGTGCTGAGGACCTACGGTGCCTAATGTTACTAAAGGGAAATACAGAAACTCATCCTTTTGGAAGATTAGGCCACTTACTTAAGCACTTAAATATAGATTCAGGTGCTGAACTTTAGGTACCCAAGTTTGAAAATCTTGACTTAACTGTGCTGCCTCCAGAGCACCTGACAGCCAACAAAAGACCGGCTAAGGTAAGGAACTGAACATAGGGTTTACAGATGTAATAGCAAAACACTGAAGTAACCTGGTAAAATTTTAGTAGGAGTATATTTGATAGCTAGTGACTATGCCTTAATATCAGTCTTCCTGAAATTTCATATTTAGATAGCAAAGGTAAACCAATATTATTCATCAGTGGATGACCCTTTTTAGTAGGCTACTGCATGCATCAATATAATTAACTTTCTGCAATGCACAGTAGGAGAAATTCTAGTTGTTTGATAATTAAATTGGGTTTTGATTAGCAGCATGCAAAGAGGTGATGGTCGAAATTTCTCATCTACATATTGAAGGCAGATCACAGTAAAAATACAGGTTAGAAGTCTCAAACTATACTATTGAAGTATAAAGCAAAGTAAGTCAGTCCAGGGAAAAAACCCCTATAACAAACAGAACACTGGCAGCCTGCATTATTGTAGATGGTTGCTTTCAGTTTTTATAACGGATTAGCAATTTGCCTGTTGAAGTAGTGAAAATAATACACAGTAACTAGCAAAAAGAAAAAAATTTAAAGCAGAATGCCAACCGCTATTTAAATCACTTTAATCAAACCCAGCATGTGGAACTATGGCATATTAGGGTTTTGTTAGTCAATGATCAAGAACAGCTAGAAGTACTCAGTTGCTCATTGTTCAGTGACTAGAGACAAGTACACTTTGCAGACTGAACTGAAAACCAAAAATCCTCTGAGGATGCAGGAAAAAAAACTAATGACAAACCTGACAGGTTCAAATCCGAATAGTGTCTAAGTGAAATGCATCATGTTAAATCTGATTCATGCGACATTTTTGTTGCCCATCTTTTCATTTTATTAACATTGGTTTCAATATGTAACCATTCTGTAAAAAGTGGTGAATAATATATTGTCCCTTCGTCGAGAAATAGCAGATCTGTGTACATCGCAGTGGTCAGTCTCTCACTGGAAGAAAAACTGGTGATACACACTCAAGGTGTAATCTAGTGTAAATCATTCATTTTCAAAATGTACACGAAATTCTGTTACATTGAAAAAAGATTGACCAGGCAACAGCAAAACTGCACAAAGGCACTTCTATATGCAGAAACTCCAGTTAAGACAGACTAATCCAGATCCACAGACAGGATTTAGGCTATGTCTACACCGCACTTAAAACACTTTTGACTGACCTGTGTCAGGGGACTTGGGTTTGCAGAGCTTGGACTACGGGGGTATTTAATTCTGGCATAAATGTTTGATCTCACGAGCAAGCTGATGTGGACATGGGTGTTTAATTGCAATGTAGACACACCCTTAAGCTCAGCACTGCAATGCCTAACATTTAGCCACTCTTCTGCCAATCCTGATTCTCTCCAACCCTGAACTCCTTGTATCATGCATGGAAAGCATTAGCTGCCTAAGAATGGGCTTCTTAATAGCTAGCACACTGAGTAGGCAACTGCCTAAACTAGCCAAAAGAAAATGCTGAGGATGCAGTGTATCCCTGGTCCCCTCCAAAGGAATTAGGCATGTAACTCCAGGTTGGAGGGAAGCACTTCCTTCTGCCTGGGATTTACAGCCGTGAATCCTCTCTCAGAGTCAGATGCCTAAACCAGATCAATCCTTTCTTGCAAAAAGTCAAGGAGATGTTTGGTTTGCGGATCCTGCTGGGACTTTGATGCAAATTAGGTGCATGGCCTCAGCCTTAAGTGGCTGTGTGCATATACAACACCAACTAGTTAGGTGCTTAAAAGGTTAGGCAGTAGCTGAGCAGGGATTTGCATTTTGAGCTCAGGTACATAAGCTGGCAGTTAGTTGCCTAAATACCTTGGTGAATCAAGCACACAGCGTCTAACTCTATCCACAAAAAGTTTGTTTCTTCTGGCCTTGGGTGCTTCCCAGTTGCTCTCAACACATTATTTCTTGCCATGCCCTACCTAGTCTTGAAATTTTTACCTGGGAAATTCAGCCTAAAATCCCTACACTGTGCGAGCATGAAGCTCGATGTTCTCAATGCCAAGCATGGTCTAGTTCACACATAAAGTTGGAGGTGACTCTTCCTCGTGCTCAGCTGTGTCACAGCAAAAGAAAACCACAGTCAGTTATGACTAAATGTACCCATCCTCTAGAGCTGATTCCTGTGGTTGTCTTCATCCAGACAAGAAAAATGTGCAAAATCCCCATTCAGATATAGCTGCAATAACTAGACCTTATGGGATCTTGTAGGCAAAGTCCTGTGCTCAGGCATTAGGAGAGAAGAAGCCAGTGTACCTATCACTGGTCTGATGACCCCAACTGAGCTTAAAAGAGAGCACCTAGGGGAAAGCTGTCAAAGGTCATGAGACTACAAGAGATTTCTGAAGGAAGTAGTATATGCTGGAGGGTGGGTTGAGGCAAGGGAGCGCAAGGTTGAAAGCAGATGGAGAGTTCGCTGATTTTTCTCTTAAAGCCAGAGACGCAGCCCCGGAGAGAGCTGAAGGCAGGGAAACAGCAGAAGGCTTACCTGCAGGCTTGTCTAGGATATGACAGGCCAGTGGTTTTCACCACTGTCTTGGGACACATTAGTGTGCTGCCACACAGTAGTAAGTGAGTTGCAGAGAGTCGGGTGAGGGGCTGGATTTGGCCTTGGCATGGGGGAGTTGCACATGCTGTGCCTGGAGGGTTGCACGTGCTGTGAACCATACTGCAACCTGCAAAAGGTTGAGAACCACTGTGACAGGCTAATGTAAAAAAGGAAGTGATGGATGCTCCCCCGGTGAGGATGAACTACCAGCAGAGTGACTGTGAGATCCTGCTGGAAAAAAGGGGTGGTTGTCCTGGATAGAAGAGCAGTGCAGAGTCAGGGTATGATGGAGGATGCTGGTATGTTGTATGGATTGTGAGTCATAGTATTTTAAGATACATGCACTGGGGGTAAGAGAGGAGCTATGATTTGGATCTTCTTATGGCCTATTTTGCATTGCATCATTGTGACAAACTGGCTACAAGGAGAGGTATTACTGATGCAAGAATGTTTGCGTAGAGGTACTGGGGACTCAGAAGGAGGGAAACTGAGGCAGGTGTGCCTGTTCTGCTGCAGCCTGCCACTGGAGAGTGCTCCTGGTGGGGCTTTCCTACGATGAACCCCCCCTACTGAGAGCTTCACCATGAATATCTACCTCAGTAAACTTAAATTGCCAAAACAACATAATATTTTATGCTGGAATCAGCTAATTAAGTTCTCAGTTCACTTTAAGCAGCACCACTCCTTTCTGAGAATAGTATTCAGCCTGAATTCTGACAACAATGGCTTTCCATTAATTTACTAATCAGCAATAATTATCTGTTGTTTAATCAATGCAAGGTACCCTTTCCTGCTGTATGTGTGAATCAAAACTAAGATATTACAGTTGCTTCCCTGCTGTTTGTTCCTTTATTGGCTAACAGCTTGAAGCTTTTGCTTCATGTTCTTATTTTTAAAACATGAAAACCACTCGAAACTAAGTGCAGCCTGCTTTTTTATTATTTCTTTAAACACAGGTAAAAAATGGATACATTGTAGTTTATGAGCAAAGTAAAAAAGATCATCCCCAACCCTGATTTATTTTTTGGGTATTAAAAAGTCCCAAATTTAAAACATAACCAAAATTTCTAGTGAATAATATAAGTGTAGAAGAAAATATAAATTAAGTCCCACAGTTCAATCTCCTATCAAAGTCAAAGGAAGATGCCTCAGACTTATAGATTTTAAGACCAGAAGGGACCATTACATAATCTCCTTTGACTTCCTATATATCAAAAGCCATTAGAATTCTCCCATGTATCTGTGTCATTTAGTGTTATATCTTTTGTTTAGCTCTGCCTCTCATCCAAACAATTGCAACACAAATGCAGTTTTTGTTTCAGTCATCTTACCACCAAGCTAAGATCCTGAAAAAATGTTAAAATATTAATAAAATGAGGACATGGTTTTTTATGTCCTGGTGTTGTTTTGCCTATATTCTATTCAAGCCTTCCTATTTTCAGTCATACGTCTAACTCATCTCAGAAAA
This sequence comes from Podocnemis expansa, assembly GCA_007922195.1. Lineage (NCBI taxonomy): Eukaryota > Metazoa > Chordata > Testudines > Podocnemididae > Podocnemis > Podocnemis expansa. Next base: position 63,273,667 of record ML681966.1, read on the forward strand.
TATTCTCTGGGGACTGAAACCTGAATCCTTAGTCTCAGATCAAAGGGTTCCTGCTTTTATTCATCTCACATTTTTTGTTCATTTGTTAGGGAACTGATCGCTCATTAAAGATGCTGGCGCATCAGTTCTACAGTTTATTCACACAAACACAGAAGCAGACTTTCCACACTGCTCTGCCAGTAAGTTTCAGACCTGACTTAAAACAGCTCACCTCTCAGAATTAAGGGGATAGTTTATTTTTCTTCCTTATCATTCCCTTGGCTTCTCTCAGGGGACTGTCAGCAAAGGTGGCTGTTAATGACGGTGCTCTTTTAAGGTTGTGCTCCTTACTTTGCCACTAGAAATAAGGCTGAATTCCAAATTAATTTCACACATACCATTGCCCAGTTGTTAGTCAGCAATCTCTTTCAACCACTGCTACTCTGGCTCGATTTGGATGGTTAATCTAACTAGTCAGCATGTCAGATTAACAAATAAAATTACAAACATTTCTATCTTCTCTATTAATAGAGCTAAGGTATTTAAAAGGGAGGCATTCACTAAAGGATCTATGCACGGATTGCATAAAATACATTACTCATTTAATTAGACAGAAAAGTGATGTAATTTAATGTCTTCTTGTAATGCAGATACCATTGTTCCACGTCATGCAATGGGGAGACAGATGGTGTGAATGTGATAGTCATTTAGGGCTGGTGATACATTGGGAATTGTACGGTAAGTTCATAATAGGTGTGAAGGAGTCAAATAATTAATTTTCAAAACAGCATCAATAGCTTCTACATTTGGTGAGCTAAATACTTGCAGATGATATACATGATGTTCTAGTAACCATTTGTCTTATCCATGCCTGCTGCTGCCAGCACTTTTGATAAATGTTCCTAGTACTGCCCTTCATGGTTGGGCTAACATGATGGTTGAGCTGCCACTCTCCATCATCCACTCCTTCTCCTCAAAGCTCCAGGAAAGGATTATCCCCCTACCAGTTCTCCTCCCCAGACTTTAGAAGGGAAGGGACTGAAAACAAAGCCAAGAGTTATTATCGCATCAGATTTCCCCTTTCCAACTTAGTGAATTCTCTCATTTCCAGACATGGCTCCTTCAGTTCTTGACTTGCTGGGTCACAGGAAAGGAGGAGAGAGTAGTAACCTTCCTGTCAGTTTCCAGGCTTTTCCTTTCCACACCTGTTTAATCCTGCTGCTAAGACATTCTACAGTCTCCTGGGGTCACGGAAAATCCCTGTTTAAAATAGTTTAATTCAGAAAAAACCAATTGCCTTAGGCTGACTGGGCCATCTTCGTTACAGGATGAAAAGGCTGTAAGTAGAGCTAGACTGAGGAGTGTTTTCCTGTTCCCACTGATGGAAAATTAGTAGACCATGTAGACTGCTTGAATATCCACCTCTGTTTGATCTCTCATTGACGTGTGAACCCAGAATGTACAGTGGTAGTAGCGTAGGCTTCCACAACTTGAACTAAAGGAGCAAATCCCCTTCACTGGCAGCTGTCATGGACTCCTGACCTCTTATGTGGTCTAGTAAACGTAGAAAGGGCAGAGATTCAAATGCTCCTACTGTTCAACAGTAGGTATAATTTCCAGCTTAAGAAGACATATCTGTAGTAGCTCTGTGGTTTTTAAAAGCAAAAATAAAGTCCTAGATTTTAAAAGCTAAGCTATGCATATATACACAGAATAAGAGACCTAAACAGAAAAATAGAATCTCAGGAATGTGAGAGCTTTTTTTAAGCCCTATACTATACATTTATAGGTTACAAATATCGACATCACAGACAGAAATTGCTGATTCTGCTTTTAGTTGCTCCTATTGTAGGGCACTTAGTTCCTGGTTCAGCTGTGTGCTGGAACAGATTTTTGACCCAGGAGGATAATCTTTCTTTTGATGTTTGTTTAGCTGACTACCTTTACAGCATTTTCTGAAGATTTCACCTGGGTCATCAGAAGGGTGCCACACACACCAGGATAAATTTATTATTACCCTTGAAGACTTTAATGCTCATGAGAAAACCAACTTTGACAAGTGGAGTGAGGCGTTAGGCCATCCTCGCATTGCAAGGTAAAACTCCAACAGTCAGTTACTTTTCTCCAAGTGTGCAGAGTTCAGTCTCCTCATCACCACCAGAGTCCTCCAACAGGCCAGCAAACATATGACTAAAAGGATGCATCCCAGATCAAAACCATGGTACAGGCTGGATTATTTAATTGTATAATCTAGAAACATTAAAGATGTGCACATTATCTGCCCTTTCAGTGGTGCCAAATACTGTTTAAGACCACTGACTTACGAGAAGCATCATGACACTATAATTCTCACCCAAGAAGACTGCTGTAGCTCCTATGAAAGACCCCAGCAAACAAGCAAAGTTGAAACAGACAACAGAGACTGAGTTAGCTGATGGTCCCCGAGAATTCCACAGATACTGAGGCACCCTGGCAGAAGCACGGAGCTGTCACACCAAGATTTTTGGCTCTCTAAGGCCAAAACATCAAGACTGGTTCAATGAGAGCGATCTTGAGACAGGTCACCTACTGTAAACTATGCACAACATATACAAGTCCTACATGCTGGACAAGAAATCAGCAATGGAAGAAGACAGGTACCAAAAGACATACTACAAAAACCTGATTGAGGCTAATGAGGAACCACTGGTGGAAGCAGATGGTCGCAGAACGGTAGGAAGCAGCTGACAGTCATGACATGAAGGCCTTCTATGAAGGCCTCCATGCTGCATATGGCCGAAAATTCAGTGGTACAGTCTCTACCCTTACAGCAGATGGTAACCACCTGCTGACAGACAGAAGTAATATTCTCATGGTTGGCAGGACACTCTGAACTGATAATCCACTATGTCCAATGAAGCCACTGACTTTCCTGTAATGACTTGTCCTCGGGGAGCTGTCCATGGACGCCGCTTTAGACAGCAAGACCTTCAAGCAGCTCTCACCAGACAAGTGCCTAGGTGCTACCAGGCATTTCACCTGAAATGTGCAAATGTGGAGACAGCCTCCTGTCAGGAAACTCACCAGCCTTTCCAAACTATACGGGCACAGGGTGTTTTCACTATGTTTTCATAGTCCATTTAAACAAAAGCTGCAACCACCATTGTGGAACCTCACTGCTATCTCTCCTACTAGACTTGGTGAATGTAGAGTCACAGCATGGCTTCTGTGCTGGCTACACCACAATGGACATGATTTTTGCAGCCCAACTAATACAAGAGAAGACTCATTAAGAGAACAAGGGCCTGTACATGGTGTGTGTTCACCTGACCAGGGCCTTCAACATAGTCAAATCACAAGGGCCTATGGAAAATAATTTGTAAATTTGACTGCCCAGAAAAAGCAACTGCTGGTAGCCCTCATTTCATGATGGCCAGAGTGTGGTGAATCATCAGAAGCCTTTCCTGTCACCAGTGGCACCAAGTAAGAATTCATAACAACTCCAGTTCTCTTTGCAAGGGTCTTTTCAGCTATGCTTTTGTTTGCATTCCAGGATTTTGACAGAGGCTTCCACATCCAGTTTAGATTGGGCAGAGGTCTATTCAATTTGGGACCCCAATCAAACAGTGTACATACAGTATGCATCATAAACAAATAAACATGCCTACATATCAGAACAAAAAAAAAATCTAATTTAATGGGATAAGAAATTAAAAAGAGGCTGAGATTTCAACTACTTTTCAATCCTGTATTATGCACTACACCAGAATTATGTGAGGTTTCTTTTTAATTTTGCAGCCAATGCAAAGGTCAGGGGAAACAATCTTATCACTCTGATAGCTTCTGGCACAAGTCAACCACTTCCATTTTGCCAATGAAAAATAACTTCAGCTAATATCAAAGATTTCTGTGAAATTCTTTCATTCTATTTTAAACAACAAGACAAATGGTTTACTAGAACAATAATAAATGTAGTGCAGAAACAGTAATCTGCCAATCAGTCTAGTGGAATGAGAGGTATTGCACTAGCAACACTGATTCCATGATTTATGGTCAGACTAATCAACACTTTCCCTTTCCATATTAAAATCCTAAGTAACTGCCTGCAAGAACCAAACAGGAGTAAGTTGTAAGAGTCAGACTGCAACAGCCTTATGCTAGTCTTCACTTTATCTGTGACCACGGTGAAATTTATTCAAGAAATGACCCTTTTTATTAAAGCAGGGCAAGGTGTTTATGCAGAAATGTTTGTGTCATTTGCCCATGTAATTATCTTGCATGCAGGCATAAATCAGTTGATTTGGCACGGAATGGGATACTAAAATACCAAGTAGCCATTAAAACGTGTAATTGCTCAACTTGCACATACAGACCTGATCCTACAATATGCTGACCACTTCTGCCATGGGTAGAACATTTAATTTCCAGTAAAGCTAATACAGGCATATGGTTTCATAAGAATTTCTGCATACAGACCATGGACCTGATTTATTTAAAAAACTGGCCTTCATAACACATTTAAATGTGTCTTAAGTTACCTCTGAAGCGAAAGTCAACACTGATTACTAGGATCACAATGTCTCACCATCTTTCGGGATGGGGCCCAACATCCTTGGTCTAAATTTTCAAAGTTATCCAGTGATTTTGAATGGCCTCTGTTTTGCCATCTCAAAGAAAGTAGATTTTTCAGAAAGGACTTAACTGCCACCTTCCAAAAAAATCAGGTCATTTCAATGTGTCCCAAATCAAGCACCTGAAAACTGAAGCATCACAAATCACTAGTTAGTTATTTTTCAGTAAAATGATGCTTGGCACAGTAAAAGGAAAAAAACCAAAAGTTAAAGTTCAAAGAAAAGAGTCTAAGACTTTGAGGTTAAAAGGGACAATGTTTTCTCACTAGAATATTTTTGACATATGAAGTTTGCCTACTGTATATGATTTCCAGTATGTACAAGAGAGGAAAGTGATAAAAACAACAGAGGACAGATGGTTTCTGCAAAGTGTCAAGTCAAATTACATCTATGCTCTAAAATACATTTAAGCCATGAATGATGATGGCTAAATAGTGACCTGCTGCTGTGCAAGTCTTTACAACAACCATGCTTGACACATTCTGACAAAACTGCTTCCCACATACATATGTCATCAGAAAATATCTGCACAGGATATAGCAAAATAGCTTTTGGTGTATTAGTTTAGTCTGCCTTACTTCATCTGAGATCAATAATATAAAATCTGGAAACATCTGCTGAAAAAACACCACTGACAGGAGAAATCACTTTGCCCTTCTTTTGAGTTATTCTCATGTTCACCCTCTAAACATGCTTAGATAATGCACAAAAAGATAATTAGCACAGAGATGTGAGGGACACAAAACACAAACAAGTTGTTAATTAAATAGCTGCATACTGAATGTTGGAGTGGGATTTTCAAAAGCACCAAAGTGAAAAACACACGCATATGGGACGTAGGTCCATTTGAGATCTTCCCTTACGTACAACTTAATCTTTAACATGGTCACTCCTTATACCCTTTGCTCAAAGTTCAAACCAAATAATATGCAAGGGCAGAAGATGTTGTCCACATACTAGACAATATCAGATCTTTGGACATTTGTTTTAATGCTCACCATTTAGGGAAATCAAAGCTTTTCATGGACTGCAATAAGAATGGCATCAGTGCTTGAATGAGGCGATATTACCAGCAGCCATGCTTGCAATAGTTGAGTTCTTGAAGGTGCACACAAAAGAGGCAGTTTCAGAACTAGGACCTCTAATGCAAATCCAAAGCACTGCACAGAGTGACACTGATCATTACAGTGTGGGATATTCTGGTTTCTTATCCAAGGCCTGATTCTGCCCAGATCAGCTCCTCACTATTGACTGTTTTAGCAAACATTCCTTTCAGTGAACATATTTTCTAGAATACTCATGGAAAGCAGAAACAAGACATATACACAGTAATATGTAATCAGTGAAAAATGAAAACCATTATTCACTTTTTTTTTTTTTTTTGTATTATGCACCCAGATGTGTTAGAGAGATGTTTGCTGCAGGTCACTAGACCTGACATTATTCATTTATTGAAAGGAAGGTCTCTGCATTCTATCTACCCTTTATTGAAAAACAAAAATAAATTCTCTTATTGTTACTGGGAAATTTGTAAAAATCTCAACAAGGAGAGCGTAGCTGAAACTACACTGTGCTATAGAAAAGCCATTCCTGGAGTAAAGCTGTTGAATGTGTTAGAATTACACTAGTGATAAATGAGGTGAATAATGTTTTGTCCCTTCTATTGTGTTCTATTATCATCAACACTGAAGATAAGTAGTGATGTTTGGACATGATATAAGCTAAAATCACTGCAGGTAAGAATTAAAATTCAATACTTTTTATAATCAGACTCAAAAATATTTCTATACAAGAACACATTCAACAAGGCCTTCTTTTGTGTTAGATACAGCTTCTCCAAACCTGACCTCCAGTCGCAGCATTCCAGTCTAAGCACTACAGCATTTTTCCCCCTGGGGCTTCAAAAGCAGATGAAGGCTTGTCTACATGAACATTTAGTTTGCAGCAAGCTGGGATGAAAATTGACCCTGTACGAGCCTGCTGTATCTAAATGACCTTTCTGGTGTACATTAGGGTTCATGTGCATAAGCATTTGCGCTAGAATGGAGTAGATTCACAGCCCTGCTTGCTGCAATCTAAAGGTTAATGTAGACAAGCTCTAGGAATGAGACAGGCAATACGTATTAACACATTTCAAATGCTTCTGTGAATGTGCTCAGATATTAAAACTACATGGATGAAGAGTATACTTGGGTATAGTTTTGGGTAAGTTTCTCTTGGTGTCTGAGGAATACTCAGGAACACATTAGAAAGGAGACGACCCAAAAATAAAGATAGAAGGGGCAGAAAGCTTGTCAGCCTGGACAAACATGGTACATAACCCTTGAAGGCTAGAGAGAGTGCTTTTGGATTTGGTGCTAGTTAAAACATCTGGCATTGTAGGCAAAGAAATTATATCCTGTTAATTTCATTCAAGGTTCAAGGAAACTGGACTTTGTACATTCTTTGTAAATAAATAAAAACTCCATGGAAGGTACCCGATTCCATCACAAACTTCTCCTCCCAACTGGAAGAGCCTACACAACTACAAATTTTTGGCTAAACAGTGAGATAAAAGGGGACAACACTATGTTGTATAACACACTTGCCTTGTATTACAGTTAATTATGGCCTCACTGCAATGGATTTGAGCGATCCTGACACTCAGAGCCAAACTCAAAGGGGTTGGAAATTACATAAACTAGAACCACGGGGGGGGGAGTGTTTGTATTAGCTCTCGTGAATTGAAAAGATGGTTACCTATCTTTCTGTAACTGTTGTTCTTCGAGATGTGTGCTCATGTCTACTCCAACTAGGTGTGATGTGCACGCACTTGCACGACTGCTGGCAACTTTTTTCCCTAGCAACTCTGGCAGTTGGACAGAGTCCCTTGGAGTCACATGCCCATGGTGCCACATATAAGGGCTTGCCGACCACTCTCCCACCAGTTCCTTCTTATCGAACTGATGGAGGGGAGGTGGGTGAGTTTGGAGTAGATGTGAGCACACATCTTGAAGAATGACAGTTATAGAAAGGTAGGTAACTGTCTTTCTCCTTCAAGTGATGCTCATGTCAACTCCAGCTAGGTGAATCCCAAGCTCTTACTGGTGCTGGGGTCAGACATTACTGTGAGGCTGACTTCAACACTGCTCTGCCCACAGAGGCATCCTGTCTCACCTGCTGTACAATTGCATAATGCGCTGCAAAAGTGTGGATGGACAACCACGTCGCCCTCTACAGATGTCCCCAAGAGGAACCTGGGCATTGAAAGCGACTGGCGCAGACTGAACCCTTGTAGAGTACACCATGATATCTGGAGGAGGCCTGTGTACCAGTAAGTATCAGGTTCTCATGCACAAGGTAATCCATGTAGAAATTGTCTGGGAGGAGACAGGCTGACCCCTGATCCTGTTTGTGACCATGACAAACAGCTGCTGAGACTTCCTAAAAGGTCTAGTCCTTTCCAGACAGAAGGCCAAAACCCTACAGACATCCAGGGAGCATAAAACCCTCTGGTGCTCTGAGGAGTGCGGCTTCAGGTAGAGAACAGGAAGAAAGATGTCCTGAGTTGTATGAAAGTGCGAGACCACTTTGGGCAGGAAGGCCGAGTGGGGGCCTAAGTCGCATCTTGTCCTTGAAAAACTCCAGATATGGTGGATCTATGGTTAGGGCCCGAAGTTCAGATACCCTTCTAGCCAATGTGATGGCGACTAAAAAAGAAGGCCACCTTACATGATAAGTAAAGATCCGAACAAGTTACCAGTCGTTCAAAGGGGTGGTTGGCTAGGGCATCAAGAACTAAATTTAGGGCCCACAGGAGCATGGGTTTCCCCACAGATGGAAACTTCTTCATCAGACCTTTCAAGAACTGGACCACTATAGTGTTAGAAAAAACTGGTTGGCCCTCTGCTTGGTCATGGAAGGCCGAAATAGCCACCAGGTGGACTCTTATCCAGGAGATTGAAAGGCCCAGATGTAACAAATAGTCCAGAATTGAAGGGATAGTGCAGGACATTGGCTTATGTGAGTTTTGGGTACACCACAGCGAAAAGCACATTTCATGAGGTAAGTTGATCTAGTAGAGGGTTTCCTGCTCTCCAGCAGTACCTCCCTTACCTGCTGAGAGCACTGCAACTCACAATGGTTAAACCATGGAGCTCCCAAGCAGTTAGGTGAAGTGCATTGAGGTATGGCCACCTCAGGAGACTTTGGCTTTGAGTTAGTAGATCTGGGATCAGCAGCAGTGTCAGAGGGGCTGTCACAAGGAAATCCAGTGGTGTGGAAAACCAGTACTGGCAGGGCCATGCTGGAGCTATTAGAATGATAGATGCTTTGTTTTTCTTCACTTTTGCTAGAAACTTGTCCACCAGTGGGAAAGGTGGAAAAGTGTAGAGAGGGTGACTTGACCACGGTATCTGGAAAGCATTCCCTATGGAGTGTCTGTCTGGACCCTGGAAAGAGCAGAAGACTCTGCACTTGGTGTTGAGGCTGGTAGTGAATAGGTCGACATGGGGAATGCCCCACTGTTGGAAGATGGTAAGTAAGACACCTTGATTCAGAGACCATTCGTGGGGGTGAAAAGAACGGCTGAGAGAATCCGCCAACGAGTTCTGTGTCCCTGGTAGATACGACACCTCCAGGTTTATGCCTAGAGGGATAGAGAAGTTCTATATAGAGACATGGCCTCCTTGCAGAGGGAGCAAGAGCAGGCCACACCTTGCCTGTTTATATAAAACATTGTGGTGATGTTGTCCGTTTTTATAGCGACGTGCTGGCCAATCAACTGGTCCTTGAATGCCTGGCACGTGAGGTGAACTGCTCTGAGCTCCCTGACATTGATGTGAAGTAGCCTGTCCCGACTCAAACAGCAGCCTTGTGTTGTCAGGCGACCCAGGTGAGTACCCCATCCTGTATCCAAGGCTTCTGTCACCAGGGTTAGCTGCGGAAGTAGCTATCAGAATGGGACTCCTGAATAGACTACTGCCTCGTCTGTCCACCAAAGGAGGGAGTCCAGGATCGGCTTAGGCACTGAGATCACAATGTCTAGGCTGTCCCTGGAAGGGTGAAAAACTGAGGCCAGCCACAGCAGGAGTGGCTTCATATGCAGTTTGGCATGTGGTACCACATGGGTACATGCCACAAGTGTCCCAGAAGCCTCAGGCAGGCTCAGGTGGTTATCAGAAGCCAGCAGAACCAGTCCTGTATAATCGTGGAGATTGTCTGAAAACACTGAAGTCGGAAGGACGCCGTGGCTGTAGTTGAGTCCAGAGTGGCCCCTATGAATTCTACTTTTTGTGACGGGGTAAAAATTGACTTTCCCATGTTGATTGACAGGCCTAGTTTGCTGAAGGTGCATTGAATCAGAGAAAGACTGGCTGTGACCTGATCTCTTGACTTCCCTTTTACCAACCAGTTGTCTAGGTATGGAAACACGTGGACCTGATGCTTGTGAAGGAAAGCCACTACCACAGACATGCATTTCATGAAGACCCTGGAGGCCGCAGAGAGTCCAAAAGGGAGGACAGCGAACTGAAAATGGTTGTCCCCAACCATGAATCTCAGAAAACATCTGTGCTTCGGGATGATGGAGGATCTTATTGAAGTTGCCTGCATGGAGGAGTTGCACCCTGGGAACCCCTTTTACTCTCAGGTGCAAGAGAAAAGCTTCTGCGGACCCCGCCTATGGAAAATGGTTGCACAATTTGAAATTTAGTCCCTGTGCCCCTCTCAGGAAAACTCACCATGCTCAGGCTGATCACAGAGCTGTGCTCTTCCCAAATAACAGTGATAATGAGTAAAAATAATGCACCTGTATTATTAAAGTACCCACAATAACGTTTCTGTACATTTTTATTGTGCATCTACAGATGTCACCTTCATAGCAGAACCCTCCACACCTGCAGAGCACCTTCAGTGGACAATGAAGCGACCTCAGAGAAGCAAAGAGAGTATGTCCAAAGAACTCCTCCAGTTTTCTACGGCAGGAAAAGAGAAAAAAGAGTATGGAGATAATCTGAGTCTGAAGGTCAGAAAACTGATAGGAAAGAAAGAAAAATCCTCACCAAGTGATTCCAGGTCATGGACAAGCAGATGGAGCTGCTAAAGACAAGCATGACTCTGCAAACTGTGTTCATCTGTGCTCGCCTCCTCACTCCCTCCTTTGCAGTCAGCACAGAACTACTTGCCATGCACTCCCAAACTCCACTGCCCGCAGTCCTACCAAACTCTTGGTCCGTCTCATTGCCCCTTTTATTCCACCCCTTCAAAGAGCTACAAGAGTGACAGCTGGACTTATACATCTGTCTCTCCACTGAGGGGACATCTTTCATTCTGGTGTCCCTGTGTTGCAGAGCAGGCGAGCTCTAGACAGAGTTCCATGAAGGCAGCTTTGCAAATTCAAAATTTCTGCGGCCACTGCTTGTCATCCCAGACTTGCAGAATGATGCAATCCCACCACTCAGCACAAAAGTGGCAGTGTACAGTGTCTCATTGAAGTGTGCCACGTTACTGAAAAGGTTGGGAAACACTGCCTTAGGGTTGTAGCTCAGAAAAACAGGAAGCCTTTGAAAACAAGAAACAAGGAGCCATTCAAAAATGCCAAGAAATGCAAGCTAGAATGCAAGGAATGGTGGGACAGAACGCAACACATCTTGGCATGTTAAGCCTGCACCCATGATACACTATGATCCTCACCACCTTCCCACAGTTCCTAGCAGCACAAGGTGGTGAGTTGCACCGTGGCATAACTGTCCACCACGTGCTGTTCCACTTGTTGATGCTAGAGCATCAAGTGTGGACAGGCTTTGGTGACACAATGAGTGGTGTATGGATGGGTGTAAGTGCTGTAAACACAGCACATTTTCATCACCAGAGTAAGTTGCATTAAAAAAAAAAACTTTCTAGTGTAAACAAGGCTTATGACTTTGGCTGTGCAGCCCTGCTGGGCCATAAATGAGGGTAAGAATCCCCCCTGCTTGGCTTCTCTGTGGGCTACACAGACTTACCTTGGGATGCAGAAAAGTAAAGGGATGCTGTGCACCTATTACCACTCCAGGGGCTGACCGATAAGGGAATCTCTGTTTGGCATAGACCAAGTTGCAAAGGGGTAGCCATGTTAGTCTAGCCCTGCAAAACAGACAAGGAGTCTGGTACCACTTTTAAAGACTAACAAATTTATTTATTGCATGAGCTTTCATGGGAGAGAATTCCACTTCATTAGATGCTCAAAGAATGCTAGGCACAGACCAGCAACCCCCACTCTCAGAGCAAGAAGGAAGCAGAAAGGAGATTGATTCTCTTTCCTGTACTATCCTGTTCACAACATATGGCAAAGTCACAATCCAGCCCATAAAGAAAAGGAAAACTGAAGTCATCCTTCCAAGACAGTCATATATTGGCTGCACGATCCATTGCCTTGCAAGAGTTGCAGTCTGTCACAAGAACAGCTAACAGAAAAGTGTTTCTTTGAAACTCCTTTTAACAGCTTAGGAACAGATGTGTGAATGCTACAGTAACAGCTATTGAAGCAGCTGTGGACGAATCATCACTAGATACTGTAAACATTTAAAGGTCCGGATTGAAACAGCTATTACTGAAAGGCTCTGGAAGTCCTCTCCTCACTTGCAAATATGTCAGGCTGTCCCTTGCTCCAGTATGGAGGAGGAGGACATGGAAAAAGACACAGGACAAGTTCAGTGAGCAATCCTGCAAAAAGGCCTGCTGGAATGGCCTTCCCTGTACTCACAGGTGACTGCTGCCTTTGTATGCCCTTCATGGCCATATAACACTCAAAAGGGGATGAATGGGATGTCTTTCTCCCCACTCCACATGAGCCAGCTGAAATAGCTGGAGTGACAGAGGAGCAAGGCTCCCTTGCTATACAGTAGGAGAATAGTTGGAACTCCTGATGCACAATGTGTCCCTGAACTGCCTCTGTGCAGTTCAACTTAGCAACACCCCTGTCTTCTCAGTACTGATATGGCACAATTTAGTTCACTGTAATCAGTGACCTTTTCACTTGTTTTTAGCATTAAGCAAAAATGTCTGATGCAAAAAAAAAAAAAAAAAGAAGAAGAAGAAGGTGGGTGCAATGTGAAATATTATTTTTCAAACCAACTTAAGATGTGACTCTGTGAGCACAGGAAGCATTAGGTTTTCACACCACAGAGGCTAAAATGACCACATTTTTACACAGTGAAGGTATTCTCCCAACCAAGGAGTTAGGACAATGAGTAATAAGAGCAGTGACTGAAGAGGAGCTGTGTGTAAGTTCAAAAGCTTGTCTCTTGCACCAACACAAGTTGGCTCAATAAAATATATTACCTCACCCACATTACCTCTCTAATATCCTGGGACCAACATAGCCACACAACGCTGCAAACAGCATAGTTAGAGTGAAGCTATTTGACTTCACAGGCTGTTAAGCATGATTTATAGGATTATTTTTTAATTTAACACTTTTCAACCTCCTTTTTATAGTATGATACTACCTAAATCTATCATACTTCAAGGTAAAATATGAATGACTCATCTTTAAAGGCGCGCGCGCACGCACGCACGCACGCACGCACGCAGAGGATGTCTGGAAAGATAATTGGATTCAAACCGTTCCTGGCTATATTAATCCATCACCTGGCTGTTCAACACAAAATCACAACCACATTATTCTACAAGGCATATTAAGATGATATTATAAACTTAAAAATGTTTTTACATTATTGGGATAATTATATCATGCACAGTTCCTTTAACACTAAAAGCAATAGTATTTTTTCTTTTAATAGTAAAACTATACAAAAGAATGGGTCACGATCTAGAAGCCATAAGTAAAGACATACTTCTAATGAGCTTCTGGGCAATCACAGCTAACAATTCTGATGACATCTGTTATAACAAGTTTTGAAGTGCTTCAGCAACTTTGTGATTCAGTATGAATCACAGGGACAAGAAATAATGGCCAAAATGTGCAAAAAAGGGCAATAAGGTGTTTTTTTTTGTTTGGTTGTTTTTTTTAAAGGACTAAAATCCCATTATTGGTGCAGAGCTCATGGCACCAGTCATAATGTTCCTTTACCCTTCTCTGTAGAGGGAGACCGAGAAGTTTTTTGAATCACGATATACCAAAGCAGATGGACTTTGCACAAAAAAGTCTGTTAATGAAAGAAAACTTGATACTTCATGCACAAGCATACATTACCCAAATGAACATGCAATCAAGGTGAAGGAGTGCCTGGAAAAAGTAGGAAGTACATGCTAAGAAACAGTGAGGCCTTCCCAGCCAGTGGGAAGAATTTAGTGTCACGTGTAAAACTGTGGTACAGTGCCAGACAAGTGGATCAAATGATTACAAAAACCAAAATCTGCACCAAAAATATCAGAAGCCCGGAGTTTCTCTGAGGAAGGAAAACACTGATTTCATGGCTTTCCCAGGTCAAATGATCAAATCCATATTAGATTTAGAAATTCAAGAGGATCGTAAACATGATGTTAAATGCTATAGGTTTCTTGCTGAGACTACACTGAATAAAACTGAAAATTCATTTATCTAACAGGCTGGAGTTTGTGTCAGTCATTAATGTCCCCTTCTAACACCATCATGAAAGTGCTGCTATATCAGGGGCCTTTCCTGAAGAGGCAACAAACAATAGCATATAGTGAAGATAAAATTGCTCAACATTTAGAGAATAAGAAGTTTACTGAAAGGCACTTGTGTATTCAGCAATGTGTTCTACTGTTGTTAATGATGGTTATTCCATAGAACATTTATGGTAAATCTTACAAGTCATAGTCAGCAACTTTTCAAAGTGCTGACCTGCTGAAAGTTAGCATAAATTCTATCTGATTCCTAGAACTGCAACATTTGAACACAACAGGTGTCAAATTTCTGTGCTTTAATTATTTGAAGACTCAAATGATGGCAAACCATGTGAAATCCCTTTCAAATGAAAAATAATGCCATATATTTAAAAAATTAGATCAGTTAAATGATGCCATAATTGAGGTCTTTAGTATTTACTAAATATTATATTGAACCTTTAATATTTTTGTTATATTTTGTTTTGGGCATAGAGATGATCAAAAACTGATACATATTTTGACACAGGTGACAGATGCCTCATGATGTTTGCTGCAATTACAAAGGAAAGATTTTTTTAAGTAGGCTGTAATCCATTTTTAAAGAAAGAAATGCAGCACTATGCTACTTAAAACTATGCTACTTAAAACATTAGGTACCTGATTCTGCACCCATGAAGTCATTCTGGGAGGCACTGGGAAGTCACTGGTATGTTTGACTACTTAACGAGACAAAACAGCTGTCAACCCAGTTTAAGGGTTAAAATGTATTTTTGTAGCTGCCTGGTATCACCAGCGCAAAATAAACAAACTGGAGCATAACAGCAAATCAACCTCTGTAACTTTAATGAGTGCAGGACCAGAAACAAACGTATTCAGACACTTTGTGAATCACAGATGTTAGAACAGAAAAATATTTCAGAATAATTATTTGCTATGTACTTAATTTATGTTTCAGTAGCCCATTAGGCCCCCCCCCTTTTTTTTTGGCAGATTAGCTTTACCAGGGTGTGTAGGCAAATGAAAAATACACACACGAGATGGAGTTAAGCAGAAGACCATAGGTTCTTTAAATGAACATTGGGGAAGGCCCCATGCACCTAACATCTGCTCTCCCATATCACACATTTAACTGGTTCTAGCGTGGGGTTAGAAACTTCTATCATAAAACCAGTACCGCACTTAAATGTAGATGCTTCTAGCACTCAGCTCTTCTGAATCCTCTCTTCTCCATACATGTTGTGTGTAGAGCTTATTAAGGGGGACCTCAGTCCATGAAGACTTAAGATCTCCCCTTCTTTTTAGGTACAATGTCTACCAGCAATACTCTGGGTCTCATTAACTTCTGGGATTTGGCCCTTTTAGCCTTTATCCACACTGGACATTAGCCACTGCCCTACCTTTCTTAATACTATATTTTCAAGTCCTAGTGTTTTCAGTCCATATGTACCTCCATAACATTGCAAGATAGGTTAAAAAAAAAAAAATTCCTTCCTGACCTCTGCCAATTTAGCCTAATGGGAAAAATTCCCCAATGGGTTATTGATTAGACCCACAGTTTCTAAAAACACAGCTTCTACTATAACTAATGTAAGGGACTCGGGGTAGCTAACAGAGGCAAGAGACTTTTAAAAATAGGTGGAGTTAGGGGTGAGGGATCACAAGAACCAATCGGCTAGCCTGGTTCCCCTAGTCACAGTCAATGGAAAGGTGAAAGACCCAACGAAGGGAGAGGAGGTCTTTTCTTGCCAACCTTGTGATCTCATGTTCCTTTCCCCTCCTGAAACTTGGTCCAGTGTTTTAACAACACAATCATCCTACCTCGAATTACCCTTAGCCTTACAGAATGGATGAAAAATCATATGCCAGGGCTCAGGGAGAACCCATGGGTCCCAAAATGATATCTATTAAAATCTTGTTCTACAGAAACTGAGGCCAAATGCTTAAAGATAGTTAAAAGACATAGTGGACTCCTGGGACATTTCCCTGGAGAAGCTGAGCACTTTATCTACAATGTACTTATCTGAATCTACAGATTTAATGAAAAAGTATATAATGAAAAACCCCAGCCTCTCATGACCAATTCAGCACCAGCTGATCCAAAACACTGATTAAAACTAGAAATGGACCCAACCCATGAAAGCTGAAACTAGATTTGCACTTTTTCCCAGTTTAGGTGCATTTAGATCTGGGACTCAGATTCTAGCCCATTACACAGAACTGCTTTAGCCACAAAGATCAGAAACCAAATCAGGCTTCAAACAGTCCCAAAATTCCAGACGGTTCAGATCAGAGGTTTCATTTTATGTCTTTACATAATTAAATTTTCATTTCTGGTGCATCCATTGCCATGATATCTATTTTTCATGCAAGCTACAGTCAATTAATCTGTGGAAGAAAATTTGTATTCACTCTGAATCAGATAATTTACCATCAATCCTCCCTCCCAACATCCCTGTTGGCATCCTATTCCCTGTTCTGAAGAAAAGTAGAGTATGTGCAGGTGAGAGGCAGAAATATAAGAGAGAGATTCTTGAAGTCAAAAGATGGGGAAATGATATACCAGTATTTCTGGCATGCAAATCCTTGTTATGTTACAGATCAGCCAAACTGATAGAAAGCAAGGAAAGGGAGAATGCTTATCTTGAATAACTATGTACACTAAACAACAATATTAATTTTACAAACTAAAAACATTGTCTATTTTGCTTCTTGAAAGATTATGTACCTCCACTGAGATAAGCAACCCAACACTTATGCCTCAAACCATATTAAGGAAAGACTTTGCATCACTAATTATTGATATACAGGACAGCTACCACTATCAGATTTACTAATTAAGACACTTTTTTTTTTTGCCATTAGTCATAATAAGCTGTATATAGGGTGGGAGGGTTGTTTTTCTGTTTTGTTTTGTTTTAGTTTAACTGATTTGTTTTGTACATTTGAATCCCAGAAAAGATCATCGTCATCTATAATTTTACGAATATTCTATTCTGTATACACATATTATTTCTAAAGCAATATTCTAACTGTATAATCAAGAACAGCCTTAAATTTCCAAAATGATGAGTAGATCCAAAGAGGTAGCTGTGTTAGTCTAGTTCAGTAAAACAAACAAATAAGGTGTCCTGTGGCACTTAAAGACTAACAAATTTATTTTTCGCATGAGCTTTCATGGGAGAAAATCCCACTTCATCAGATCCTTTTCTCCCATGGAAGCTCATGCAAAAAATAAATTTTTAGTCTTTTAAGTGCCACAGGACTCCTTGTTTATTTGTCAAAATGATGGGCAAATTCATATCTTTAGAGACAGTGAATTGTGAATCATATAAGTTTGCCATATGCCTAAAACAGGCCTTAAAAGCTAATCAAGGCCTGGTCTACAGAGACAACATGATGCAAAGCAGCTTACATCAACCTAAATATGTAAGTTTCTATACTAAAATCTCATTCCCACTGACCTATCTGCTCTGCTACGCCAACTTAACAGTTCCATCTTCATGAGGGACAAAGTCAACAGCAATGTACTTAGGTCACTGCAAGGTCAGTGTTAACACTGCATTGCTTTACGTTGAATGTTACTGGCCTTCAGAAGTCATCCTGCAATGCCCCACAGGTACAGTAGGGTCAGTATCACACATCCTGGTGAGGACGTGCACCACTGTCACAAGGAACAAAGTGCAGCCACACACAGATGATGTAATTACTGCAGCAACTGTATGCTGATATAAGTTAGGTTGACTTAACTTTGTAGCACAGACATGCCTTTATAATTAAGTCTGTTCTGGTACATTTCCCATGACCACAGTTGCTGAAAATCAAGGAAATTATTGTTATGGATATATCATCACCCAGATGATCCACACACTAAGTATCCCGGCAATCAACATAGAAATGCATATTCATGTTCCTATCCTACATGCCACCACCTCACGAGCATCAGCAGCACTAGAGTCAATGACTGTTACACTGCTGACTTTGATGAATCAGGCCCCACATTCCCTTCCAATATGTATCTGTACCAAAAACATCACAAAATTAACATCTGTAATTAGTCTAGAGCTATAAAAGTCTGAAATTTGAAGTGTTAGAATTAATATTTTTGTTTGTTAGAGGGATTCAATGGAAAGGTTAGATTACATGCCTACATAGTATAAATGAAACCAACAAGGAGTCCTATGCCACTTAAAGACTAACAAATTTATTTATTGCATGAACTTCTGTGAAAGAAAATCCCACTTCGTCACAGATGCTTTGAAGATGGGGGAACTTACAGAATGGGAAGAAATAAATGTGGGGAAGTGTAAGTCATGGGAACAGGTCACACTGTAAAAACTGCTTTGATTTGCTGTTCCAATGTGAGCTGTTCCCATGACTTACACCTCCCTGCACTTATTTCCTCCCATTCTGTAAGATTTCCCATCTTCAAAGCATCTGACAAAGTGGGATCTTCTCCCACACCAGCTCATGCAAAAATTTATTTGTTAGTCTTTAAGTTCCACGGGTATCCTTTTTTGTTTTACTGAACTAGACTAACATGGCTGCCCCTCTGGAACACAGTATAAATGGGTAATGAGTAATTTTTAACCTTCAATAAGTTTTGAACTACTGAACAGATTTTCTTCTCATTTACCTGAAGCACAAATGTTGTAAGTTCAGGGTTAACACACATTTTTTGTCATACATGACAAAGGAATAGAAGCTTCACTATCACTGCAAAC
Organism: Podocnemis expansa; assembly: GCA_007922195.1. NCBI lineage: Eukaryota > Metazoa > Chordata > Testudines > Podocnemididae > Podocnemis > Podocnemis expansa. Next base: position 63,292,532 of record ML681966.1, read on the forward strand.
TCATCACACATTTAATTATGGAGCTGCTACTGATGCTTCTCTAACATATTATACATATGCATCCATGCATATACAAACTTACTGAGTATACTGAATAGCAAATTCTAATTAAGGGAATGGATTTACTGGCTCTGTTATATTTCAAGGAAAGCCAGATTTGGATAAGCACACAAAGCAATACTAAGAAAGCAAATTAACCATCAATAAAGACAGACATCACTGAAGAAAAATAAAGTCATGGCCAACAGCTCAGATCAAGAAATTACGATTATAAAGTCACAGCGAGTAGACCCTATTGTCTGACTGATTAACCCATTTCTCTCTCTTGCTCATAAATCAGCTTATTAGAATCTTTTATACTTATCTCCTCCCACAGCACAAAAGTTGCTTTTAACTAAATCAAAATCTCACAAAATTTCAGGGGGTACACCTGAAGGGAAAAAAATAAGGCCAAAAATTATAAAGAGCTCAAACAATAAAAATCAAAAGTAGAATACACAGTGTGAGGCACACTGGTGGAGTCTAGTCCTGAACCAAAGATGAGCAGGAAGAATAATACAGGAGAACATTTTGTGACTATATTAGATACCATTATAGGGTTCTCTGTCACTCAGTCCAATACAATACAGCTGCTTCCCCCCTGAACCCACCAACTTTAAAAGATGTTTGCACTAAATATCATTAGCAAATTCTTTAATAACATTACTTCACATGCACATGTGTTTAATAGTTTATTAAATAAAGTGCACTAAAAGTACAATCTAACCCTTTCAAATAATAAATATCTTTTAGGGTGGATGGACAAATCTCTCTCTCTCTCCTTCTCTCATAGAATCTATAGAAATCATTACAGATTTCTGCTTTAACTCTGTTAGTGGTGGTGTTGGTGACTACAGAGGACTCTCTAAAACAGTTTGGCCACGATTAGATAGTGGCTTTGCTAAATGCAGCAGATCAATATATCTGTGATAAATTTTGTCAACTTTGACTTTTACTGCATTCAACTTTTAAGAATCTGAAAAAGAGCTAAAAGTTATATTTGTTCTCCATGGAATTTTTTGTTCACACATTTCAGTCCTTCTTCTATAAAATAAGAATGTCTGTGGGCAGCTTTTCTCACCTGTTTCATAAAACAAACCCTTGAGTTTTTTAGATCTAGTTAACAGTGATAGTTGTAGTATTATTTACACGTAAGACAGAGGTACAACACCTGGAAATACACACAAATTTAATGAAGAGACCCTATTTGTACAAGTTCCAGAGGGTAGCTGTGTTAGTCTAGTTCAACAAAACAAACAAGCAGAGGCATCACTGGTGCTGGGCTTATGAGGCTTAAGCCCCAAATGATGGCGCCAAAGCCCTGGGTCTGCCGCATCGGTGGCTGCAGCAGCGGCACGCTTAAAGTGTGCAAGCCCTGAAAGTCTGCGCCTGAGCCCTGCATCTTTTTCTGGGCCAGGGGTGCTCCTGCAAACAAGGAGTCCTGTGGCACTTTTTTTTTTCCTCCCTTCAAGTGTCTGACAAAGTGAGATTTTCTCTTGTAACACTCAAGTGGCCAGACTGAGTCTGCCTTGCAGGCAGCACTGACCAGAGAAAGGGTGTGCGCGGGAACACAGCAAGGAGAGCCCCTTTGCCCCAGGGGCACCTGTTCCAAACCCCCAGAGTGACCATACACACACTGGGATAAGTGCAGGGGTTATGGGAATGGGGAAGGTTTATTTACAGAGGTGCAAAGGGGAAACCAACAGGGGAGATGGGGCAGCAGTAACACTGAGTAACAGCTGACACAGGGCTCTGCAAGGCCCAACAATGGAGCAGGCTGGAGGCAGACGTGAGCTCTGCTTCTGCACCATGAGTTCAGGAGTCCCAGCACAGTTCCAGTCCAGAGTTCAGTCCAGCAACTCCTAGTCTTCGGTGCCAGCACTTTCCCCGCAAAAGAAAACCCTCTGATGCCTCTTCTGCCGCTCTCTGCGAACCCAGAGCAGCCCCCTCCCCACTTAACTAACTACAACCTCCTCCCTGAGTCCCAGGTGCTGTACTCACGGCTCCACAGCTCCAGATGGCAGGTCACTGGATGCTGCTCTGTCCTTGGGTGACTCTCCCCAGCATGGTGTCCTTCTGTGGGTGCTGGCCTGGCATCCCAGGTCAGCCGCTCTGTCTTCCCTGGGTTCAGGCAGGGCCTCTCTCCCTGCTTCCTTCCCAGGCCTCTCCTGCAGCCCCAGCCCCCTCCTCAGCTCCACAAACCTCTCCCACAGGGCAAAGATTTAAAGAAACCACGCTCCTTAAAACCCCAGGGGGGTTACACTCCTATGAAAGCTCACGCAAAAAAAAATGTGTTAGTTTTTAAAAGTGCCACAGGACTCTTTATTTGTTTTCCTATTTGTACAGTTCTCTATCTAGCTTCCTCTTGGTAGATGACATCTCTGCCTTTCATCTCACAATTTCTCAAAACATAGGTGTTTCTAATGATAGATTTATCAAATTAAAACTTAGCAGATGTAGGCGACAAACAATATATGATTCAGGCTACTACATTTGCTATGCATAATAAGCTTGAAAGCTTTCTTTCAAAACAGCAGAAAATTGAGAAAAGGTTAAAGATGGAAAGTCATGATCAGAGTGCATTAATGTTGTTTAACCTGAGCATGTGAATGATTGTTAATCGTTAAAAAAATCAAACTGATGATATGTAAAGAAGTCTGAAGTTAGAACTGTCAGGCTGGCAAAGGTTCCCAAAAATTGGGTGACTGCAGCAAACAGATTCAAAGATGTCAGAATATGATCAGTTGAACTTATAATTAATACAATGCAGTGTATACAGTAACATTCTTCTTGAATCTGGAGACATGATCAAAATATTTATGATACATTTCCTTTCCATCTTCGAGATGTATTTAACATAATTCCTTTATTGCATTTGCAGCCTTCATGGCATAGCACCTACTGCTAACTAGCACCTACCTCTAACTCTCTACCTCCCAGATTCACATAACACTCTTACAGGTACCATGGGTGGCACCGTTCAGAATTAACACTCTCTTGAAACAGGAATTGAGTCTGGCATTGCAATTAGATAACAGTATTGTTCTTTGATGTTAGAAATCATTTTTAGTTATTAAAGGAAAAATTAATTATCAAGTGGATTTAGGTCAAGAGGAATTACTAAAGAAACTAGCTTTTGTCCTTCAGACTCCTGCTGATGCTTTACTATTCTGAGAGTAGAACAAAAAGTGAGACAATTGGATTTACATGATTCTGAAAAGAACTGCAGTAGCCTCTAGGACAAATTTAGCCCAGTGCCTGGCAGAGGGAGCTCTCAATGGAAAGTCCACCACCGGGAGAAGATGGTCTTTGTAGTCTTTTACAGCCTCAAAACAACAAATGAGGTTTAATATTTCTTAATGAGAAATTTGATGAACTTTCTCTAAAGATATATCTAAGCCACAACCCTGAATTCAGACACTCCCAAACTTCTGAGCTGTTTTAAATTCAAGCCCAGATCCAGATCCAAATTATGTGGTTTGAGTCTACTAATAGAAGTCAATTTCAAGAACACCATTATCACTTCTTGCACAGCACAAGCATAACTTGATCCAGATGTCATGCTATAGGAATATGGTATGCAAACAGCTCATTGAATACACATCTGCCATTTTGATCCTAGCAAAGGTGAGGATTCCTGCAAAAATGAAAAAGAACATCTACCGTTGATGGCTCTAATTACTGTAGCATCTGAGCACCTCAGAATTTTTAATGTACTTATCCTCAGAAGACTCCTCTGAGGTAGGGAAATGCTAGTAGCCCCATGTTTTATTTTAAACAACATGAATTGATATACAGAGAGTCTAAAGCCTGGCCTCCGCTTTGCTGACAAAATTAGGCAGCAGTCAACAGCACTTCAGCAAGCTATGCAGTTGACTTTGTAACTTCCCTCCTACACGCTGTCTTCACTGCACTGCACCGATGGGGGCAGAGCTACGCCACCAAAAGGGGTGGTTTTATTATTATAAACAATGAATCATTTACCCTTTACTCAACACACTAAAAGGTAAGGGGAAAAAAGTGAATATGGTATCTCTGCACAGCCCACTGTCAGAATTATAAATGGAAACTGCATTTGGCTGTGTTAAACAAAACTAACACTATGCAGGACAGAAATGGATTTTTTTAAAGAGCAGTTTCATATAATGGGCTCAACAGCTTTGAAAAATGTCTTTTTCTAATGGTCATTCTATCAAGGTAGAGCCTAAGGACAATTTTCCTAATTAAGTAATAAATCACATTCGGTAGACAAGTCTGGTAAGTCACTCCTAGAGCTGTGCAGAGTGCTGAGCCTTTGGTTGCCAGAGGTTGTAGTGAGTCTTTTATTTGGCTTTGCTATGCATGGGTTCTCAACCCTTCTGGAAGTTTCAGTTAGAGTTTTGGGTTCAAAGGACACCCCAAAATCTCAAAATAAAATTCAGCCCAAACTGCAACATTTTATATGGCTTATACTCGAGTTCATGATCCAGACCACCTCTGTGGAATAAAATTAATAACCCCAGGCTTCCATATTGTGTTAAAACTAGCTAATAGGTCTTCATATTTAGCTGTGCTACATGTTCCCCCCTGAAAGAATGTAAAAGGTCAGTGATGACCAGCAGAAGCTGTAAAACTGTTAGTAACAAGATAAGAATGTGCTGTCCCAAAGCATTTCTATCTCAGTCCTATTAGAAGCACTGTGAGTTTTAGCAACTCAGACCATAACAGCCTTTATCTGTTCCCTCTCAGTAAAAACAACACCCAGATGCATCATATGTATGAAACTTAACTATAGCTGCAATCTACTAGAGCAAATGTGTGTTCACCTACTTGTTTTGAACTTATTGTTCTATTCTGCTCTTTGTAATCTATCATAGAATCATAGAATCATAGGGTTGGAAGGGACCCCACAAGG
>ML681966.1:63302464-63320122 GCA_007922195.1 Podocnemis expansa
TGGCTTGTTTCCACTTTCATAATGGAGCTCTGAGCAGTCATAGAGCTATAATGTGGTCAATAATCAATCATGTAAAGGAACTGTAATTGCGTAAATCAGAAACATCACCCGTTTTGCTGATTTCTACCCCTATAAATATTGTTAACTTTCGGCCTCCAGGTGGAGTGCTCCTAACCAGATGGGGTTCCTCCTGTCGGTGTGAGTCTCTCTCCTTGTGGCCACTCGTAATAAAGGTGCTTTGCTGAAACCTGATTCTCCCTATTGGAGCCTGCTTCCACATCATTTACACCCTGGGCTCCCTTCTCCTTCCAAAACAAGACCCAGCTCCTCTTTCATTGCCTTTTACTGTCTCTGTAGAGAGTGAGTATAATCCTGGCACACTTTCTCCCCTCACAGCTAATGTCTTTGCAAGAAGTGGTTCTTTCCTGTGTCTCCTGGAGACAGCCAACTGACATGCTCTACACATCACTTGTATCCAGGGAGGAAGATAAGTCCTCTCAAAAAATCACTAGAATTCCTTCACATGGGTTTCCCATTTGACAAAACCAAACATTCCACTTGTCTTATGGCAGGACCGTAATTTGGTGGAATACCAGCAGCGTGTATTCTTGGGCTTTTGCAGCAGAAGCAGGATTCAGTAAACAGTTGGTGAGCTACCTGCTGCTTCTCACTTTGTCCATTTAACATGCTTCTGAGGCAATTACATTTTAGTTAGGAAGAAGTAAGGCAGTGTCCCGATCACCAGAAGATACAGGTACATAAGAAATGCCATACTGGACTGGCCAGAATCGGATGCTTCAGAGGAAGATACTAGGGGATCCTTCAATGGACAATTATGAAATAACCTCCAGTGGGGAAAGTTTCTTCCTAAATCTTTAAGTCAGTAGGCTTGCAAGAACCTTAAAGCAGTGGTTCCCAACCTTTTCAATACCATGGCACACCTCAACGAGACAGACAATTCCACAGCACACCCCCTTTTTCAGATGAATTGATTGCTCATAAATGTCATACTTACATTCTGGTTACAGTCTTACTAGAGAGGTTTGCAACATAGTGCACACAACAAGCTAAAGGAGGATCAAATGCATTAATTTTTCAAATCCACCAGAAAAAAATACACATCATCTCAATTTTACCCTTTGCCATCTGCGTTTAGAATGTTCTTGTTTTAAATTTGAAAAACTGATATCTCACTTTTAATTTGATGATTAATTTTCACAAATCTTATGAGCTGTAAGTTTGGTTGGATAGAATATTGTTTAAGATGAAACAATGTTTGTTTTACATTGATTTTCATTATTTTTGTACACAATTTTATGGCACAGTTGGACAGTTCTCATGGCATACTGGTTGAAAACCACTGTCCTAAAGCATAAGGTGTATCTAGATGTTTTTATTATCTATAAAACAACTAATCCTTTACTGAATCCTATGAAGCTCTTGACTTCAGCGCCATTTTGATTTCAGTGCCATTTTAATCCAGTTTAGATAGATTAACGATGGATTGTGTGGTCTGGTATTTCCTTTTATCAGTCAAAAATTTGTTGCCCTTCATTTCCATTGATTCTCCCCTTGTTCTTTTATTGTTAGAGTAAACAGCAGCACCTGATTCGCCTTCTTGAAACTATTCTTTACTTTTGTGTAGCTCTAGTATATCCCCTATTATTATGCTCCTTAGCAGTTCCCAAACTTCTCAAGCAACCCATGTAGAGAAACCTCTCCATACTGCTAATGATTTTCACCATCAAGCTTTGAACACCTCCTATTGTTGCTGTATCTTCTTAAGTATACTGTCACTACAATTTCAATGCATACTGACATTTTATTTGCTTTTTTTCACCAAGCTTAAATACTGATCAGCTTCAATGGGGCATAGGTCTTTTTTTCCTGGAGTGGGTCCAATTATTTTGGGACCCAGAAAATGCGTATATGGTTCAAATTACTCCTTCCAGCATGCATACCTTTGCTTTTTTCAACAAAGATATTCACCTGCTTTAATGTTGTGCATCTAAAGTTCGATGCACCTTAAGTTACTTACTCTCTTGACTACAAATATATTGACGACTACTAGTCATAATATTAGAAACTACGGGCACCTTTAATATGGTAAACATTTACCATATCAAAAAAAATTCTCCCTGTATTTCTATCTGCTTTTTGTCTTTTCCCCAGTTTCTAATCCATGATAGTTCTTTATTTCTAATCCCTTAAACAATTAGTTTCCATAATAGTCATTGGCACTTGCCTTTTTAAAAATCCATATAAATTATGGCAGGTATTTCTTTTTATCCATAATTTTATTGAAACACTGAGACAATACCAGCAGATTAGAAAGGAATGATTTTCCTTTGCTGATCTGTCACTGCGATTTATAATTTTATTTTTAATCATTATTTCAATCCAGTTACCTGGTGGACAAGTTAGAAGTAGTACTCTTAGTGAGACAAGGTAGGTTGAGGTAGGGTCTTCCATTCGACCATCTCCTGTTGGTGAGCTTTCAAGCTACACACAGAGCTCTTCTCACTCTAACATCCTGGGACATATACACATAACTATAACACTACATGTACTCCTGATTTGTAATTCCCAGTATCATTGCCAGGACCATTTTTAAAGTTAGACACAATATTTGCTATTGTTCAGTCCTTTGGCACAGCAGCTGTTCTTAAAGAGACTGACTTTTATGTTAGCAGCTCAGCCACTTCATTCTAAAGTTCCTTCAGGCGCCTACTAACTTGCAGCTATTTAAGTGCATAATCTAAAACCCATTACGATCAATAAAAGACTCTCATTGACTTCAAAGGCCTCTGTATTAGGGTCTCATTTATTACAGTGTTCGAGGACTACTTCTTCTGATACTTCGTTCTCTGACAGCAATTCATCTTTATTATATGAAAAGAATAAGTGTATCCTCACATTCCCTGACAAAGATGGCTGCAAAGAAATCATTCAGCTTCTCAACTACTCTCTTATCCTCATTTAGAGCATGATCCATATCCCACTGAAATCAAAGAGTGTCTTTTCATTGAGTTAATGCACCTTTGAAACAATCCCTAAGAGTTTTCTTTATTCCATAGTAGTCCCATGCGCCACTGGTTCTCTGGGACACTACCTGCTTCTAAGGTAAGTCTATGTGGATCGACTCTGCGGGAGTGACGGAGTGGCAGTACAGAATAGCTCAACTGATACAGAAGTTGATGCTGTTAATCCACCCCCACCAGGAAGGGTAATATTGCATCGATGGGAAGGCACTTCCTGTTGGAGCAATGCAAGGGGGATGCCACAGCAAGTAGAAATTAGGAGGTGAACAGGCTTCATAACCCATTGACTGATGACAAAACTCATTAACAATGTAGACATAGCCTGAGAGACTTAAAGAATTTCTTACTGTTATATCTCTAGTTAATTGACCTTCAAATTCCCTTTAGCCCATACAAAGTAATTTTCTTAAATTTCATCTGCTACAGTTTATGCTGCTTTCACACTGGGAAGATTTTTATTTTTCTTAAGAATACTTATGTGGCTTGAATAACCTCTTGAATCACATTTATTATACATTTTTGTTTGCCTTCCTCTTGTTTAGACATGTCTATGACTTTTTGACTCTATTCTAGGGGCATAAATAGCCTCCAGAGCTGGTGTAAATGTTTTAAATTTTGCACTTTTAATTTGAGGATTGGTTTTGGTATTTTACTCACTTCCTAAATTTTTTTAACTCCCTTCCCCCTTCAAAGTTTAGTCTCCAACTGAAATTTTTTGGTACAATTCCTTCTACAAGGATGTTAAACTTAATTTCTATAGTTGATGTGAGGGGTTTTACTCTGTGATTGGGTACTAGGTTTAATGAGGCTTTATCTTTAAGGGAGAAGCTAAGGGTTTTTTTTTAATTATTTGTTTCTTTAATGGATAGTATTTACTTTAGCCCAATAATAATTCATTTTGGAGACTGCTCCCCTTTGAGCCAAACAACCATGCTGTCAAAACTTCTTTGTGCTCATATATTCAGTGACTCACTCTCTTCAGTAAGGAGTACGGAACCAGCTTAATTTATAGGTGAAGTATTCCAGGAAGATACTAAAGTGAATATTTTTGTGTGAGAGAGAGAAAGCATAACCCAGTGGGCCACTGAAAGGCAGCATTAGTAAAAGGGTCCCATACCCTATTGAGAAAAGAGGGATCATGTGGAATGGAATATATAATCTGAATCCTATTTGCCTAATGTGTGTCCCAGATTCACAAATCTATCAGGGGATGCCTACATTGCATTTAAAAACCTACGGCTGGTCCAAGCCAGCTGTATCAGGCACCCATAGCTCAGGCTGCAGGGCTGTTTAATTACAGCATGTAAACTTCCAGGTGCAGGCTGCATCTTGAGATCTAAAACCACACTCAGACTCAGGGGCCTCAAGCCCAGGTCCAGCCCAACCCTGAAAGTCTGCACCGCAGCTGAACAGCCCACTAGCCTGAACCCTGCAAGCCTGAGTCAACAGGCATGGGACAGGTGCAGTGTAGACATGCCCTCGGTGAATCTGGACTCAGAATCTGATTTAATTGCAAAAGGGCTGTAAATATTTAAAAAAAAAGAAAAGGAGTCGTGTGGTACTTAAAGACTAACAGATTTATTTTTCACATGAGCTTTCGTGGGAGAAAATCCTACTTCGTCAGATGCTTCAAAGATGGAGGAGCTAGCCATTCTAAAAGACATCCAACAATATCTCATTATCCTATTTACTGTTAGCTTAATAACTCCCCAGGTATTGTAGGATGTATGTACCCATCAACAACTCTGAACATTCCAATCTTGTTTTTAAGAGTAAAATCCCAGCAGTCTTTGCTGAGTAATCACCATCAGAACAGGACAAATGCCAGAAATCTGACTTATCCTTTTCCCTCGCATACTCTCCCAGCTACTTGACACTGATGAGCAATGGGCCAAAATGTTATTACAGCAGCACTTAAGATAATTAAACAAAGTATTGATAGCAATCAAATTCAGCACATTGAGAATTCTTACCAAATACATTTTCCACTTTCTTATCCTGCATGAATTCCTCACCAGTGCTAAGTAATTCTGTCTTAAGAGAAATTATATCTTGACTGAAGAAATAACAGTTTTAAATTGGGAAGATTCCCCATTATATGAGAAACAGGATGAATCCCCTTGTGGCAGAGGTTCTAAACCTTTTGCAGGTCATGACACGTTGTGGCATTTCATGACCGAACAGGAGACACCACTGTTCTGCAGGGTGCACAAGGATGAGATATAACCAGTACTTCACTGTAATGAAAGAGATGCTCAGACTCAAACAATTAGGTGATGAGCTCAAGCAATTTTTTTTCATTCATAACTCACAAAGCAAGCCCGGAGATGCCTGGGCTATGAACTGTCCAGCCTAGAGGTGTCAAAGCTCACACCGGCAAGGTCTGGCACAAATTAAGCAGTGGCTAGTATACAATCAGATGCAGGAAACTATCTAGTTATACACTTTCAATACATGGAAAAAAGAAAGATGATTGCTTTCCACAAGCTCAGCAACACTGCACGCAAGTTGAAAGGTGTGTTATTTCCATTTATTCAAATACTAACCATTCCAAGAACTCTAGAAAACTCCCATGCCCCTTTAGGCAAAAGTGACAGCACTGTCCAACATTCTTGCTGGCTGATCTCTGTATAATTTATACTGATAAATAAATACATTAGTCCTGAAAAGAAAAGACACAACCGACACCTGGACTGTAGACCACTGATCCAATATATAAAAGTGATCCTTCAGAGTTCAGGTATTCTCAAGACAGCAGGCCAGAAACTGGTGTCAACAGTTGACGACCATCCTGTACTTTCCAGATTCCTAAACAGAAGAGAGTATCCCTGGTAGATACTGACTAAATGCAAAGGCAGGAGGTAGGCAGGGGTAGTCCCAGTATGGAAAAGGTTGAGAACCATTTCACTAATTTCAGCTAGTGATGCATCACATCACACTTTTTCTACTGTGCTTTTCTGCCACACTTGAGGAGCCTATTTTAATATACAAGTAACATACAGTGAAAAGTGCATATGGTCCGGCACTAGGGGAAGTATCTGTAGAAAATGTTTCTCTGCACACAAGAAGTGGGATAGGGCTTTTCTTCAGGGGTTAAAGTTAGCCGGAATGCCCCAGAACACCACTCCATGGCCCCCCCTTTTTTAGGGAGCTGCATTCTGGGACCTGCTAAAACAGAGGAATGTACCAGAATGCTGCGTTCTGGGGCCCCCTTAAAAAAGGAAGGATAGCCAGCAGCCGCAGCCTCTACCCAGCTGGAAGACAGAGTCTTCCAGCCGGCAGAGAACTGCCCCAAACTGGGCTTAGGAGTTTTTAAAACTTCCACCCTGAGCCTGCTCTGACTGAGCATGCTCAGAGCTTTAGTCAGAGCAGGCTCAAGATGGGAGCCTCAGCCTGTGCCATGGTCATTCTGCATGGCGGCCAAGTAAGGGGGATCAAGGGGGAGGGGGGGTCAGAGACAGGTGAGCCGGCCCCGCAGGGAAAGGGCGCGGGGGGGGGGTTGGCCCAGGGCAGAGAGAGAAGATGGGATGGTATGGTGGGGGGGTTGGAGGACCATGGGAACAATTGGCAAAATAGGGGGGTTGGGAGGGGCTTGGTGAAGGGTTTGGGGGACCAGCAGTGAGATGGGGGGTTAGGGAAGGGCTCAAGGAACCATGGGTGCCAGTGGCAGGATCAGGCATTAGGAGGGGATTAGGGAAGGGCTCGGGGGACCAGCGACATGACTGGGTGTTGGGGTGACTCAGGGGACTTACCTACTTAAGCCAAAGCAAGCAAGGAATCCTGTGGCACTTTTAAAGACTAACAAATATTTATCATATGAGCTTTCATGGGAGAAAAATCCCACTTGCCCCTCTTCAAAGTGTCTGACAAAGTGGGATTTTCTCCCATGAAAGCTCATCCAATAAATAAATTTGTTAGTCCCAAAGGACTCCTTGCTTGCTTTGCTGAACTAGACTAACATGGCTACCCCTTTGGAATTTCACAACATTCCATGTAGTCATGATCCATCATCATAATCTAGGAGAAGCTGTCATCCAAAGAAAATCACAGCATTTGAACTTGTACAAAAAATATACATTTCATGATAAGCCAAAGACATGACTCTAATACTTTTCCAAGCAAACAGAATAGTTTTATAGATGCAGCTCTACCAACCAACTTTTAAAAAAAATCTGCTTAAAGCATTCAAGTGTTTTCCTTACTAATGTTGGGAACCCAAGCATTGTAAACACACTGCAGATTTTATTTCTGCCTCTGATTTTAGTTTCTTTCTTTTTAGTGACAAGAAAATATTGCTTTAAGAATTTTTTTTTAAAAGTTGGTTGATAGAGCTGCATCTATAAAACTGTTCTGTTTGCTTGGTAAGGGGGCACTGGGTGGGGGGGGGTTGGGGCAGTCAGGCAGACGGCAGGGAAAGCACATTGGGGGGGTGGGAAGAAGGGGTCGGGATGGGGGCTGAGCAGGACATGGAGAAAGAGTATGATGGGGGTAGGCATTTGGGAGGCAGTAGCTGTGGTGAGGGCAGGTGTTTGGGGGGGGCAGTAGCTGGGGTGCGCGAAAGGGGCTCGGAAATTTAGGAGAGTTACAGGCCCCAACAAATTATACTTTAATTCCTGCTTTTCTTACACCAGAGATCAAGCAAGGGCAAGCTACCATGCTGTCTTCTACACACAAAACTCTCAGGTGAATATGCTAGAGTCTGCAGCAAGCATTAGCCAGGACCATACTGCGTTCCTGCTCAGATGGAAAGTAATGTATCTCAAGAAATCTGCCTACACAACTATCTGTAAGAAAGAGCATCCTGCCTGGAATTTCCAAGGCACAAGATTCTTCCAACTGCCTCCTCTGCACCCCATCTCTGCACCAGGCAATGTAAGATGTAGAGCTGAGGCTTAAATTCTTCTCTTGAACGCACAAATTTGGCTCCCACTGAATTAAAATGAGAACTGGACATGGCTTTTGAGGACAGAATTTGTCTCACACCAAGCCTGATCCTACGTCTCTTCCATGAACATAAGTCTTTAGTGGTAGTTGAATACAAATGAAAAACCTGGCTGTGCAACCTTTAATCATGTTAGGGAACATTTACTCAAGGACTGGTCCCACACTGAGAGACTACTCAAATAACTTTTCAAGAGCTGCACAACTGAGCCAAAAGAAAGTTGGATTAACAGTACCCTGTTCTGGACTTTAATATTTCACACCTTTTATTTAGTCTAAATGGATAAGTAACTGATGGAAATCAGAATCAAGCCCACATAAGAAAATTTTCAGGGATGCATATGGTAGATTAAGCACTGCTTCTAATAATCAAGGAAGCTGAGCATTTAATAAATCCTGAATAGGGCAGAAAATGCAGGCTTTATTCTGAAAAATAAATCTTAGAATGCTGCACACTGTGGACTTCCAGATTCTCAACATTTAACATCTAAAGAAATGAGGTTAGAATTTCCTAAATCCATGCAACTTTTTCTTATTTTTTTATTTTTTTTTATCACTAGGGAAAAAATGAAAGCAAAAGTACCAACAATTTGTCAGAACCAAAACCATCAGATTAGAATTTTAATTTGTGAAAAAGCATCACTAAACTGTTGGAAGTGTTGTTTTAATGATAGAGGTGGATTTAAGAGTGGGGGTGTAGTAAGTAAAGAAAGGAGGCAGCAATGGATGATAGAAAATATTTGACGATTTCTCCTCTTTTCCTCATTGTATCCTCCTACCTCATTCTCCTTTCCCTTTTAGCATTTCATTACAGTAATTCCACTGCATTCTGTAATAGTGTGTATCCCTTCCAATCCCCCAGTCTGCTTGCCAATTACTCTCCCATTTACTTTTCTGCACTCTCAACCTATGATATGTTCTTCACTTACTCTGCCATGGTTTCTCCCCATAACACCCCGGAAGATGAGAGTGGTATTTCCACCCTCCTTCAATTTAAGAAAGTTTCTCTTCCACAACCTTAAATCTCCTCTTCATCCCTAATCTCCAATAACAGGGCAACTTCCATCCTCAATAAAGGGGGCAGAGATAATTTTACTCGCAGCGAAACAGCTGGAAGGTGGGAGGGTTGATTTTGCCCTTAGAATAAGGAGGAAGGATGATTTTCTCCTACTGTGGGGTGATCAGTATTTAGGAGTATCCTACCAAGAGCAGATAGGGAGCCACTGAGTTGCCCACCTGGCAGCTGGGCAGCAGGCATGAAGAGAGGATGGCCCAAAACCAATGTAACCCAACAGATGTTTAACTGAGCTACCAGTTTTAGTGAAAGGGATGTTGCAATCCCCTTTATGTTAAATGATGCAACGTTCCCTTTAAGGGGCTGATGCAGCTGAGAAGCCCCCCCAGACGGGTCCGATCCTGCCCCCCCCAAGCTCCGCTGTCCACCAGGCCTCACCCCAGCAGAGCGGAACAGAGCTCTCCCTGCCCCCAGCTGGCCACGCAGGGGGCCGGTGCTGAACTCTGGCATGCAGGGTTGGGGTGCTGGAGCAGCCCACCCCGCTCCCAAAAAGTTTCAACCACTTCGCCCCTGGCCTCCCCAAGGCCATGGAGCAGACCCATTGGAGGGGGGAGTGGTGGCAAAGTGGCCGAAACTCTTTGGGAGTGGGACGGACCACTCCAGCACCCCAACCCCACACGCCAGAGCTCAGAGCTGGCCCTCTCCACCCCCCCAGGGAGGTGTGGCCGGGCTGGCTGCTCCACCCCGGGCTGGCTGCTCCACCCCGCTGGGGTGAGGCCGGGCAGGCAGGTGGGCGGAGCAGCCTCCAGCCCCCTTGGCTCCCCCTCCCTGTGGGTTGGAAGTGGGAGGTCAAGGCCCCCTTCCCTTGCCACCAGAGCAGCTCTGCCAGGCCCCTGACCACTCCGCCAGCCAGGGGAGCTCTCACTGAGCCAGCGCAGATAGTCTGCAGGCTCAGTGACAGCTGACTTTGAGCAGGAGTTTCAAAAACTCCCAGCTCAGAATTGCTGCCTGGGCAGGGACTCCAGCTGCCAGCTGTGTGCAGCTGGCAGCCTTCCCTGCACCAGGCAGCCCCAGGAGCTGCGTGGCCATGCAGCTTAGAGGGAACACTGGATGTGGGGCCTGATCAGAAGTTGCCAAATCACAGTATTTTAGAACCAGACTTGGTTAAAGATTTAAAGAAATACTGGTCTCTGTTTCAGATAAAATGCCCTAATTTTTTCCAGGATTTCAATAATATGCCTCTCTTCAGAAAACAATTCTCACCTGTAACCGCTGAAACACATGCGTTCCCAATGTCCATCCACTAGTCGGGGCACACCTGCACTAGCTAACAACTGCAACCTCAGCAATTAGCAACAACCAGGGGTTAAACTAAAATGGAATGCCCTGGAACAGCCCAGAAATATGACAGGCCAAAGTTCTGGGGCCCAGATTCCAGAATCTAGAAATATCGGGCCTACACATTCATGAAGGGGGCCCAGACAATACAAGCAGGGGTTAAAGTATAATTTGGAAGGCCCCAGAACCCACCTAAATTTGCGGGCCCACCTCATGGCGATGCAGGCCCCTCTCGAACTAGTGCAGGCCCCCCTCATACACCCCAGCTCCTGCCCCCCAAACACCTGCCCCTACCCCAGCTCCTGCCCCCCACACACCTACCCCCAACTCCAGCTCCTGCCCCTGACACACCTGCCCCTCCCTTTCCTGGCCACCATGGGGAGGGACCTTAGCCCTGGCAGAGGCTTCGGCCTTGAACCTAGCCTCACTGAGCATGCTCAGAGCTTCTGAGCACACTCAGTGAGACCAGGCTGGGAGGGGGGAAATTTTTTAGAACTCCCTGTCCTGCCCAATGAGGCAGGGGATGATTCTGGGGCCCGCTATTTTTAGGTGCTCAGCATTCTGGCCCCTAAAAACAGAAAATGGAGCCTAAACACTGCATTCCAGGGCCTATTATTTTTAAATGGTGGGCCCCAGATTGCAGCATTCCAGCTCCATTTTCTATTTTTAGGGGCTGCAGAATGCTCAACCAGTAAAAATAGTGGGCTCCGGAATGGTGTTCACCACATTCCAGCTTACTTTAACCCCTGGACACAGAAAGGAGGCCCACAGATTAGGAAAGTTCCAGGGGCCCTCAAATTATACTCTAACCACTGGCAATGATGCTCTAGATCCCAGCATGTCAGTTAATAGAATCAAAATTCACAGGTGAAGAATTAATATAAGGGTCTTGTAAAGAACAAATACAGACATGGATTCTCTTAAAGCCTGATTCTAATCGGACTAAAGTTAATAGAAAATTTGCTAATGGGTTTAGGATCAAGCACCTATTGTTCTTCAATAGGTGCCTAAGATCACATTCATTCAGGACTTACAGCAGCTCAGTAACATGTACCACGCTTAGTATATAAATTCTGTCTTGTCTGATTCATTAAGCAGGGAGACAAATGAAATTATATTTGCAGACAAGAAAAATTCAAAATGTTTTCATAGTCCGTTATTCTGAATGGGAACTCGGACGGATTCAAAAAAGCTCAATTAACCTGCTTTTTATTCATCAAGATTAGGCAACCAACCCTGAAATGATGAAAAGCATTTTAATGTTTTGAAAATAAAAGTGATTTTGCCACTAAACAGTCTAGATATTGCAAGACAAAAAATGATCATTTCAAATGGTGTATAAAAACAACTGGTGTTACTCACAGGGTCATGTTTTAAGGGATATATCCAACAATCAGTGAGTCTATTTGCAGTTAGCAACCAATAAAACACTCTTTTAGCTGGATTTTTTCAGAATCTGTGAAATATACTGCACGTATGATATAATGTATTTTCTGATTATGGTCCCTGGAGAGTCAGCATCAACAAATACGGAAATGGACAAATTATGGCCTTTGGAGCCTCCAGAGTGCTGCAATGGAGGGAGCCACATCACTCTCTTAATGCCAGAGGGAGTAATTTTGTCCAGAATAAGGAATAAAGGACCAAAATGACTCTCAATGAGCCAGATTTCTAAGTGCTCAAGTCACTTTTTGAATGGGATGTAGGAGCTTCTGAAATTTACTTGTCTATTTTTGGTCTTTCACTGTACCTTGAGCCAGTGATTCAGCCAGCCTCTCTATCAGCAACCCTCCAGACCATGGTGAAAGGAAGCCAGGCTCCTGGATCCCTGGTTGTGGTGAGGCTCTAGAGTCTGAAGAGTTCTGACCACTGAACAGAGACCAGACCCTGTCCCAAACCTTGGGGGTCCTAAGCACACTCCCAGAATGAATATCCTTTGTCTAGTACTATATCATCAGTGGTAAGCCACAGTTGTATCACAAAGCATACAAAGACATTTAGCAAAGAGTTCTACAATGCTGTTGCTCTTAATCACATGAGAAACAGCACTTAACCAAAATAACAAACCCTACAAACATTTTCCTCTAAGGCTCACTCTTCCCTTGGCAATCCTTTGGGAACCATCTGTATTCAGGTAGGCAGTGTCCCAACTCCCCTCCCTCCTCTTCCAGGGCCTGCAGTATCTCCCTCATCTAAAACTGGTGAAAAATGACTAAAGGAGGAGAGCACATAGAGCAGCTTCTGCCTTTGATTATCTTTCAAGCCCTCATTTTGGTGATTCCCTAATTAAAACTCAATAAATGACCTCAGAATCTTATTAAGTCACTTTAACGCCTACATGACCACTCTTCTGCTAAACTAGCTCTTTTGGGTACAGGGTAGGCTTTTGTCTAGGGTGTTCCCTTCTTGAAGAGACAACTGTCATGGTTTAATGACTCTCCATTATTATCTTTGCAACTTTGGTTGAACAGGGAGGTGAAATTACAAAGGCAAGATAAAAGGCTGCACTTTCAAAATGGAGTTTGCAGCATGGTAATACCTACAGAGAGTTCACAATCACACACAGAATTAACAGATTCTACAGATAGATCCCAAAATAGTCACAACATGGAAGGAAACAACTTTATTTAGGAACAATGTTTGCTACTCAGAGAGCTAGGAAGAACTCATGTGTGGGCCTGGAAGAGGAGTGCGAGAACAAGGTTCATACTGCACATATTGCAAGACAAATAACTGAGTAATATATCAGTGTGTTACTGAAACTGCAATCTTACAGGAGCCATATTAAAGAAAGCAGGCTTCACTGCAGGTAGGATGGTGGGCAACTGTTGGGTGAAATCCTGGTCCTACTGAGGTCAAGAGGAGTTTTGCCATTGACTTCAATGGGTCACGATTTTACCTGTTGAGCTGCTCCTCTAAGGTGTGGATTCTGCTGACGACTCCATTTGACATGACTTCCCCCAGCCCTTACTTTTTAACTCTACTGCTTAAGTCTGATGACTAATACGGAGACCACTTAAGTGGAAGTTTGACAAACTATGGTTCTCTCTTCTTCCAAGTACTTGGTTCTGTGGGAAAGTGAAGTCAAGGGAGCACAGACAAAGCAGGCTTGACAGCTTTACTTGCTGGAGCACCAGCTATGGTGATTTACACACACATCTCATGGCCAAAATTTAATCAGATTGCTGCAGACACCACATTCACAGGTAAACTGGGGCTCCTGACAACAAACTGACAATGTAGCTCAAAAGTAATGTTATGTGATAATCTGATTATGCTGGAAAAAGACAAGGTTTCTTTATCTAAATTATAACGAAACGTGCAGGGACTGGAAATGAAGGTTTCTCAGGTGTTTGGTTTAACATTTTTTACTTAAAATAAATCATTTATCCTTGGTAAAACTGCTGGCATATTTAAGACTAAATCATCATATGATGTTTTCAGTCTATTAAAGAAACCATTTTTACAGATACTACCTCTGTCCCCCCTTAGCAAACACAATGCATCTATTATAATTTCCTCAACACATGGAAGAAGATCTTCAAGTAACATTAAATATAGCTGATGTGCTGAGAGAGCATATGACCAGTTCCCCTTTGTTGACATACAGGATTAGAAACCGTGTGTTATTTCTGTTGTTAATACCTCAAAAAAGGACAACTCAAAATATAACGGAAAGTCTGCTCCCTTTTGTGGAAAATTTGGACACTTCTCAGTCAGCAACATTTCATCACTCTCTTCATAGACTATATTGACAAAAGTTGACTAAACTTTTTGATGGCCACCACTCTTTTGTCTTTCCCATAGTCTCATCATAGTCAAACCAGTAGACAGCTTCCTAAAAGTTTAAAGATAAAATGTCCAAGACTAGCCATTTGAAGTTGTAGCTATTCCTATACAAATCTTTTGATAAATTGCGAATGATTGATTTTTCTTTAAATGTTGTCATACATGTAAGGACCACAGAAGGTACTGTAAGCAGAAAAGCCTGTGTGGTAGGTACATAGCATCGTTGTGCAGGGTACCTCCATAGTACCTCACACATGCCACAAAGCTCCTATGTGGCCTACTCAGAAGGCTTGCCTGGTGAGATTTTGGAGGAACTGGGACATACCCAATATCACTGACTGCAGATCCACTGGCCACACTCCATAAATAGCAGTCCGTGGATTCTCAGGCCACCATAGTGGCTGTGAAAAGCTATGCCTTTTTCTGCCTCATGCTGCTTCTGTACATTTTCTAACAGATTTTATAGAATTTTTTTTCTTCAAGTATCAAGGCAGAAGGAAAAGATGATGATGCAGTAGTTTCTAACTGAATGCTATAATTCAGTAGATATCTTAATGCACTAATTTTTCTAAGCACTACTAATCACTAAGGCATAAGTGATAAATTATTGTTTGAGTATTTTGGGTGATATTTCTTAGGGGAATGATAAAATGTGGATACCAATATTAAAACAGGAGCAAAACTACTTGTATTGTGATAAGGAACCACATCAAAATGCTCTCTCTCCAACGGGATGCTCCTGTAAGCTGGTAAAACTCAATTCTGCTTGGCTAAAGTTCATCACATTCTCATCCATTAGAGAAGTACAGCAAAAAAAAGAAGAGTGTTTTGTGCTCTAAATGAGCTAATAACAACAGCACAAACAAGCCACTCTTTAGTTGAATCAAGTACTTCTAAAATTCTGCTTTAACCTTTCAGTAAATGTGGTGTGCTACCCTTATTTTCTCCTCTGCCACACCCCCCACACCCCCCGGTTTGCATCCCTGCAATAGATCTTGCGCAGGACACTATAACTAGATGCTCAATTTGCTAAATTGCAAACATCCAAAACCTGTGAGTACACTATCTGCAGGGAAACATCCAACAGCAGGGATTCTGAACAGTGAGCATGTTTAACCATATAGCCCTGAACAAAACTTATGGCAAGACGTAGCCACCCTTGCTCATTCTGAATAATATCTCACTCCATCAGTAGTTACTTTGATTTCACACATTCCCATCCTTTACAGCAGCAGTTCCCAAACTCTTCCTTTATGTGGACCACTGCATCATCATTGAAAGCTTTTGCAGACCACCATGTAACCAAGCTGTTTTGAACATTTTTAACATAGCCTATGGTTGACAGGAGTAAAACTTGTATATCAAGGAGTATTAAAAACACAGCTATTTCTAATAATTTATTATAATCACTCACAAACATACTGCACTCATCAGAGTACATTTACTTACAGTAATTAGCTTTCCCTTTTACCCCTCACGGACCACAGGTTGGGAACTACTGCTTTATAGAATAGTCTTTTGCTCGCATTTTTTAAACAGAACTGCTCAGGAAATAAAATATTATTCAAAATGAATTGGGGGACAGAATTTGGCCATTTATTTTTCTAAAAGGTCAAGGAAGAAAGTGTTCTTCATGCAAGTGTAACCAACAACTTTCAACTTCCTTCTTCATCTTCCACCAAAAAACTGCACAGACACACACTTTCTGGAGCAACAATGCCCTATGAACTGCTGAATGAGTGTGCACCTCAGGTACACCTGTGAGTGACAGCAAAAAGGGAGAAGAAGTGAAGGAAGAACAGCCAAAATACTCTGTTCACACACTTCAGGTCATCTATGCTTCTCCACAGAGAATGGTCTCAACTTAGCCCAGAGTTTGAATTAAGACTTTCTTCAGCTTAGACTCACCCAAAAAAGCAAACTAGAAAGCTAAGATGGCTTCTTCTTCCTGTAGGGAAGTGGGAAACAGAGGAAACCACTAATCCTTTCATTACAAAGTCTCTTGCAAACAATATAGTCCTATGTAAGGCTTGGTTTACACTTAAAAATTATATTGGCATGGCTGTGTTGGTTAGAGGTGTAGAAACACATGCCCAACATATACAGCTAAGCTGACAAAATCCCCAGAGTTGACACAGCTATTCCAACAAATAAGAGCTTCTGTCAACGTAACTACCATCTTTGGGGAGACAGCAATCCTGCGCTAGCAGAAAAATGCCTTCTACCAATGTACACACCTGTGATGCCAGCCCTGGCTCTGTAATGCAGACATCACCTAAACACCTCTGTAAGTATCATGCTTATGAGCCTCATGGCTCTGATTCTTTGTTGGGGCAGGCAAGAGTAAATCCAATCTCCATGGCCCTGTTCTATATGCTTAGCTTGAATCTGAGAGTAGTATTCATGAACTCCTAATAAATAGAACTGGTTGAAATTTCAAAACTTGAAAATTAACTGAGGAAAACAATTGACACATGTATCCCGGCTCTATTAATGATCTACTCTATTAATGAACTCATAATTAACCCTTTTGCTGTCTAATTCTATGTGAGTAATGCACACAACAACTACATTTAAGCAAGGATCAAAAATGAAAATAATTTGAAGTCATTCTGGAGAGAAAGACATGCCAAAAAATGGGAAATTTTTCAAAGTGTCAGTGCCAAATAAGCAGTTTAAATAACACCATGATTTTAATACTCCTTTTCTAAGCGTCTCTCTAAATGTCCTATAAAATTATACCTTGGGATACACTAACATGAAATCTGAGGGGAAAATGGTTTCTTTCACAAAAAGTTTGTGGCAAAAGTGGCTTTAAGTGACTGACATGTCTTCAATAGTGTAAACAGATAAATAGCATTGCATTTTGTGCATTAAATTTTTTGCTTTTTCTTTGTATGACAGACACCGTTTTTCTCTATGCCAGCAAGTTCAGATCTGCACTTTCATGCCATCTTTTATATAAAACTTCTATCCGGTCATTGCTCAAACGGGGCTGGGTGTTGGGGTTTTGCAACAGCAATACAAACAAAGATTCCTGTAGCACTTTTAAAGACTAACAAATTTATCTATTGCATGAAATTTTGTGGGAGAAAATCCCACTTTGTCAGATACGCTGAAGATGGGGGACTCCCAGGGTGACCAGACACAAAGTGTGACAAATCATGATGTGGGCAGGGGGGAGGAATAATTTATGTCTATATAAGAAATAGCTTCAAATATCAGGACTGTAACTTTAAAAAGGACATCTGGTCACCCTACATGTGATACAATATTTTAGTTTTAAGTGAAAGACCTCTCCTGCGGGATAATTCACCATAATACCAGTAGTCACCAAATTCAGTGAAGTTCCAAAGGGGCAGCCATGTTAATCTAGTAAAGGAAAAAAAGCAAGGAGTCTTTTGGCACTTAAAGACTAAACAATTTATTTATTGCATGAGCTTTCATGGGAGAAAATCCCACTTCGTCAGATGCTTTGAAGAAGGCCTCTTCAAAGCATCTGACGAAGTGGGATTTTCTCCCATGAAAGCTCAT
>ML681966.1:63320222-63390797 GCA_007922195.1 Podocnemis expansa
CCAAACTCAGTAAGACTCTCCTTCTGACAGGCAGACCAATTTTCATGCCTTTATTCTAGACTTAAAAACTTATTTGAGCAAACTGAACCTCCAGATGGGGACATCTGGAACTGAAAATCCAAGATTTAAAAGCATGTATGGAGAAACCATCTTGGCTTTCCATCATCTAAGGTGTGAGCCTCCATAGTTTGATTTAACAGCTTTGAAATTCTTGCCTCTTACAGCAGCTAATTTGAACTCTGAATGTGTTGTAATGGCAAACAAAGTTTCAAAGTTGTGAAATCAACAAAGCATTTGCTCTTCGTATGGAACAATTTAAAGATGTCAGCCAAGATTTTATGATTCCCGTATGTGATTATGTTAATAAGGTTGCAGATTAATGGCAGCAGTCCCATAGGTGAAAGGAATTACAACAGACAGGCAGAATGACCTGAATTGGAGAAGTTATAGTACTGTCAGATAGTTCTCACATGTTTTTCTTAATAAAGTAGCACCTGAGTTAAACCACATTCCTGGGTGTCTTATTTTTCTTCCTGTGGTGTCTGATGTACTAGGAAGTCTGTGTTTGATTGTTATCAAACTACACTGTTTCACTTGATATCTTTACTGACTACAACATCCATTTCAATTTGCAGCCAGATATCATGTGTCTGATATAGTATTTGGCTGTGAATTGAAAAGCATGTAGGTATGTAATGTAACACAGGAACTGCATGAGACCTTAGTCTGAGTGTATCATAAAAATAAATGGAAAAACAATTGATGAATTCAGGAGATGCAGTATAAGCCAAGCTGGAGATACGTGCTTAGGCAGGTAAAACACCATTTAACATTATAGGAAGGGTTTTGCTAGCTTAAAAACTGGACGTTCTGTGAATGAGGTTTATAGAGCTCTTTATTTGTAACTGTTGTTTTTATGTGCAGTTGATACCGTATAAGGACATTTTCTTCTTGATTTTGGATCTGAACATTTTAATTTGATGGTATGTCAGCACCGTATGACAACCAAACTACTTGCCACATCATTTTCTAGGCTTGCATGTTATCACCGTGACATATTTGGACTGTCCTGATTTCATTTTTGTTAACATATTTCTCATTTTAAAAACAAATTAAATCATGTGGGAAGAAGAAAAGCAAACACAAGCCTCCTTACCACAGGCAAGCCAGAAAGGACAGTGAGAGAAAAGTGTTATTGAATTCAGGGACATCACTGGTCCTAAAACACTATCAGCAGCACCCCTGCCCAACCCCCTCTCCACCCCCCGCAGCACTGGCCCAGCTCCCTAGGCATGATCTGATCCTGCGTCCCCAGCTGGGGTCGGGGCAGGATTGGAGGCCTGGCCCTGTGTCACCATCTGTCGCGGCACACTAGCCCAACGTCCCGGGCCAGGGTTGAAGGGGCAGAACTTGGGTCACTGGCATTGGGACTTGGGGCTTGTGCTTAAAGAGCCAGCTTGGAATTCCAGTTTTGCTCAGCTGAAGTGGTAGCCTGCTTGCTCCCAAGATTTGGGTTTGGGAGAAAAGGTGTTGAAAAGCTGCCTATGCTCTTGCTCCCAGGTGCCATGCTGCCTTTGGCTTTCCACCAAAGGCAGCAGGGTGGGGCAGGAGCATGGAACCCAGCCTATGGTCTGCCCCCACCCAGCCCATGTCATCCCCCCCCCAGCGTGGGAGGAACTGGGGGGCCTCCCACAGGCCAAATGGCCCTGCCCCTGGGACGGCCCTGCCAATATGCTTCTCTCCACTACTCCATAAATGGTGCTGAGCCTTATTTCATAAGGACCACTTGGTACTGGTGGCAGTGTGCACCAAATAGCTAATCAGTCCCATTCAGTTATTGGTCTCTCTACTGAGACCATGGTAGTGGACATCTGTATACTAATAAATGGCACATTATCAGCAAGTTACTGAACTGAGATGAATCTGAATCAGTGTTCTACATGTGAAAGACATTCTCCCTCTCTCTATTAGCCCTCTGAACTCTCCAGTACCACCTACTTTGAGTGTAAATGTAATAAAGCACTTGTTCTGTGTTCCTAAGGGATATACAGTGGGGACCCGTTAACAAGCGACCGGTTAGCACGCGGATCCGGTTAATGCGCACTCCGGTCATGTCCCCCAAAGCCAGCAAGTTAACGCGCGGGACTCAGTAACGCGCTCTGCCTACAAGTGGAAGTCGGCCAGGGCAGGAAACACGTGGAGTGAGCCTTACTAGTGCTGCCTTTTTCTTTTCAGGAGCCTTGGACACAGTCTTCAGGCTGGCAGGGAGCAGTGGGGATGCGGATGCGCCCCCAGCTGCTTCTGGACGAGCTGGGAAGCTTCCGTCGCGGGGGCCATTTGGATCCGCTCCCCCCCCCCGGTGGCTTGCTGATGCGGTGGAAGCTCCTCTGCTTGTCTGGCGGCAGATGGGGATGAATCCAGATTCCTACAGCCTGCCAGTGGTGGCAGAAGCTTTGCGCCATTGCCGGCAGGCCAGGGGAATCTGGATCTGTCCCTAGTTGCCATGGGACAACCGGAAGAGCTTCCGCCTCAGTGACAAGCCACGGGGGGGGGGGGGGGGGGGCAGATCCAGATGGCCCCTGCGACTGAAGCTTCCCAGCTTGTCCAGAAGCAGCTGGGGATGCATCTAGATCCCTGCTGCTCCCTGCCAGCCCAAAGACTGTGTCTTCAGGCTGGCTAGGGTCCCTGGCTGCCAGCTCTGCACTGATTTGTGTGCCGGCGATTGCTTTTTGCTGTGCGCGCATGTGCAGAACTTAGGGGGAACACTGGTCCCTTTTACACGCGGTCCGCTTAACGCGTGGTCGCCGGGGCTTGTCCCCCGATGCCCGCACGTTAACGGGTCCCCACTGTATGTCTATATCCCGTTAGACACTTTAATTTAAGATTTAGCATGCCATGATGTAAATTTTCCATAACACACAGTTTCCTTCCTTGTTTTCTAGAACAGGGTTTCTCAGCCTTTTCCCCTTCACAACATGCTTTGGAGCCATCCTAAGGGTATGCAACATAGGGAGGACCTGCTGCTGCAGATACTGCTGCCACAGAGGCTCCTCCACTGCTGAGTTTTCCTCCACCACCAGCTCTTTCAGCAGCAGCTAAAATTAAAGCAGCCTCCATGCTGAAGAATACCTGCGTTCACAGGTAGTTTAGGTGGCAGCAGGCTTCAGAAGAGAGTTCCTGTTGCCACAAAAAACAGCTGGCTGAGGATACTTTTGGCAGCAGAAGATTCACAGAGCAGCTACCCCAGCTGTAAACAGCAGCTGCCGAATTTTTGGTGGTGCTTCTTAAAGGGACAGCAGCCTTTTTTTGGCAAATGGGGGGAGGAGTAGATTCAGCAGCAAACGTTTCACTGGGACATATTCAGCTGCTGTGCCACAACACACTTTTGTGTCACAAAACAGCAGTTGAGAACCACTGTTCTAGAATCATTTATACCATGCATCATATCAACAATGAAATTAGCAATAGCCAGCTAAAGTTGGCTTACTCTTACTGTTGTCACTTGCTATAATGAGCACAACAAGCCACAATAGTTTCATATTGTAACATGATTGTGTTCTTGTAGAAAAAGCTGGGATTCTGTGAATAAATTGCAAGCTAGCTCTCATTCAGGTACTGGCAAGTCTCACTAATTAATATGGATATTGTAATGTAGTTTTCCTCACTTTTTATGTATAGTGGAGGTGTGACCAGGTCTTGCAAAGACTGCAGGCATTAGCTAAGAATTTACAAACTCATAATTGGAGACCAGACCAATTCATGTGTATCGTAGTTTTGCTCACAACAGATATTAGTCTTATAAGAATGTACTTAGTGCTTAGACTCTATGAAAGGCTTGTAAATTAATGCATTAATCTCATGATTAATCTCACTTGTATTGCATTAATCTCACGCATTAATCTCCATATATTAATCTCAGTTACAGTGTCATTGTTCCATGCTATAAGAAAATATGTGTTTTGTTTTGTAACTTTGAAAATGTTTGCACTGAACAGCACTCATTCTCTCTTGTTCCTACCTGGGCCATTTAGGAGGACCCTATCTACCAAAGGCTAAGTAGATGCAGAAAGCGTCATTCCATCACTGTGAATGCTAGAAGAGGAAAATTTTTCATCTCTTTGCTATTTGAACTCTTACAGGGCCAGAGAAATGAAACTGAAGCCAGAGATCCCCAAGGGCTACCTCCTGGGTTCACCCTAAAAGACACTTTCAATTGACAGATCTGTACAACTCTGTCACTCTTCGGATGAAGACGGAAACTCAGTTGTCCATGTATTTGCTTGCTTTAACCTGTAAATAACTCTTATTCCTTTTTCGTAAGTTAGTAAGCCTTTAGATCATTTACTGCAGGCTTGGCTACAGTCACCATGTTTGGTGTAAATGTACCAGTTGACCTTGGACTGATCTCTTGTGACTAGAAACAGCCTATGTATTGTGTGAGTTTTGGTGTAAGTTTCCATTTATCACTAAATTCAGTTTGCTGGAGAACTTAAGGGGACTGTCTGTGACTCCATGGTAAGACTGTTACAGTGACTCAAGAGTTCAAATTTGTTACTGGCTTGGTGAAATCTATATTACAGAGCACACCAAAGGCTTGGGACACAGGCCCTGTGACAGTCTTCCCTGAAGTAGGCACTTACAGTTGTGAGCCACTCCAGATGGTGTGACATGAGGTAAATGAAAACAACATAAAAATGGGATTGAGAATAGACTAGTGCAAAATTGGAAATGCCCAAAACTCAGGGTCAGACAGAGTATTATGAATTACCAAATTCTATTTTTCTCCTAATCTCTGGACAGTCCTAGAGAGAATGGTTGAAAATGCCAGTCACTGCTGCAGTATTTGAAATTATAAACCAGATCTCCAGCTGGTGTAAATGGATGCAGCTCCAGCAACATCAAAGGAACTGTGCAAGAGTATAACAATTAAGGACCGGGGCCCAGATTTTTGGTGCACTCACTGTTGCAATATAGAATTAGAATTTTAAATCTCCTTTTCAGAAGTAATTTAGGAATACAAGGCCAGCCTGAAACTGAACAGGACTTAAGTTGCTAAGTACCTACTCACTTCTAAAAATGAGACTAGAAACTTATCATGACCTCAACCGTGCTTTCAGTTCATCAGTGTTCCCAGTCTTTACTGCCCATCAGTTAGCTTCTCCCTTGAATACCTTCCTGCTTTCTCCTATGCTGCTACTTATGCATGCAAAGAACAAGTATAATTCACCTGACCAATCCCAGATCTTTGTTCAAATCCATCTTCAAGACTTAATCTCTACTGTGATGCCTACAGAAACCTGCCTGATGGACATGGCTAAACCAGACAAGCTCCGAGCACCCCTTCTTCTTTTTCATAGCTACTCTCCCATCAGCATTCCCACTTTCTTCATTTGCCACTTAACATTTACCCCCAACAGAACAAGGATCAAGAGCAGAGCAACTCACAAAGCTGAATCAATTTTTCACAAAATTCACCTCATTATGTATTATCCCCCTATGCCTGCACTTAAGTCTGTTTTCTTTTAGGATATATTTATACTGCTACCAAAAGTATGAGTACAGAACATGCAGACATACCTGAGCTAACTTTCATGCACCAAACAATAGCAGAAAAGCTATGGGAATACAAGCACAGCTACTACTGCAGGTGTAGGAAACAAAGTTGATTGTGCCCAGAGCATTACATTAACCATTTCTTGGCCTGAGGAGAGTATGACTATCTCATCACAGCTTTACCCTTATCAATTTTGCTCATACAAAGTAATGCCTGATTCACAAGTTCTATAACAGACGTGGCCAAACTGCAGCTCATGAGCCGCATGCGGCTCTTTAAAGAAAAATTGCGGCTCCCGGGAGAGCTCAGGAGAGAAGAGCGGCATGGCGGGAGCCAGGGGCGAGAAATTTTCAGTGGTCAGGGACAGCAGAGAGGTGGCAGCATGGTGAGAGCCGGCAGCGGAGGAGCAGCCTGGTGAGAGCTGCAGCAGACAGCAGCGTGGTGAGAGCCAGGGGAGGGACGGTGGCCCTGGGAGAGCCCACAGGGAAACAGCAGCCTGGGAAGAGCGGGGAAGGGAGGGGAGGGGCCACATTGTGAGAGCCTCACTGGCAGAAAAAAGCAGTGTGGTCGGAGCCGGGAGGGGAGGGGCAGCATTGTCAGAGCCAGCAGGGAAAGACACAATATTAATTCTATCCTCCTTGTCTGTGTGCATAATGATAGTCTTTAATTACATCAGTGCATGATTTTTTAAATACTTTTCTTTTTTGATATTGTTTTCTGGGTAAATATTTTTAAAACTGGCAACATAAATTGATGAAGAGCAAGTCTACAATGAACTACAGATAAGTGATGATAATCTAGCAATTTAAACTTGAAAAGCAATTGTAAATTAATTTTCTTTTTTAAAAATCACCTGGCATTTCCAGATATTGTAATATAATGCAAAATTATTTCTCTTGTATTTCTATTTTGAGAATTAAATAAGTATCATCAGAAATGACTGAAAATTGACACGAGTGTTGCATCCAAAACCAATGACTGCTCTCAAAAGGTTATTAAAAAAGCCCTCTATTAATTTAAAGAATGTTACAAGTACTTATTGTGGATCATGGTTCATTTTCAGGATGCGAAATGATTTGGACTTAGGATAGACCACCACTACTGAAAACTGGCTTTAGAAAAAAAATTCCTTAAGTCCATTGAACAAGTGGGCCTGAGACATCAGTATGTCATCTGTTTGCAAAAGGAACTGCTAGTACATTTATTTTATAAGAAAATTTTAATTAATATACCTAAGTCAATTACCAAGATAATTTACATTCACCACAAAGTTCAACAGCAGCACTATACTTCCACTGATTAAATAGCATTCAAAACGTATTCATTTTTCTTTGTTGTATACCAGTAGTCAAAATCTATTTATATTTCAGTGCAGTCTTCATGAATGACTCTATGGGTATCTAAGCCAATTAGACAAGAGAGTAATTGTTGTGAAGGGCTGAGGATGGAAAATTGTGTTATAAACTTTCTGAAAAAAAAATCTCTCACCAATAAAGATTTTACTTTGTATTATAAAAACCAAATAATGATATTTAGAACTTATACAGGGCATGACCCCAAACTGAATAAACTCAATGGGATGTTTTCCATAATATCTTCTGTGCATGGACTCCAAAGCACTTACTGAAACAGGCTCTGATCTTGCACTTTCTGTCCCCATAAATTCTCATTGATCTGTTGTGATTCTGAACAGTTGAAAAAGTGTTCCTGCTTGCATCTCTGCACTGGATTAAGATGAGAGCAGGGTTTTCCCTTAGTATTACTCTCATTTTAAAATTAATTGTGTCTGATTGAGTCCTCAGACCTTTTGTTTTCACTGTCCATGAGTATTTTAGTGAACAAGTTTACTGGAAGAAATGTTGGCAGGGAAGCAGGGGCATGGTCGGGGCCTTGGTGGAATGGTGGGCAGAAGTGCGGCATGGTTGGGGAGAGCAGAGAAGCAGCAGCGTGGTAAGAGACTTCAGGGAAGCAGCAACAGGAGTGAGGGAGGGAAGCATGACATGTTCAGAGAAGCCAGAGCATGTTTAGATTTTCTCATAGGCCCTAATGCAGCATACTTGTTGTTAAAATAAAATCGTTTTACAAGTCCTAAACATGATGTGGAATACTAAGAAATGAAGATACAAAGTAGAGAAGTTTAAAACTGAACGCAGATTACTTTCAATTTTTGGCACAACTTACTGCTGTAAAGCATCATATTCCACAATGAAATTCAAAACACTGTGCAATACTTAAGAAATCAGCATGTGAGAGAGCTTTTACAAGTTACTGCCCAGATTTTAAAAAAACTTGCCACAAGCCTATAATGTTCTACATCTAGTGACAGCAAAGTTTTTACTGTATAGGCCTAATTTCATGGTAACCTTAAATAATTATTAGAATCTGACATTAGTAGGATATTTGCCCTATATTTACAATAAAATTAAAGTGCGCAATGAATTTTAAGCTTAGTAATCTTGGAGTAGGTAAAAATATGTGGTTATATGCCTCAGTGCGGCTCTTGAAGATTTAATAATTGACTTGTGCGGCTCTTGAGTTCCATAGATTTGGCCACCCCTGTTCTATAATACAGCATGTAGAATGAAGAGCTGCTTAGCAAGATTACGGGAGGTAGACTCAAGCCCTACAGATCTGGAATGGATGTTAAAGTTAGATCTATAGTCAAAATCAGAGTAGAGAAGTGTCCAAAGGAATTCCTCCTTGTGGAATGCCAGGACAGCCAGAATGCTTTTCAAGACACCAGGAGGAAAATTTGGAAGCAATTTTTACCTCCTCTTTAGCGGAACAGTGTGAATTCCCCACAGCTCTGATCCTGATGGCTTGTTGCAGAAATCAGGCAGCATGGCCTTCTACATACCACCCAACAACCTCTCACTATGCTATTTTACCTCCACTTCCACTAGCATTATTCGTAAAGTTTGAAAGCACTGATTTTCTGACTGCCCATTCTATCAGTGCACAGGCAGTGGGGGTTCTTTTAACTGGGCACCCAGAATCCAAGACCATGTTTTTAAAGAGAAAGACAACACTCTATTAGGATTCTAAAACATCAGGACCTCTTTCAAATACGATCCTAATTTATAACAGTTCAGTGACTTGCTAAAGCCACTCTTTCACATTTTCTATATACTTTGTGAAAAAGCAGACAAACTTACTGACAATTCTTGGATGATTTTTTGGAGCTCCTTGTGCCCATGCTTTCCAGCAATATGTGCTGGGTTTTCTCCACATTTGTTGGTTATTGTGCAAGCCTGACTTGCTTCAGGACACTGAAGGAGAAGAGTAGCAAGGTTCTTTAATCCAAATTTAGCTGCACAGTGAAGAAGTGTAGGAAGCTCTTCTAAGTAGGCATCTGCATATGAAAATAAGAAAAGGGATTTATAAAAGACTCTAGTTTTTATATAAAACATATCCCACTCCTATACCAAACTCCCAGGGTTCAGTAATAATAATACGAAACTGTTATGAAAGCTGCCCTTGTAAAATTGGCCCTCAGAGAGAAAATTCTTATAACTAAATGTTTTGTAATCCAAGTAAATGCCATATATTTCAGTAATGGTAACTCTTAGCCTTCCTTTAACATAATTGAGAAGTCCCATGTTCCCTGACAGATGGAATTTCAAAAACATATGAATTATTTCTACTGAGAAATAATTAGATCCAGACACAGCCCGAGAGAAAGAAAATTCTACAGTATAGGCATACCTTCCTGTAAGTATTTATTAGTAAAATTTTCTAGAGTCATTTTTTACCTTTTTACCAAATGCTCTGTGGCTGACCTGAACACGAAATCTGTAAAGGGGTATATTTGTGTACCTATAACATACGCCCCTTTTTGCACATTTGTTTAACTAGAAGACAGCTGCAAATGTGTGCCTTGAAAATCAAGCCCATGTTTTGTTTTAAAAGCAACTACATTTGGAGAACAGATGTTTAGCCATTATTCTAAAATAGTGGGATAGTAATTTGTACCATTTCCTGTACTTCTCTTTTGTGGGATATGGAGGCAGGTATACTGAAATCAATTTACTATTTGAGAACCTATTGTTAGCAACCAGAACAATGGTAGTGGTGGAATGACAACATCTCAGCTCACCATCATTAAAAAGATGGAGTTCTCGCACTAGAAATAATTATGATCTCAAAAGAGACGTTGGGATAGTTACGTAATTACTTGACTGCCTTTTGGACAAGGAGGCAAGAACAAAGAAACCCAGAAATAAGTAGAGAACTAGCTGTTACCTCTGTTTTTACTGTGGACAATACTGGCAAGTGTGCACAAGCACACATGAACGTACACACACACATATGCGCACACACACACACACACACACACGGCAGTTCAACCAATGGAGTTTTAAGTGCTCAGCATCTTATAAAAATCAAATCAACTAAATATAAAGTAATTAAGTAGTTTCAGGAGCCCAATTTTGAGCACACAACTTCAAAACCGTGGAACTTAATGTATTTGTTTTCCAGTCTATATCTGGATAGTTGGTATGGGTTTTTTTGTGTGTTTCTTTGAGTTTCTCTTAAGGTTATTAAGAATTACAATAACGTAGTTTTAAAATAATAGGTAAAGCAACAAAAGTATTTAAGGTTCTTCATGAGAAATAGCTGCTGTATGATATGTTTACTCTGCCATTCTCGGCCTTCTTATTTAAATTCCATAGTTTGCATTCTATTATTAGAATAACTATAAATGGTTTTCCCATAGAAATGTGAGCATAACCCACAGCAAAGTTAGTTATTTCTCTATATTTCACACTCAGCAGAAAAAATCCGTGGAGAAAACACACACACCATCAAGAGATGTCACACTAGTAGCATAAATATATGCAAGGACACAAGATCAAAAACATCAAAGTTAGGTCTAATTCTGCATATTACATTGGATTCTTTTACAAATAAAATGTCAAAAAAATTGCTGGTATTTCAAAAGCATCTAAAAAAGATTTCTTCCCTCAACTGTCCATATTAAGCTTTCAGCCTCTGGAGGTTTCTAGCAGTAAAATAAAGTTGAAACAGGTAAGGGGCAATTTTAGAAAGGGTCTGATAACAAATATTTACATCTAATTTCCACTTGTGTCTTACAAGCAGACTCCAAAGGGGTCAAATAGTCTATGGAAAAAAACCTGATAACATATTAACATATTCTAAGGAGAAAAAAATCCATGCTTTCAAATTAAATCTGATATAATCAGCCACGAATGTAAAATAGACTCTGGTTCCGTCATCTTATAAGTGCCACTTGAACACATTGTTTGAGATGGGAGGAAGTGACTAAATTTATCAGAAAGGCTGCCAAAAAGAAACATGAGGGAATCTCAGCATTTGAACTTATTTTTGTCACATTTGTCACAGTACTGTCTATATATGCATTACAATATGCTATCATGTAAGCAAACTGTAACAGTTTAGTATTTTACAGAGACACTGGTCGAGACTCCTAAATTAAGAATGAATTTTGCAGTTAAAAGAAGGACTTCTTATCCCTTTGTTATGTACAAAGAACATAGGACATCCTCACGACCAGAAAAAATGAGTAAAGAATTAATTTTCTGAGAATTTACAAATAAATAAGTTTATGAATTAATTCTAAAATAGCATTTTTAAGAAATTTAAGTTATATAGTCATTGGATTTATATTTTTTGCCTCAATTATCTTAATTATGTGTCTTCAAACTTTTCATGCAGTTATTATTACTGACTGATGGGACCAGCTTATTAGCTCATGTCACTTCTGAATGCCACATGACATGACAAGTAACTCAACGGTGACAAAGTCAGACCTAATGGAACTGGTAGTTCTGTCCCATTGAGTACCTGACTCCAAGGGTTTCTTGTTTAATATTCATACATGAAATTTGTAAAAATTAACAAAAAAGCATCACAATTTTTTTCTTATAGTCCAAAACAAGAATGAATAACTCACCTTTCTCTTTCAACTTGGAACTGGATCATTACTGATTGTTCTACATTTATGATGAAATAATGACTATATGGAGCTATGAAGTGTCAGATTACAAGTGGTAAATACATTATTTTTCTCTGACTACTAGAGTCTTGTTATTTCAAAGCATTCATAGACAATGCAGACTAAAGAGAGACCTTATCAGGCATCTGTAGTAAATCACTCTAGTTTACCACTGGAAGGTTCAATAGAGTATTCAAAGTAAGTTTAGTGTATTCTAGGCTGCAAGTTCATTCGCAATTCTTTGACACTGATGACATACAGGTTATGTCTATGTTGCAGCTGAAGGTGTGACTGCACACCTGCACTAAGCTTGATTTTAGACAGCATACTAAAGATACTAGTGAAGCTCTGACAGCTTGGACTTTGGTGTGGGCATACAAGCCTGCCCCGAACACCAGGCACATCTCACATCGCTAGCCTGGACAGAGGCCCATGCTGCCATCCCCTCACTGCTGTTTGAGTGGCTCAGTCTTACATTTGCTATCAAATGGCACTGAATGAAAAGGGTGTTTAGTGTGCTGGCGGAACGTATCAGCAGGCAGCCAGCACTAGCTTCAAAACAGGAACCGGACTTACTCAGTGTTGCAAGACCTAACTTTCATGTGCCTTGCTGCACAGTCAAATATTCACAAGCCCAACTTGTGATCCCTAGTCAATGCCCATGGAGAATTAGGTACCTGCAAAAGGGGTTCACAGAAGCCAGCTTGCTGAGTGGGAAGCTGACTAAAAGCAACCCAGTAGGAAATGATGAGAAGAGGGTTGACTAAAGCCCATCCCTAAAAAAGGAGTCAGAGCTTAGTTTCGGGTCAGAAGGAGGTGCTTCCTTCCACTTCGAATTCACAACTATGAACATTTTCCTGGAGTCAGGCAGTTAACACAGCTCAGCCCTTGCAAATAAATAAATAAATAAATAAATAAATAAAAGGAGGAGGAGGAGGAAGGTGATGGTGGTGCCCTTCTCACACTCAATAGCCTAAAAATTTAGAGAGTGCAGTTGGGACTGAGGTAGACCAGGATCAAATGCATATTCTGCCTGATTTAGAGCAGAGATTTGAACCCGGACCTCCCAAATGTGTGCCCTAACCACTATTGTAATTGTCACACACACTTTCTGGCTCAAAGAATACTGAACTATGTATACAAAGTGGAACAACTTCAACAAAAGCGATGGAGAAGCCCCTCCTCTCTGCATACCACATAGCTCAGTGGTTAGAGCACTCATGTGGGAGATGTGTTCAAGTCCTTACTCTAAACCTGGTAGTGTGGGAACATGAACCTGGCCCTCCCACATCCCAGGTGTGTTCTAAATACTGGATCTATGGGAAGCAGCACCTCCAACTCCCACAAGCTGAGCACACTTAACAGATTGGGCCCCAAGGTAAGATAACCAAGGAAATGCAGTCTGAGGATCCTACTGGGGCTTAGGTGCTAAGCAGCTGAACATCTTCCAGATTTCAGCAGATTTGCATATACCTACTAGAAGAAATTTAGGTGCCATAAGGACTTTACTGGCTGAGCCTGGGCACCATAGGACTTCAGGCAACTAGAGAGTTAGGCAGAAGCTTAACAGGGTTTTGTGAATGCCACTGGCATTTAAATGTTGGACTTTGAAAGCTAATGTGGCAGGCAGGTAGCTCATTCCCCCTTGTGAATCTAGCCTGAGGTGAAATCTTGACCCAGATGAGGTCTGGATTTCATTCATAATATTTAGTGTGAATATAATTTTACTTGCCATATCTCCAACTACAAAGCCTGCCAATGGAGTACAAGACTGCAGTATAAGTAAAAATAT
The DNA here is from genome assembly GCA_007922195.1 of Podocnemis expansa. Taxonomy (NCBI): domain Eukaryota; kingdom Metazoa; phylum Chordata; order Testudines; family Podocnemididae; genus Podocnemis; species Podocnemis expansa. Next base: position 63,333,546 of record ML681966.1, read on the forward strand.
TGTTTCTGTCCCTTTTATTCATGCACTTCATTTCCAGCAAAGCTAAACACCTAAAATCCGATGTCCATACCTGTTCCTCACATTTATCTATCCACCATCTCCTCCCCAAATTGGGATTCTATTTTAACGCATCAAAATATCATTCAGTGTATTAAAAAGAGGGACATTAGTATAATGTTACACATTTTATTAGTCTGTTGTCATTGACTTCAAAGGTATTTATAGAAAGAAATCTAACCCATGTTAAATCCCACATGCCTCGATGAAATGTAGTACTTTAATTTAAAAATGTGTAATGTCAATCGATCTGTCAGGAGATCAGCACCGATTTAAAATGATCACATTTGGTGTTCAAACCATTTCTTAACGTTTCACAAGATCATCATCATCAGAACTAAAATGAAAGTTAAACATCAGCATAATCTGAACCCCATGCAAATTTGAATTCCAGCTTCCTCAGAGGTGGTACAAATTAGGATTTTGAAACAAAATTCTCTAGTATGGCTGTTTGTTTACATTCTAGATAAGAAAAATTAGTTCACATGGCTCCAGTATTTGAAAGTGAGTAACTACATGATGGAAAAATGGAAGCAGAAGGAATAAGAAGTCCATCTTGTGAGCTGTGCACTTCACCAAAATTGAATGAATACTTCAAAAGCTTCCCTCTCCAGATTTTGGAATTTACATTAGGTACCTGAGTAAAAGTTTATTATTTATAGTCAGGTATATCCATTACATTACAGAACATGAACAAGCACACCAAAAGAGTTTCCCATCAAAACATGAATTAGCTTGTCAGAATGAAAAATCATGTACTGTTCTGTCTCTGAGCTCATCTCTTTTACAGCCATGGATGGTGCTGTATGGGACCACCCCCAGCTGCAGCTTTGGTCCTGACTGCAGGGCTGGAGGCGGGGGGGGGGGTCAGTGGGGTGAGAGGCACGGACAAGGGCAACTGGAGGCACAGTGAATAAAGTTTGGGGACCACTGGATTAAAGCTTGGACAGGCATACCCATACTAGTACAGCTGACAACAACATCAACATGTGGCACAGATTTCAGCATGGGCTAGCAATAAAAGTTAGTACACAGTGTCCCCAGCCTTCTTGTATGACCCAAGCAAAGTCTGTGCTGCCACATCTGCAAGGCAACTTTCAGCCAAGACAGGATGGGTAAGATAGCATACACCCAAGCGGCAGAGTCACAATTTAGGTTGCAATGGAGACCCCCATTAGACAGTATAGGCGTGGTTTTGAAAACCTGAAGGGCAAGGGCAGTAACAGCATGCACATACTATTATCAATGTGCAAAAACAAAGCAACAAGAAATATGCACGTCCCTTGCCTGTTAGTCTGTGCATAAAAAGGAGATGTGTCGGCAACTTCGATGAATACACACACATTCAGTGCACATATTTCTATATGGCTCCAGGCATTTCAGGTTTCAAAAGAAAAAAAATCAAGTTCCTGGAAGCCTTGTGAGCTGTACGTCCATGTTTACTATTTGAAATATGTACTTTATACCTATTTTTTCTTTTAACTTTCTATTCAAAACCACACACATTTATTTTACTCATTAAATAGAATGTACATAAGAGGTCCTGTTTTCTTGCTGTTACCTTTTACTGAATGGGCAGCATGTATTTCTTCTTCAGAACCCAACATTATGATGACAGATAATTACTACTACCAACCGTGTAAACTTACATCTTCTGTGTCAGCAGAGAGGAACTGAACACACATGCAGCAATTATTTGAACACACAAAGCTCAGCACCATGCAAAGCACTCATGCAACTTCATTCTTCATCTTTCAGAAGCTCTGGATGAAGAGTTTATGCTACATATTTTAGCAGAGTCTGCAGACAGTGCAAGGCTGAGGTGGGGACATGGTTAACCTGAGATGCTGAGTCATGGAGGAGCTGCCCTCTGACAAAAGTCTTTCAATTCATAAGAATGCAGCTTTCCTTCAACAAATTATAAGCAATTTGTTGGACTATTGGCTCTTCTCCAATCTGTTCCTTTCCTTCACCCTGGCCACCCTCGAGAGCCCACTCATTCCATCATCCTTCCCCCTCCTGAGCACATCCTGCATTCTCCTCATCCCATGACATCCAAAATTCCCTGAATGTAGCTGGGGAATCAAGAAAGCAAGTTGATCAACATGAGAGAACAGATATAGCAGCTCCATAAACTTCTGTTTGTGAGTCCACACTGGATTATAATGAAGAGGAGGAATTTGTGTTGAATGTAACTTTTGAAAACCGTCCTATAGTTATGTGAGACTCTATGAAAAAATACACATGTATATGAAGTTTGCCATTTATGATAACTACCGGGCTTTTAGATATAAAGAGACAGGAAATCCTTCAGTTTTCAGGGGTAATTTCAGAAAGGACTCATTTCTGCCATGGTTATTGAGTCTTTCACCAAAAAATAATACAGAAAATTTGAAGAATTAGTGTGTTAAACTGATTAAATTCAATCTTAAAAGCATGAATTACAGGACTTTATCCTTACTTTAAATACAAATCTCCATACGACCTAGCCTTCCTCCATATTTCTACCTTCCCTAGCTTTTCATGGCATTTGGTTAAAAAAAATCAATGAAAAATAGAAAGCAAATTTTGTTTATAAGGATTTCAATTGTTTTCTCGGAGGCATCAACTTTAGCTCCATCTTTACTAGAGATATGACACACAGAAGTGCTGGTAACAGATCTGTCTTGACTTCCTAAATTGGAAAAGATTACTGTCAGTATCCATCACTTCTATTTACATACCCCTTTAATTTATGAAACCCCATACCTGAATAGTAAATATGGGTCCCCCCCATTAAATAAAGATAACTATATTCTTGGAATCTAAAATTCTGTATAGACCACTAAAAATTACCCTACATTAAGAATGTTTGCAGTGATCAAATCTTGAAACAAGAGGGAACAGGGCCATGTAAGCTGCAATCCCACTTATGTCAGTAGTGGTGAGCTGCCATAATACAGATTATGTAGAACAACTGGCTGAATAAAATGTTCTAGAGATTTCATTTTATATTATATATGCTATTTTACATAGATTTTTATAAAAATTCATCTATTTCACATGCTGTACAGCAGACATGCTTGCTTACCTACATACATTGTGCTAATATATATACACAACTTGCAACTCTCCCTCCTCAGAGATTTAGCAGCGTGCCATAGTGAGATCTTTTGTGCTAAGAATTTTTAGAGCTATAAAATGTATTGTACTGTGTGGTGTCATCATAAAAACCCTCAATCTTTAACTGTCAAAATAAGTGAATAAGGACAATGCATCACAAAATGTACTTTGCTGCTTATCTTACTTTTTTTAAAAATTGTAATTGTTCACTTAATTGCTGATCCACAAAATTCAGTAATTTGCAATAGGTTTCCTTGTTACCTCAAATTAGAGACAGTCATCTGCAAAGAACTGTTCTACTGTACTGTACATAGCTCATTAAAATGAGGGACAAAAGAGGTTTTATGCTGCATATAGTAGCAAAATACTGTAATTATTTGAACCCACAAAAGCTTTAGAAGGAAAATAACTATTCTTGAACTTGCAGGTTTGTCATCCTGAAGCTAAGTATAAGGAAAATCTCTGAAACCTTTACTATCTGTAGAGCAAGAATGAACTACTTTAGGCCTGGTCTGCACTGCATTGTTAGGCTGATGTAAGGCTGCTTATGTTAACCTAATTACATCAGTGTATATCCTACAGCCTTGTTTTGCCAGTGTAAGTGATCTACTACATTGGCATAACAACTCCACCTTTTGCACCATTGCATCCCAAAAGTAGTTAGGAAATTAAATTAAAATCTGGATTGTACAAAAACAGTTATTAAAAAATAATGCAAATGTATCTAGTCTCTCTCACTTTCTCATCTTTTCAATATTGGTGTGTTTCTCTTACTACCTACCTTTCCAATTACACAAACAGTATCTTTAGTCTGAAATTAAACTAATAATCATGGCCAAACACAGATAACATGCACACATTTTTATATGATGTATGGGCCAACAATGTGACTGTAGTTTACAAGTTATTTTAAAATGTTCCTGGTTATTGGTCTTCTAAATATAGACTTCTGCATTTAACTAATAGCCTTTGTATGTACATCCAAAACTTATCTTAAACAGAAAATTGCTACAAAAGTAGTATACAAATAAACGCATGTGAGAATGTACTCACTAGCTTGTTGATGATGCTCCTCATTTGGGAAAACACCGAATTCATAGGCAGTCGCCTCACTTTTCAGTAAGAAGGCCAAAGCACTGTCAAGCTTCTCTGCAGAAGAATACTTGAAGGTCTATTTGGAAGAGAAAAGAAAACGTTCAGTGGATGTCATGCACATGTATTATTAACCATGTCATTGGGGTAGTGGTGAACCAAAGGATTTAAATAAAAGAAACATAAGCTTAGCCCCATTAGTATTTTTGAAAGACCACAACAAAAAGAGGAGGAGGAGGAGGAGGAGGAATTTGATATAGAAGGACCACAAAAACTTGACTAAAATAAGGGAAAATGGACATTGTGTCCACAAGCCTTGGCTGTGACTAAATGCTGAGGGATTGGGAGAGCGTGAGAACACCTTTAAGAAACCTTTGTTTTCCTCTTATTCATGGCTCAGCACTGCACTGAACCTTTACGTGACCTAATTTAGAACAGTCTATGCTAGCTGCCAACAAACCCAACAGGCCATTACTGCAGCCCTCAGACCCATGACAGCTGAAGAATCTTCCGCCGAGGAAATATTTCTGAGCACTCCCTACTTGTACATTAAAAATATGCTCTATCAAATGAAAACAAAGCTTGAAAACACCAGCAGACTAGCCACAGGGATTGCCTCTCCAGAAGAAGCAAAACTACAACAGCAGTCAGGTGTTTGCAACTCCAAGAGTCCTATGGAACACTGTACTTAGTACAGAGAGATCTCCACAATTTATCATGACAGCCACTCAGTGTAGTCATTTTCTGGGTTTCCTTTCTCTTGTCAAGTTACTCTGATTTCTGTTTTAGAATGGAAAAGCCATATTCAGTACTGGATAAAAAGAACATACATTATAATTTATAGCCTGCAGTGTTGAATTATTACAAATTCATTCCTTTATATGAAAAATAAGATATTAATTAATTGTTCTGATAAGAATAAAAAAGAAGAGCCAAAATATAGCAGAAAAGGATAGGAATGTGTTGCAAAAGCAACCAAGGGAAAAAAGAAAGTTGAATAGCAACTCTGCATTGAAGTCTATGGAGCCCCATATTTATGTGTAGAATCTGTCCCTCTACATAACTTACTAGGATTGTACATTTAAAAAAATGTTTATTTTCATAAATATATATTTTTAAAAATAATCCCATCATGCCCCAACATCTACTGTTGAAATCATAAATTAAGGAAAAGTATATAACGAAATAGAAGTAGAACTCTAATTATGAAGCATAACAGCCATATGATCATGTCTCCAAATAGTCTTTAAGTGCCACAGGACTCCTCCTTTGTCTCCAAATAATTAGTACAACATGATATGTTCTTAGAAGAGCTTATTTGATGGAGTATTATATGAATTTATCCTCTACTTTTATAATTAAGCCATCAGCAGTCCCTACCTCCCTTACACTTGGATACCAAGTCTTTTCAGAATTCATCATTATGATACAGACTAAAGCAAAAAAGGACATCCAACACTGAAAACCTATTTCATGTAAAAATTCAAAGTTACTTCCTTTCAAAGGTTTCAAAACTAACCCTTTTTTAAAGCATCTCACAATATTTTAACATTTTATTTTCAAGAATGTTTTGATAAAAATTTCAGGAACACGTGGAAAAGGCACGTACATACAAAACATTATCTAAAACTGATCTTCTTTTAAAAAAACATTTTGTTAAAGAAGTTTTGATCAGCCCTGATTTTGAATCTACTTTTGGCTTGTGACCCCAGTATAAAGAGGCAAATCAATTTGGTTTAGTGACACAGTATTACTCAAACCTGTCATCTCTGGATATTATGTCCTGATCTGGCCAACAGTAATTGAGAACACTAATCCTATTTTTTTAGTACACATTCATGAACATCATGTAACAATAATTTGAAAGGTCAGCAACAGCGGATACAATCTCATAAAAGTATATTATCCAAACATGACATCTCTGATATATCTTTTTAGACTAACTTGCATTCATTAAAAGATTTAAACAAGCAGTTACATGTCAGATTGCAAACATGCACAAGAAACTAACTTTTTCAAAAAAATCAGTGCTATTTCTTTGATCAATAATTGTTGTAAGTTTTTGTATTTTACTTTAATTTTGTTTCATGTTGCATCTGATTGTTACTCCGCATACATAAACTGCTGTTGCCACATAATGCCTCTGTAGATAAAATGCTAGTCTCAAAGGTTTTAATTATACTGGTTAAATAAAAGTTACCACTGCTCCTACTACTTGATGGGAATTCTAATCATCTTCCTAAACTGTGCTTTGGTTTTCCTTATATGAATCTCTTTTTAAGGCTCATTTAGATATATTCCATTAACTGAACCTTTACAGTGTATCTTGCTGCCACACTTCCTTATCACACAGTTAAAAGTTACCCAGTAATAGTTTGCACGCTTCCAAAATGTCAAGTTCAGCAAACTCATACTTCTGAAAAACAGGAAATACAGAGTTATGGTAAACACTTCCTGGAACCTCAACTATTTCCCTAGAGCTGGCAATAGCCAGCAGAAATTGTCTGCACACATTCAAGCAGCATGCAGCTTAGGTGTAGCTAAACTGAATGGTGTAGGAATAAGTTATAACAGCTTGGAAGAAATGTCATTGTAATATGAAGAGCTCTGTGGTTTAGTTTGAGATGCATCACAGAGCTGTGACTGTGGTATGAGAATATCTGTATCTCAGTACCCCCTGTGTATTATCAAAGAAAAGATATGTATAGTACCTGGAGGCTCCACTCTTCTGCTTTTCATCATTTCAACATAGAAAGACGTTCATGGGTGTCAAACTAATTTGATACGGTGGGCCAGATTTGACTTAAATATACTTCAAGTGGGCCATACATTTCATAAATCAAAATAGTAGGGCACATTCGCGGCACTGTGGAGTGCTGTGTATGCGAGACTGCACTCTGTGATACCACACACACACTTTCTCTCTCTTTGTTGGGGAGACGGTGTGGTTTCATGGACCACGGTATCAAATATCACATATCAGCATTCTATGATGTTATAAGACCTGACACTATCGCAGCATCACAGAGCCCTGCATATGCAAAACTATGCTCCGTGATACCATGAGACCACACTCGCTTGTCCTCTCTTTTAGGGAGAGAGTGTTGTCGTGTGGAGCACAGTCATGGGCCAGGTGAAAGAGGTTAAGGCTGCACATTTGACACCCCAGATATAGACTGTACCAGCAGCTTCTCACCATGAGTATTGTCAGTAGGGAGGTGAAATATGAACGCATCTGTGTATGGCATCCTCTGCGTAAATGTGAAAAGGTACAAAAAAGTGGTTGCTGAATTTTATGAGTGTAGCATTCTATCAGGAGAGTAGACTCAGTGTTTGAAAATTGGAAAAATGCAAATAGTGCCTGTTCATCACAGTGAAGAGGCAGAGCGTCATGGGCCTCGTGAGGCATTACACAAAGACAGACTGAATGGGCATTTATCTTAATTCTGTATTACTGAATTTCAGAAATTTTAGTTTTGCAAATGTCAACATTCTGGAAGGGTATAAGCTAGCATTTGGCAATCTTATTTTGTGTTCATATTTTTTGCCATTCAATTTCCTAGCAGTTTTAAACTAGAAAGAGGCATTTCTTGGTTGGAGCTAATGGTCATCTAGGCTGCTGTAGAGTTCTCATCTAGGTTTGCAATTCATATGCTACTCTGGCTAGATCATTAAAAAAAACAAAACTGCTTTTATACAGTACTTTCCAGCAATAGAAATGGAGGTTACTCACCTTCATGCAGTAGCCGAAGTTCCTTGAGATGCGTGTTCCCGACATGCTCCACTCTGGGTGCTCAGGTGCAGCCGGACCCCGGACCAGAGATTTCAAAGCAGTGGCTCTGCCAGTGGGGGAGGGGAGCGAAGGCACCCAAAGCGGCTGGCTGCATTTCGCACCACTGGTGACACGCACCTGTAGCTCCCCCGCCCCCACACGTCCCGCTCCTCAGTTCCTTTCTACCACGGAGACCCAATGTTAACTGGAGTATCCCAAAGTAGAGGGGAGGAGGGCGGGTAGTGGAGCATGTCGGGAACAAGCATCTCGAGGAACTTTGGCTACTGTACGAAGGTGAGTAACCCCCATTTCCTCCTCGAGCAGTGGTCCTGACTGCTCCACTCTGGGTGAGTATTTAGCAGTTGTCCTGTGTGGAGGCGGGAACTTCGGATTGTGTTGTATGCACAGCACTGAGGACTGCGTGACCGACAGCCGTGTCCATGGAGACCAGTTGTTCTAAGGCGTAATGGTTTGCGAAGGTGTCTGTCGATGACCAAGTGGCTGCCTAGCAAATATCTGATATCAGCACCTTCAAGAGGAAGGCCAAGGGAGGATGCAACTGCTCTGGTGGAGTGAGCATGTATGGATTCAGGTAAGTGAGTTCTGGAGTCGTTATAAGCAGTACGTATGCAGGAAGAAATCCAACCCGATAGTCTCTGTTTGGAAATGGGTAGGCCTTTGGAGCGTTCAACTGTAGAAACAAATAGCCTGGAAGTTTTCCTGAAAGGTTTGGTTCGCTCCCGGTAGAAGGCCAATGCTCGTTTTATATCCAGAGTATGAAGGGCCTTCTGTTGTGGTGTGGAATGGGGCTTTGGGCAGAAGATTGGTAAATGAATGGTCTAGTTGAGATGGAAGGACGATGCAACTTTTGGTATAAACTTTGGATGTGGTCGGAGTGATACCTTGTCTTTATACAAAATGGTGTACAGGGGATACGCCATCAATGCAGCTAACTCCCTGACACGTCTTGCCGAGGTGATTGCCACCAGAAAGGCTACTTTCATGGAAAGAAAGAGTAGTGAAGTGGTAGCCAACAGTTCGAAGGGTGGCTTCATGAGAGCTCTAAGAACCCGTGTGAGGTCCCATGGGACTATCGGTGGTTTGACATGTGGGTATAAGTTCTGTAGTCCGAGCATAAATCTCTTAACCATGCGGTGTGAGAAAACTGAGGTACTCTCTGAAGATTGGTGGAAGGTTGAGATAGCAGTTAGGTGGACTCTAATTGTATTAACAGAGATGTTTGTGTCTTTCAGGTGTGCTAGATATTCAAGAATGTGAGGAATCTGAGCTGTGATCGGATCGATGCGTCAGGAGCTACACCATGAGGAGAAACGGCGCCATTTCTGCAGGTAAGTGTTCTCGTTGCAGGTTTCCTGTTGTTTAATATCTGTTTTACTGTATTAGAACATTGATTCTCTAGAGAATCGAACCATTCAGGTTCCAGACTGTCAGATGGAGGCAGTCTAGATGGGGGTGCGTGAATGTTCCATTGTTCTGAGAAAGTAATGTTGGTGTGCAGGGTAGGGTGATTGGTGGTGTTTTGGACATTCATGGTAGGTGAGTGTCAGGGGCGTCGCTGGGGCGGGGAAAGACCCAGGGCACAGGCCCCGCCCCGTCCCCCCGGGGGGCAGGCCCCGCCCCCAGCCAAAAGGCCACACCCCCCGGCCCGGGACGGGGCCAGGGGGAGGCCGCGCGCCGCTGCAGCCAGATGGGCCGCGCTGCTCTGCGGCGCGGCTCAGCCTAGCCTGGCCCGGCCCGGTGAGGCCAGGCCTGCGGCCGCAGCCCTGAATCCCCGGCCGGGGACGGGGCTGACGCGGCCGCAGCCAGGCCCCAGATCCCCAGCGGGGAACGGGGCTGCTGCAGCCGCGGGCTGCTGCAGCCGCAGGCTGCTGGCCGGGTCCCGGATACCCAGCAGTGGACGGGGCCGCCGCGGGAGGCCAGCCGGGCCCCGGATCCCTGGCCTGGCCGCCGGTAGCTGCAGCGACCCCGTCCCCAGCCGGGGATCCGGGACCCGGCCAGCAGCTCGCGGCTGCAGCGGCCCCGTCCCCCGCTGGGGATCCGGGGCCTGGCTGCGGCCGCAGCAGCCCCATCCCCGGCTGGGGATCCAGGGCCGCGGCCGCGGGCCCGGCCTCCAGCGGCCGCTTCCAGCCGCACTAGGCCAGGCTAGGCTGAGCCGCGCCGCACGGCAGCGAGGGCTAGCTGGCGGCAGCGGCGTGGCCACCCCCTGGCCCTATCCCAGGCCAGGGGGCGGGGCCTGCCGCGTGGCCAGATAGGCCCCAGATCCCTGGCCAGAGACGCGGCCGCCGTGGCCGCCGACTGCCAGGGATCAGACCCCAGATCCCCGGCCCGATGGGGCCGGAGACCCGGGGCACCAGCGTTGGGACCTGGGGCATGTGCCCCATGTGCCCAGCGCTAGCAACGCCACTGGTGAGTGTACCATATTTGTCGGGGCCAAGCCGGAGCTATTAAGATTACAGTTGCCCTGTCCTGCAGTATTTTGTGAATGGTTCTCAGGATCAAAGGTATTGGAGGGAAGGTGTATGCTCATATGTTGCCCCAGTCTATGAGGAAGGCATTGCCTCTCGATCCCTGTCCTATGCCCTCTCTGGAGCAGTAGTGCTCGCATTTCTTGTTTTCAGGGTTGGCGAAAGGATCTATGGTAGGACGGCCCCAACGTTTGAAGCTGTGGTTTACTACGTCATTCCTGATTTCCCATTCGTGCTGGTTCGTGAATGAACAACTGAGGAAGTCTGCTATTGTGTTGTCTCTTCCGGGGAGATATTCTGCTGATATGTGTATTGCGTTGTCTATGTACCAGTGCCATAGTGTCAGCGCCTCTAAACAGAGGGGCTGTGATTTGGTTCCCCCTTGACGGTTGACATAGAACATTGCTGTTTGATTGTCGGTTCGGATCCTGACGTGCTTTCCTGAAATTGTGGGGAGGAAGTGGTGACAGGTCTTCCTGATTGCCCTTAGTTCCAGTATATTTATGTGCAGGGATGTCTCTGTCAGAGACCATCTGCCTTGAGCTTTGTGTTCCTGCATGTAAGCCCCCCAACCAATCATGGAGGCATCTGTGGTGATTAGAATGTCTGGTTGTAGCTGAATGAAGGGGACCCCGTGTGATAAACTGGTGTGATCTATCCACCATGATAGGGATTGTTTGATTATTGTAGGGATATATAGGCATCACATTAGGGAACAACATCGTGTTTTTTACTGTCGAAGGAACCATAACTGCTGCGGATGCAAGCCGAGTTGAGCATGCTGTACAAGGTAAGTAGTAGCTGCCACATGGCCCAGCATCTGCATGCATCTGTGAGTAGAGACTAGTGGTGAGTTGCGAATCATGATGGTTAGCTGTTGTATATTGTGAATTCTGTTGAGGGGGAGAAATGCCCTTGCTGATGGAGAATGGATTCATGCCCCAATGAAATGGATCTCCTGCACTGGTATTAGAGAGGACTTTTTGTGGTTTATGGTCAATCCCAGAGAAAGGAAAAGGTCCATTGTTGATTGGATCACACGCTCGGTCTCTTGGAACGTGGATCCTTTTATGAGGAAATCGTCCAGGTATGGGAAGATAGAGATGCCTTGTTTGCGTAGCCAGGCTGTCACTGGGGCCATTAGTTTGGAGAACACCCTCGGTGCTGTGGAAAGCCCGAAGGGGAGTACTGTATATTGATAGTGATTGTCAATCAAGCGGAATATTAGGAACCTCCTGTGTGCGTAGTGGATAGCAACATGAAAGTAAGCATCCTTCAAGTTGAGAGAAGCCAGCCAATCTCCCTGCTGGAGTGATGGCAGTATGGCGTTCAGGGTCACCATCTTGAACCTCTTTGTTTGTACATATTTGTTCAGTTGTCTTAGGTCTAGGATGGGTCTCCAACCCCGTTTTCTTTTCTGTTAGAAAATATGGAGAGTAGAATCCCTTTCCGCTATTTTTGCGTGGAACTGGCTCTACTGCTCCAATGTGCAACAGATTTTGGACCTCTCCCTGCAGAAGTTGTATGTGACTGGGGTCCCTGAAAAGGGACGGGGAGGGGTAGTGGGAGAGTGGGTTGGAAATGAAGGGAATGGAGTATCCCTTCTGTATGATTTCTAATACCCATCTGTCTGATGTAATTCTTGCCCATTGGTGGATAAAGGGCCGCAATCTGTTGTTGAAAGTTTGTGGTTGTAGAGGTGATTGATGGTGTGGAGACTGGTTGGGCATTCTCACGACATGCACATCAAAACTGCTGTTTCGTGTTGTTTCCTTGCAGATTTTGTGAAGGTTGGTTAGTTTGCCTTCTGCACTGGGACTGACGCGGTTTATTTCTAGAGTAATCTGGTCCTCAGTTAGATTGGTTTTGGTAAAATTTCAGTGTGTATGCCGTGTTTCTGAAATACCTTTTCTTAAAGGGTGGAGGGTAAATTCCTAGGGTCCAAAGGGTGGCCCTAGAGTCCTTCAAGGTGTGTATGGCATCGTTGGCTGTTTCGCCAAAGAGGTTGTCCTTATAAAATGGTAGGTCCTCTATAGTATTCTGCATTTGTTTAGGCAGCTCCGCGGCCTGTAGCCAGGAAGAGCGCCGCATTATGACCGAAGTAGCTAGTGTCCTGGCTGCTACATCTGCCACATCCAGGGCTGCTTGGAGGGCTGTTCTAGCAACTAGCCTGCCTTCTTCAGTCAGGTTGTCAAACTGTTCTCGTTCACCCTCAGGGATGAGATGTGAGAGTTCCCCAATTTTTGAATAAAGATCATGGTCATAGTTTGAAAGAAGTGCTGTATAATTAGCAATTCTTAATTGAAGAGCTGCTGATGTATATACTTTCTTCCCAAGATTATCCAGTTTCTTGTTATCTTTGTTTGTAGAATGGGACTTAGAGTATGAATGTTTGTATCTCTGGTTGGCTGCCTCTATTACTAAGGAATTTGGCTGGGGGTGTGAGAATAAGAACTCATTACCCTTAGGGTCAATGAAATATTTTTTGTCCTCTTGTTTGTTTGATGGGGGAACCGATGCCAGCGTTTGCCACATGGCATTAGTGGGTTCCATAATGCCCAGGTCCATCGGTAATGCCAACTCTGTGGATCCTGCAACCTGAAGGATCCTGTACAATTTGTGTTGAGCAGTTTGATCTTCATTAAATGTGATCTCCATGTTGTGGACGGCTCTTGTGAATAATTCTCTAAATTGTTTCAATTCCTCAGCCTTAGAGTGGTGGGGACCCTTGCGGTTGGTACTGTTGTTGGGGGGTTATTATTGATTGTTGTAAATCTCCCCTGGCTGAAAATTATGTGGTAATGATTGGCAAGTGCTGAATTGTGGCCAGGTATTATAGTTTACTGCTGGTACCTGAGGTTGTGGATAGAACCACCACAGTGGATACAGCCATTGCCAGGTCGTGGCTGGGTTTGTCAGTACAGGCTGGCTGATTTGTAGTGTGGGTAAATCTGGTGTTGTAGTACATGAACTCTCAGATGAGGAATCATGTTGAGGAGAAGCAGGTAATGAAGACAGACTGCTATCAGATGAGTCTGTCTGGAATAAAGGAGATAATGGAGAGGATTGGACCCGAAGGTCCTCTGCCCAGTCCATGCATTTAGTTTTCTTTTTGTGCTTGCTATGGTGGTGCTATAGAGAGCTCCCTGCCACAATCTGTTGCAGCAGTGTGGGTAATAGTGCTGGGGTGTCAGTGGGCTGCGGCGCCATCTGAGCACCATTTGAATAGAGCGCTGGTGCCGGTGATAAGTATAACGGTGCCAGGTTCTGCACCGGAGTCAGGACTGCACTTGGCACTGAAGGTGCATTAAGTGCCGGTGGTGCGGTTGTGAGCAGTGCCGTTGCTGTCAGCAATGCGCTCTGTTCCGCTGAGGTGATTGGTGCCACTTTGGGATGCGCAGTTTTGCTGGAGGAATGCTTTGATTTGCTGCCCTGTTCATGAGTTTTCTTATTAACTTTTAGCTCCATGCCCTTAGATTTTTTTTTGTTGGTACCAGAGATGACAGGGTAGAGTGTCTCTTTTGCACTTCCTTAGGTGACTGAGGAGAGGCACCAGGATCAGAGGCTGGTCTGAGAGAGCCTTCAAGGAGCAGGAGTTTGATTTTCCTCTCCCGATCCCTTCTCGCCCGCTAAGTTAATTTGCAGCAATTATCACATTTATGAGCGATATGGCTTTCTCCGAGGCATTTTATACAGGAGTCACGCCCATCAGAGTTCGGCATCACCTCCTTACATGAGGTGCAACACTTAAATCCTGATGGAGATGGCATGGTTGCTCCGTCGTGGTTATATTGTTATTGTTTATTTTTGTTCTAACTGTCCTTTTCTTCTTTTCTTCTTTTTCTTCTTTTTTTTCAGGAGAAGGGGAGAGCCAGAGGATTCCATCCGAAGGCAGCAGCAGTTGAAAGGAACTGAGGAGTGGGACGCTTGGGGGCGGGGGAGCTACAGGTGCACATCACCAGTGGTGCGAAATGCAGCCAGCCGCTGCGGGCACCTTCACTTCCCTCCCCCACTGGCAGAGCCACTGCATTGAAATCTCTGGTCCGGGGTTCAGCTGCACCTGAGCACTCAAGAATCGAGCAGTTGGGAACACTGCTCGAGAAGGAACTCAAAGTACCTTACATCATTATTCCCATTTTACAAATGGAAACTGAAGCACAGAAAGGTGATGTGACTTGCCCAAGGTAATCCAATAGGCTTGTGACAGAATTACAAATACTTCCAATCCTGTGGTCTTTCCACTAGACTACATGGCTACTATGGGACTCCTCAGTGCTCTTGTCCTCTCATGGACATCTTGTTCTAGTTGAATGGAAATATTGTGCTGGTTTGAAATTCTTACAGTGCTGAGGTGTTAAGACAGCCGGTCAAAGAAATCTATGGTCTGTGTCCTAAAACCTCAACAATTTTATTACATGATTGTTACAATAACTTTAAGTGCATGAGGGAAGACTGGTATTTCTCTCTTCTCCATAGGATGCTGTTGTGTGTCCATATCATAGGGAACAGTTTACTAGAAAGCCACAAACCACCTTGTTTTCATAATCAGAGATGCACACACAGTTGAGCTGCCTGCCTCCTGCTACCCACCCCCAGGTGGGACTCCTGGCTCCTGTTGTTGCTTGCTTCCTCACCCATGTCCTAGGTCCGCCTTGTCGGCCCTTCCTCCCCACACACTGGATCCCACAACAGACCTCCAGAAGGGTGATGTGCATCTTTCCTATTTATTTTCTGGATTTCAGGTATTTAAATTTGGTTACATTCAGACACTCTCCATACCAGGTCACAACTTACATGGAGGGGCATGAAGATGGGCTTAGACATTCCAAAAGGAGCAGAATCCCTTGCATCTCAGAACACTTACTGGGCAGGGAGAGAGGCTCAAACCCTGCATAGGGAGAATTTAGGACTTACAGCCCTCCTCACCACCAGCTTAACCATCCAACTTCCTCTTCTACCCCTCGTATTCTCCTTCCCCCTCATCTTTTCCCTCCTCTACCACCCACTCCCATTTAAGGCCTTATAATATACCCATCCCTCACTGCAGATACAAATACAAACTTCTCGTCAATCCTCTCTTCCCAAGAGAATTCACATGTGCAATTTATTTTCTTTTAAAAAACAGTTTTTGCACCTTCTGAATATTCTGCTGTGCTCAGAAGATGGGGTGTTTTTAAACTAAAAAACCTTGTCAAAGGCAGTCCCCCCCTTCCAAAATGCTTATAGTTTATTCCCGGATTTCTGTCCAGGGTGGGTTTCAAACTTCAAAGTTGCAGGCTCAAAGAGGTGTTCAACAGTAGCCCATTCATCTCAATGAGATAGTCTCGGAAGATTCAGATGAAAGGCTTGCCAGCATGAAAGAACACAGCCTAAAACAATAGCTCTGAGATGTGTGAAGTGTTTCCTTCATATCAGCGAGTGTTCCCTTCCCCTTTCTCAAGGCAGAAGGATTTCTGATCCATATCAAGCATACCCCTTCTCAGATTTGCATTCCAATTTCAGAGATTGCTATTAGTGCATACAAGCATAAGACTCTCACGTCACATAAAGGGTGGGTAGAGAAAAGGGCTCAGACCCCCTCACATTCACACAGGAAAGGAAAATGTGGGGCTGATAGGTACCCCAGCCTCTATTCTCCCTCAGGCCTCCTGCCATTTACTCCCATCTATCCCTTGCCCAAACAGACTAAAGGAACTAGGCTTATTTAGCCTACAGAAGAGAAGACTGAGGGAGGATTTGATAGCAACCTTCAATTACTTGAAGGGATGCCCCAAAGAGCACGGAGCTCAGCTGTTCTCAGTAGAAACAGAGGACAGAACAAGGAGCAATGGTTTCAAGTTCCAGCTGGGGAGGTCAAGGTTGGATATTAGGAAAAACTTTCTTACTAGGAGGGTGGTGAAACACTGGAATGGGCTACCTAGGGAAGTGGTGGAATCTCCATCTTTGGAGATATTTAAGGCTCGGTTAGACATAACCCTGGCTGGGATAATTTAGTGAGAGTGGTCCTGCTTTTTTGGCAGGGAGTTGGACTAGATGACCTCATGAGGTTCCTTCTAACCCTATGATTCTATGTGCTTTGTTACCTAAGCCTCCCAATCCCTCTCACCTCCACTACCTCACAACCCAATTTTATCCCATTCTTGCTGCAGCCCCATTCTTATCCTCCACTCTTCATCCCCTAAAATGCCACTTCCCTGACATCAAACATGAACCTAAAAAAACTATAACAAACCCCAAAAGTAATGGTAAAAAAATATCCCAAGAGACAGGTTTTAGTCATAAACCTCCCACCCCGTTTCCTGGTTTCTGCCCCAGGTAGGACTCAATTAACTATCATTAGGTGAAGGGTCAGATTTGCAGGACCACTATTTTTCTCCTGAAGCTAACCAACAAACATGAAACTTTATAGGTTGATAATCCTGTAAACTCTATTCACACATGCACAGTGTAACCAATTAAGAGTAAAAATAATGCGGCTTGCAGGATGCTTAACTGTAGAAGCAAAATCTTTTTAAAATTATGTTTTAATGTGATCTCCCACAAAGAGCCAAGCTCTTCCATGCACTCTGTTGCGATAACCCTGAACATTCAGGACCTGGTCCAATAATTTGAACCCTGGATTGATCTAAGAGCTAAAAAGGTTGTCAGAATTTCTGAGTTTAAAAAAAAAGCTAATTTTTTTTCCAAGGGGCTTTATTTCAGGAATGCTTTGTTCAAATGGCCTCAAATTTGGACCACTAACATAACTTGCACTCCCATGAGGCACATCAGTGCTTCAACACAACCTGAGTAACTGTATAGATTTTAGAGCAATCAAGCTTTAAGGTTAAGATGGGTTTTCTGTTGACCAAGAAGCCTGTTGTTCTGCTATCGTAAGAGGTTAAAGCAGCTAGAAAGATTGTGGGAAATAGCTTATCTAATGTAGGTATATTACTCTATGGCTTGGTGTGCATCATTAAAAACATCACCACAAAACAGACTTCCCAATACCATTCTTTCCCACTGAATAACCATGATGCTGTGTGGATAATATTACTTATTGATTTTGAAAAAAGTTTCTTGGCAGTGACTTTCCCAGCAGTAACCCAGAGCAAATAAAACCAAATAGTCAGGCCTACAGTTGCTCCAAATTTATTCTCCCATTTATTATTCAGGGGAGTAAAGTTTAGCAGATCATTAAAATATACCTGGCACCCAAAACAGTATTGTTATTTTTTTTTAGTACACATACTGTTTTGCATGAAAAAAATTTGCAGTTTTTCTTGAATATTATTTAAAATTTTATGTCTTATTTACTGAATTTTAGCCACTTCATTAAGATGAGGGATCAACTTAGTAAATAAAGAATCTAATATCCTATAGACATTTAAAACAGACTTACTATCACTAGCATCCTTTTTTTTTTTTTTTTTTTTAACATGGAGCATGGGAACACTAGAGTTTACAGCAGGATGCAGCTGTGAAGCTGTAAACTCTCTAATGTAGCCACTCTAAGGGCTTGTATACAATAGAAAGTTTTGATACAAAAAATCAACTTTTTGTGACAAAACAAGCCCATCGTAAACACAGGAATGCTTGTTTTGTTGTCAAAACTGCTCTCTTTTGGTGACCCACACCCCCAGAAAAATACCACCTGTGCGAGAAGAATAATCCCTTATCTCAAAAGAATCAGTGTGGACACAAACTGTTTTGCTCGGTGTTACACAGCCTCCAGAAATGTCCCACAATGCCAATCAAGGCCACTCTGGTCTTCTGGAGCTGTCATATTTGTCAATTTCCCTGCTATAACAGAGCAGGGAAATTGACAAGTAATGGTACTTGCCAATTTCACTGCTGTTAGAGCAGTGAAATTGATGCAGGGGGGCCTACAGCTGAGGACAGAGGAACTCCGACAGCTTCAGCCCCCCTCTGCCACAGGGGCTCCTCTGCCCCCAGCATCTTCAGACCCCCTGCTGCAGGGGATCCTTCAGTCCCCTTGGCACCAGGGTTTGAAGTCCTTCAAACCACCCTTTGTCCCCGGCAGCTTCAACCCCCACCATCAAGGACAAGAAAGCCCCTGTGGCTTCAGCCCCCCACCACTGCGGACTTCAACCCCCACTGCCAGGAACTAGGAAGCCCTGGTGGCTGGTCCCCACTGTGGGGACTGGGGGCAGGCGCTGGGGCTCCCAGGTCCCCGGCAACAGAGGAGGCACTCGCCCTGGCTCCCAGGTCCTCAGTTGCTGCTTCCTAGGCCACCGGGGACCCAGGAACCTGGTGGCTTCAGCCCCGCTTCGTATGCTGAGAGCGCTACTGGTTCCTAGTGGCAGTGGGGTTGCTGGGGACCCCAGACATAGTGCCGGGCTCCCCAGCAATGAGGGGGAGGGGTAGCAAGGAGCCTGCAAGCTGAGAGGTTTACAAGGTTTGTCATTTTTAAATCTCTAGATTAAAGGCCATCTAAAATTACCTTCATCTGGACGTAATGACATTTTCTGTTGAAAGGTGAGGGTTAAGACTGAGGCTACATCTACACTAGAATTCAGTTGGCATAATTTATGTCATTCAGGGGGGTGAATAAATCATTCCCTTGAGCGATGTAAGATACACCGACATAAACGATGATGTGGACAGAGCTATATCAGAAGAAAAACTTTTCCCACTGACATAGCTACTGCAACTCACAAGGGCTGCAGTAGTTTAAATTGATGGGAGAGTTCTCTCCCGTTGACTTAGGCTATGTCTACACTACAGAGTTCTAACAGTAAAAGTCTTCCCGGTAGAAAGCCACAGCTATAATTAACTTCTCAGTTGCCCCATGCTGCCTCTTTTGTCATTGGAAGTGGAAGAATGGCTGTTTTTACACTACCCACTGCTATAACTGTAGGTGTAACCTCAGTTTCCCACCCTTTCCTTTCAATGGAAATTGTCATTACGTCCAGATGAAGGTAGTTTTAGACAGCCTTTAATCTAGAGATCTAAAAATGGCAAACCTTGTAACAACTTTAGGAGGTGTATCTTATCTTGCTAATGCACTTTATTTTCTTTTCCAAGAACAAAAGTGAATTGTGAGAGGAAGGAATCTACCACTGTGCTTAAACAGTAATAATGAAATATATCATTTTTTTATTAATCCTTTTGTTATGAGTGCAATGCCTAAGATGACAGATAAGGTAGATTTGTCACAAGAAAATGAGACTGTCTACATTACACACAAATTTGTTTTTTTGTTCTTGCTTTGTCATTACAATACTGACTTGTTAAATATGTTGAAGCTACCAACCCTTGAATAAGTGATATTTCATTTTCTGTACACTCTGACATCTGCTTTCTTTTCCTATTGTTTTATATGTATTGTTGGTAAAGGAGACTTCCTGCTGCAGAGGCTTTACACTGCAGTCTGTGGCGCTGACTATGAAGTCCAGCTTCAAAGCCTGAATTCTAAACACATGCAAAATCTGCATGGCAACTGGCAGATCTCATGAGTGATAACTGCATAGCTGTATACGATCTATATGTGTATAGGGAGCTAATGTTTTCAGTGTTTTGCAGGCGTTAAGTTTTCAATACCAGCTCGAAAGAAATCCTGCTGACTGCTGAATGGACATGCTTTGGTCGAAATCTCTCTCTCACTCACCACTCAACCCCAAACACTGTGTGAATTAATGATTTTTTCCCTTTGTTTCAGAACGCACTCTGCAGTTTCTCTTTTGCAATTGATAGAAGTTAATTATCATTATTTTCATCTATGAGCCAAAGGCAATATTTTATGTTTGTAAAAAATCATTCAAATTTATGTAACTGCGTAAATAATGAATAACAAGAAGCAGCAACTAATAATAGCTCAATAGAGATAATTCATTTTCATTTGTTTACAACTAGACAACTCAAAAGACTGGCTTCTTCCCAGTTTCTTGTTGATCCACTGCTCCTTATCATTCAATCAAAATAGCCTTTAGAGTCCACTACACAGTCTCATACTGACACTTCTATGCTTTTTTACTAACTTAATGGAGAGGTTAACTTACCTGACAAGCAAAAGCTATTGGATCAGCCACTTTTTTAAATACACGTTCAATCTCCTCTACTGCAGTGTAGTATTCAATCTGTGTCACAGCCTTAATGACTCCCTCACAGTAGACATTTACATTTACAGGGCCGGCAGGAAAATCTTATAAAACACAAACAAAAACTGCAGCTGAAAACATTTTATAAATGCCAGACTGGAGGTCTCAGGAAGTAAGTAAAAGAACAGAGAACCATCACCCAAAAAAATCACATAAAAGGCAATGAATAAGATTTTCATTTCACAGATGTTTCTATGCAATAATTTTTAATTTGAATCCTTCACTTTAACAAAGAAGTGCAACAAAAATACTTATCTGTAAATCCTTATAAAAATACAGATATGTCTTGTTTCAAATTAGAAAAGGGTGAAAACAGCATGCTTCACAATTTAACTATCCCTTTGAGGGACTGATGTTCTGTAATCAGCTTCCTTCTGCCTACAAATTAAGTAAAGGTTCAGGCATTTATTACAAGTTACAGATTTGCTATTCATCTTCTGAAACATTTTTCTTAATTGCAGGCATGCCTCTCAAAATTGGGTTTTGTAGAAATTATAGTTTAATTACTTCCATTCCAGTTGTTTACCTACTGAAAGCTGAGGAAGGAGGCATTTGTGTAATCTGTTACTTCAGAACAACTTGCTCTGTGTATGCCGCATGAGCCCTTCTCATGAGTACATTTTATAATTCATTAGTATTCATTGTGCCATGAATCCTGCTGTACCTACCAGCAGCAGAACTAAATTCTTGCTCTCCCCACAAAAGAATAAAAAAGGACAAACTTGAAAACAGAGAAGAAATGGAAAGTCAGGGGGGAAAAAAACAACTCCTCAGATTAATAGAAAGCAGCATCTTAATTCACTCAAACAGTAACAATCACAAACTCATTTTGCTTTCTTTCGTTAAAATGAAATCAGCTGGATGCTTGCTGCAAATGCTCATTCCTGTACTTCAGTCAAATCTAGGCTTTTGCCACACTGTGGGGGGAGGAAGGGAGAGAATAACGAAGAAGCTAAATTAAATAATGGTGGAAGAAAACCATTGCTTCTGCTGCGGTGACAAACTTTCTTCATCGAACAAAAAATTAACCTTGGTTTGGGACAAAAAAAAAAACCCCAATGAATTTGTTAGTTCCGCTTTGTAGTTTGTGTTTACTAACTAATCTAATACCTTATGGACATCTGCCCTGGCCCAATAATGTCCCCAGAAGATGAGCCTGGAGGAGTCAGCCACCATAATTCAGTCAATGGGAATTTCAGTTTGCCATTTCTGAAAGATGCCTGATCATCCAAAATGGGCCAAGCACAGTAAGTTCAAATTACCTCCTACTTCCCTACTGATCCATCCTAGTAATAAAGAACTTCCAACAAATAGATAAATTGGGCAACTTGCAACCTCATCTTTAAGTACTTCCATAGTTGAATGGACTTCACAGAAAGGCAGATGCTAGGAGCTCTTGTTCCAGCCCAGCTGTCACAGACTTGCTGTGTTTTACTGAGCAAACCACTACTTCCTTGCCTTAGTTTCCCATCTGTAACACGGGAATACCATTCATCTAATCTCACAATGGTGTCATAAGGATCAATTTGTGTCCATATAGCCCTTTGAAAGCACCATACAAACTTTAAGCACAACTACTACTATCAAAGTCATCTATGATCCCCAGTTAGAGAAAGTCAGTTGATTGGTTCTTAGGGAAGAGGAAGAAGATCAGTGACTGTGATCACCATTTTCCCTGAAGAGAGGGATAGAGCCTCCAACAGGAGCTGATCTGAGAAGGCTAATGCAGGGAAAAGCTCCTGCTCCCGTGGGAGTGAACAAAACCTGATGTTTGCCAGTTATTCACAAACCTTGTACGCCTAAAAGGGAACAATGGGATTTGCTAGTGCTTAGCAGCCCTGCAAAATTACGCCACTTACTGTACCTAAACATGTCTAAATGTGGATTGGGGGCCTAACTTCAGACACCCTACCCTAAATGAAGTGGTATTACTATGTTTTGTTGTTTTTTTTTAACAAAAACAAATAAAATATTACACGGAAAAAAGGCGACCGAGGGGGGAATATGGTAACAGTTTTCAAATACCTAAAAGGTTATTATGAGGAAGAAGGAGAAAAATCATTCTCCTTAATCACAGATGATAGGACAAGAAGCAATGGGCTTAAATGACACCAAAGGAGGTTTAGGTAGGACATTTGGAAAAAAAATTCCTTGCTGTCAGGGTGATTAACCACTGGAATAAGTTGCCTCAGCAGGTTGTGGAATCTCCATCATTAGAGATTTTTAATATCACCTGTCAGAGATAGTTTAGTGAGGATGCTTGGCCCTGCTGTGGGTGCAGGGAGGACTGTACTCAATGACCTGCCATGGTCCCTTCCAGTTTCTGTGATGTACTATCCCTTTAAATTCAAAGCATATATAACAGAGAGGTGAGCTGAGCCCTGAACACTTAGCTGTATATTTCCATCAAATCTCTAGTCCAATAACTGGGAGAAGGTATGGCCATGCCCTCTGCCTTCTGAAGCTGTTAAAATGAAAATGTTGTCATGTTGTTTTTCTGTCATGCTCCAGGCAAAATAAGAAAACAGAATAGCCAAAATTATGGATAAAGTTATTGAAAAAAACCAGAGAAACCAAGAGAGACTGAGTAATATACAGAAATGGGATGGATATGAAACAGCAGCAAAGAAAGGAAATGTTCTCAGACGTCAGTAAGAATTATAGATAGGCATATGGGCAAAAAGAAAAAAAACAACTGTGCTGCATAAAATAAGAGACAAAACATCTTGTTAAACCTAATGCAGTAATAAGAATATTAGCTTTGCATTTTATAACAGGAATTTATTAAGAATGTTAATCTGTGACTAATCAATGACATTTTAAAGCCCGCCACCTGCCACTTAACCACACAAAAACAACCCAATAAAATCCAGCTTCCCATAAATCATAAGCCCTTACGTTGGTGTGTTAATAAAAAAGTAATAATACTTTGTATGCAAAATCCAAACACAGGAAGCACAAAATAATAATAGATTCTGATGGGAAGTGAAACTACTTATTGTAAGATAAGCGAAAGGAGTCCAGGACCAAAATATTTCTATTTATTTAGTGCTATAGCAATGCTGTCTTACCTAAAGCTTGCATGCACCTGACCTTCTGATTCCAAAAGGCTGGCTCTGTCCTAATTTGTTGATTGTCTGTTACGAATTCAATTTCTACTGTTCCAGTTATTTCATCTCTCAAAAGAATGAATATTTCACCAGGGTTCTATAAAGTTAGAAATATGCTCCCATTAGCCTTCCACCAAATTATACTGAAACCATAAAATGTAAATTATATGCTTTAATGCAAGTTGCAAGAAAAGTTCTTTTACCAACAGCTTTATAGCCTGAAATATTGTTATATAACAATGGTGAAGCTGTTTCATTAAGTTATCCTTATGTTTCTCTAAGTAAAAAAGTGACAGTATTACTGTAATCATTTGAACTCTATTTACTAAAACCATATATAATGAAATTCTTTTCATTATGAGGCTAAAATCAACTAATATTCACTTCCAGTCCAGAAAGTGTGAAATTCACCTCATGCAAGGGTCCCCTATACTACTTAAAACACACTTATGGGTAAGGAACTTCAGTGGCACAGTCGTCTTCTGCTGAAGGTGATGGTACAAATTCAAAGGTGACCTAGGTGATATAAGATGCATCTCAGAGGGAATATAAATTAGTTTTAGTGTCAGCTGGTACACTTTTAAATGCTAAGGGCAAAGTTACAGCAAAGAAAAGAATTTACAGGAAGGTATAAAATAAAAAAAGCTCACTAATTTATGTTATGTTCTCCTATACCCTCCCATTAATTGTTCTCCATGCAACATTCAACCTTTGCTATATGTATGTGACATTAATTTATACTCAGTTGTGCTGACTCCCACTGTCATACTGACTTGTAATGTTACACTGTTTAATACCTTTGAACTTGGCCCACTGATTTGTGGAAAATTTTATAGATTTTTCACTAGGCAAAGGTACACATATGCTCATGTTCTTTGAACAACAGTTCACTGAGCTATGTTTGCCACTCTTCAGATCAGCTAAAACTGAACTTGATTTTATCCTTAATCCCTATAACAGTCCTTTGAAACATAATGTGTAATTTATGTCACTGCATAATCTCCTTTCTAAATGTGATGGGATGACCGTACATGAAGTGATCTTTCAGAACAGCAACTTGGGGTGGATAACCTAGGCCTTGTTTTAATTGCCTCTTAACCAGAAAGATTTCCCAAAAATCAAAAAGGAATATATGTTTCACTGTTTGGAAAAGCAATTTAAAGCTTCTAGAATTCCTCCCTGCTGCTCCCCCCCCCCCCATTTATATCCTTATGAAAGGTCCTACAGTATTGAACAGGCAATGACAACTCTCTCAAAAAATTTCTGAACTAACCTAGGGTATGTCTACACTGGGCGGGATCTTTTAAGTCAACTTAACAAGGTTGATTTTAAGTCGATTTAAGAGTATGTCTATGCTGTCTCCAGGGGCCCAATCTGGCTCCTGCCGCCACCAGTAGGCGGCTCAGAGCCAGCTCCGACCACCACCAGCAAGCGGCTTGGAGCCTGATCTGGCTCCAAGCTGCTTGCCAGATCCAGCTCCGGTGGCAGGAGCCAACAAGCAGCTAGAGGCCAGCTCTGAGCCACCTGCCACTTGCAGCAAGCAGTTTGGGGATGGCTCCAAGCTGCCTGCTGGCAGTGGCAGGAGCTGGATAAGACCCCCAGGGCTGCAACTGGCCTCCAGTGCCAGACTGGACACCAGGCAGGGGGTGGGCCTGGGCTCAGGCCCCAACTCCTGCCTCTACATAGATTGACTTAAGTCTTAAGTCGACCTTAAGGGCAAGTGTTATTAAGCCAACTTAAGCAAGCACTTAAGTTGATTTATAATGACCCCAATTTGGTCATGTTGTTCCTTAAGTCGACTTAAGCGGTATTAAGTTGACCTAAGGCTCCAGTGTAGACATAACCCTAGAGATTCTGTAGAAGGAACAGCTATTAAATTCAATGTGTTGGGCTAAAATTCAATGGCAAGTTTCTACTACTTATTATAATACTCTCAACTGGTCTTTCTGTCAGAGTGGGGGAGGCAGTATTTCTCGAAAGTATACTTTTTAAAGGATACTAAATATAATTCTCTATTAATTTCTATACATTTTACAGTGATTTATGTAGAGCCCTATTGATTTCAACAGTGCTGATTACTGAGTTTTCCAAAATAGTAAAAATTTTAAGCTAAATTTGTTCTTAGCGTTTCATCTATATATGCACGTCTTTCATCTGATTTTCATCTGTAATCAGTAACCTGCTACTCAGTGGCATGGAATAGCCTATTTGTCACATAGCAGCCAAATGCTGTGTGATGTTCCCCCACTTCTCTGATTTGCCATAATTGACTAGACTCTTCAACACTCACATATGACCATGGCCACTAACTTATCCAAGGGCCACAAGATTGGACTTCAGATGCTGCATTCTTCAGTTTTCATTCTTCTGTGTTGTATCACATACAGCGTTATTTTTAAAAATGAGTATTCACATTTATTCATATGTTTGTGTGTGCACATTCTCACACACCCACTCCAAAACTAATTGAGTGGCACTTCATATCTTTTGAATAGTTCCTGACTAGTTTTCTTTTATGTTGCAAAGAAACATGCTGAAGCAGAATTATACCAGACTCCATCTACCAAACAATTTTTAGTAGAAGTAAAATCCTGCAGAGACTGTCCTAAACCCACATTAGATTGCAGATCTATTGACACCTCCGTGGATGTGACACACAGGCAGCCTAACTCCTACTGTAGGTAAACTCTCATTTGTGCTTCAGAGCTGTGGTCTGCCCACAGAACTAATACGCTATGAAGCAGTTTGTAGCAGGCAGATGAGTGACACTTATCCCTCACTGTCTAGCACTGAAAGACCTTACCTCACATGATATTCTTGTTGGCAGTACCAATACTGATGGCCTTGTAGTTTCCAATGTTTTAGATACTATCTCAGTTTCCAAACTCACGTCTGTATTCACTGATGGTCTTCTGTCATCCAACTGCAAATTAACTTCTGAGTTATTTTGGTAATCTGCAAGATACAAGATTGAGTGAAATGCACTGTTATTCATCCCACATATACAAAACATTATGGGCTAAAAATAGCTAGACCAAAACACTACATCTTACAGTGAAATGGAAGAAAGCCGATGAAATACTGGCCTCACTGAAGTCAATGGATTTCATTCAATGTCCCTGTCCAAAAGATCCCACAACCCATATTCATGTCAATAGTCTTTTGTTCAGATGAGCAGGCCCACTGAGTGTGGGAGGTGGGAAACACACATCAGAACATAAAAGGTGGACCCCCTGGTCTGCCAAGATTTCTATGCCTCCCATTGGTCAGCCAGAGAGAGATGGAATGTGGTTGGCCCTTTGCTCCCCCCCACCTGTTAATTTAAATCCTTGCCTTAGTTTTTTAGAGCCCCTCTCTCTATATTAGCTATCCTACCTTCCTCCTCTGTACTTTAAGGTCAAGAACTGAGTATTTTAGAATCCTGTGGGTGTAAGCGCCTCTTTTGGGAGGTCAGGAAAGAACTTTTCCCATTGGGGGATATAAATTGACAGAAACCAGGTGGTTTTCCCCCCACCTTTTTCACAGAATTGTAGAGACAGTTGTGTTAAATGGCAAGACGACTTAGAAATTAATATTAGTAATTTGTATGAGTGTTTATTGTCTTATAACTTGTGGCTGGTGTCCAGTGTGGATAGAAGGCCAGAAGAGCCAGCTCTCTGAAGTAAGAGACCTAAGATTTCTCTGGTAGACTTGTGCTTCTTGGAGGAGGGAAGACCTGAAGGTCCCTCTTTTGGTACTTTCTGTCCCTATCAGAGGAGAGAAGAATGAGAAAATTCAGCAGAGTGAGCTGCATCCTAGAGCTAGGTTGAGATTAGTCTATCCTGAGTTATATGCTTTATGGGGGGAGTCCTGTATACCTCAATTGGATCTCTTTACATGTTTGGTACATAAGACTCAATAACTGCAACAGGACAAAGCCCTGGCATATGCAAAGGCTCTGTCTCAGTCTTTTCCATAAAAATGTAATGGCTATAATGAGCAACAGAGCTAGTACCCCTTGGTGAGTCACTCGCATCTAGCAAGTTAAGCTCAGTGCAACCTTAACATACACGTTACTTGTGTGAGACAATATTCTGACTTGAAAATAAGATGCCACCCCATTAAGCTTACTGTCTATCCAATAAACATTTCACCAAGATGGCAAGCAGTTGGTGTCATTGCTGTGACAGGCAGAGCACACCATCACTGGACGGTTCTTCAGATAAGCCTGAATCAGTTAGGAACACAAAGTGCACTGAAATGCAACTGCATTCCTAAATGGCATAGGTGATTTTGAAATTTTTTTTCGTCATGCCCACCCCAAAGACTCAGGTGCTTATCCATAACTCCTGAAAATTAGTTTGATATGTTGATTCAGCTAATTTAGAGCATTTTTGCTATATCTACAGTCTGATTTTGATTCAAGAGCTTTGGATAAACATCCAAATACGGAGGGAGGGAAAGTGGGGCAGAGGAGATTTTAAGCATAACTGTGACAAAGTTTTGATATTAGCACTTTAACTGTCCTGCTCTACAGTGACCAAAATTAGAAAGATGTGGGTTTGTGGTTGTTTGGTCCTCTTTTTCATTTTGTTTTTTATTTTATCTATCAGTAAGTAAGACATTACCAGTGTGAGCAGATACTGCCTATAGTTATAATGAGGAATATTACTGCAACTAGTCAGTCTCATGCATTGGTATAGACCAGCAGTTCCCAACCTTTCCCTTTATGTGGACCACTACATCATCATCAAAAGTTTTCGTGGACAACCATGTAAACAAACCGTTTTAAAAATTGTTAACATATACATGTTTGACTCCTGTCAGCAATAGGCTATCAAGCAGTATTAACACAGTTATTTCTGACAATTTACTATGCTCACTCGTAAACATAATGTACTCATCAAAGTACATTTTCCTGCAGTAATTATCTCCCCCACCACACCCATGGACCACCTGCAGTACCCTTCATGGACCACAGGTTGGGAATCACTGGTATAGACTCTTGTACAATAACTAAGTCATTGTAAGACATTGCTGCTACTGCTATATAAATGTCAATGTTTAGGGAAGCCAAAATAATTGCTTTCAAAGTAAGAGACTTTGAGCTGGTGACAACATTGCAATTAGTTCTTTAATCATCCAGTTTTAGCTTCAATACTGATTCTCATCATGGGGAAAATCTGCCCCTCTCCCCTCACACAAAAACTGCAGAGGCAGTCCTCTTCCTAGAGGCTTCCATAGGGATGGGAAGTTCTCACCCATGCTACAACACTGCTGTACTGTGACTCTGTAGATTGAGGAGTTTTTGCTACTGCTGTGCTCCTTGCTCAGCTCTTCCCTTAACCTGCCCTTCTCTCCCATACTCCACAGCATATATGCAGTGCAGATACAGCTCCCCAAATCAAGCTCCTCAGACTTCTGCATAATGAATTTCATTGCAAGCAGGGACATGTTTGGCTACAACAACGGATTCCGCCCATATCATAAATGACCCAGAGAATTCTGACTGACACAGAGAACAGGGAAATGATGCCTCAACAATCTACTAGAATTCTTTAAAGTGGTCAACAAAGATGTGGACAAAGGTGATTCAGTGTTAAAGGATTTTCAAGAAGCTTCTGACAAGGCTCCTCACCAAAGGCTTTTAAGCAAACTAAGTAGTCAAGAATAAGAAGGAAAGGCCTCTCACAAATCAAGAACTGGATAAAAGATACAATACAAAAGTTAGGAATTAATAGTCAGTTTTCACAATGGAGAGGTAAATAACTGGGTTTCCAAAGCATCTTTACTGTGGCCGGTCACATTCAACAGTGAGGTGACAAAATTTGCAGATGACTCAAGATAACTAAATCCAAAGCTGACTGGAAAGAATTAAAGGGATTTCACAAAACTGATCAGTCACCCTGTCACAGGATGCACATCTGTGCACCCTTGGGCTATGATCTATATAATTTTTCCGCTCACTTATGCACTGCGATTATGTGTTTTTATGCCAATTAGGCCATGCAAGGTTTCTTTATGGATGTTCATAACCTATTCTACAGGATTAATATGGTATCATGCTTCCTGCAGCAATATGTGTATACAGAGGTGAAGCAAGCTGCACAGCACGGACCCTCAGGACTACCTCTAGCACAGAGCTGAAGAATTACATGACAAAGGGGATGCAAATACCTTCCCTAGCTCAGGCAGAAGTAAAGAGAATTACATGATGACACAGAAAGGGAGTGGTTGAGAAGGGTTTGGAAACAAAGGGAGACACTTTGAATGACTCAGGGCTTTTTGCCTAGGAAACTCCCATCTTGAAACATCTACAATAAGAATTAGGCCCTGCCCTGAAAGAAGCAGAGAAATATAAGCCATTGCAACTGGACTTGAGGGGAGAGATCAGCATATTTGTGATAATGTTGTTCAGTTTAGTATGTGTGTTTTATCTTCTATTTTCTCATGGTAGCTTCTCACTCATTTATATTATGAGTCTGCATTGATTTGCTATATTCTCACTTAAAATCTTACTCTAATAAACAAACTAGTATTTGTTTTATCTGAAGCTGTGTGAACTTTAGAGGGTGCGAACAAGGGCATGATCCATTTCAGTGTTAAATGAACGGACTTGAGTCTATGGAGATTGGGGGAAAGCCCCAATCCCTGTAAGACAGAGGCACCCATGGTGGTATCCAGGGCTAAGGATACCCTATGTGACTGGAGAGAGCATGCTCACTGCCTGGGATTGGCTACATGCAACAGACTAGAGTAGACTAACATAGAAGCGAGTGGTCACCTAACTAGGTGGGTAAATTGGGGTTCAGAAATGCAGATTAGGGGGTCACAGCAGCACATCACATCAGATCTGGGGAGCAGCCTGTCACACACCCATCAAAATGGGAGACAAAATTCAATGCGGACAAATGCAAAGTGATGAATGCTGGAAAACATAATCCCAGCTATACATACAAAATGATGGGGCCTACATTAGCTGTTAGCACTCAGGAAAGATCTTGGAGTCATTGTGGATAGTTTTCAGGAAAATATACGTTTACTGTGCAGCAGCAGTCAAAAAAGCAAACTGTGTTAATTAAGAACCATTAAGAAAGGGATAGATAATGCAAAAAATATAATGCCACAATATAAATCCAAGGTATGGCTACATCTTGAATGCTGCATGCAGCTCCAGTTGCCGCACCTTAAAAAAGTCACATTAGAATAGGAAAAAAAGTATAGAGAAGATCAGCATGGAGCAGCTTCCATGTGAAGAGAAAACAGAAAGACTGGGACTGTTCATTTTAGAAAAGAGACAACTAACGGGGGATATAACAGAGGTCTACAAAATCATGAATGGTGTGGGAAAAGTAAATAAGCAAGTACTATCTACCCTTTCACATAACAGACAAACCAGGAGTTACCCAATGAAACTATTAGGCAGCAAACAAAGCCAACAAAAGGTTCTTCTTCACATGTACAATTAACCTGCGGAACTTGCTTTCATGGAATGTTGTGAAGGCCAATAGTCTAACTGGGGTCAAAACACAGCGAGGTAAGTTCATGGAAGATAGGTCCATGAATAGTTATTAGTCAAGGAGGTCAGGGATGCTAGCCCTTGCTCTGGCTATTCTTAAACCCCTGACTACCAGAATATGGGCCTGGATGACAGGAAATAAATTACTTAATCAGTTGCTCTTTGTGTCCCTCCCTCTGAAGCATCTTGCACCGGTTACTGAGGATAGATGGACCGTTGGTCTGACCCAATATAGTCATTCTTCTGTTATGACATTTTAGTCAAAATGAATGGCAATATCACATTTCCAATGTCTCACAAACTTATTTTAAAAAAGTTGTTTGAAGATATATGAATATTGCTCAGTGTGGAGGATACGTCAGTTAAGCTAGAGACTTGCAGCAATGACAAGAGAACAAGTATTTTTTTTGTAAGAGTATATCACAACACTAAAAAAAGTTGCCATAAAAGCATCCTTTATATTTTCAAAACATCACTTTAAGAAAACCATATTCATTAGAAAAACAATGTAATTTACGTGTCTTATCTAGCTACAAAGGGGTTCCAAAGAGAGAAGTAATGAGCAAAACCAACTCTTTGAGTCAGTGTTTTATTAAATCTCAAGAAACACATCAGCAAAGAAAGAATGGATATAGAAATTTATGTAGCACCTTCAGTTAATGTATCATGAACTAGACCTCATTATACAGTTTTTCCTATTACTTCCAAAAAATGATCATTTCTCAGTCCAAAGGTATTTGCAAGTTCAGACAACCATTCTGAACACACACCAATAACTAAAAAAGGTGTGACAAAGGCACTCAATATCTTTGAATATAATGCACTAGGAGTTTTTAAACCAACAGAAACCCTTCTAAAGACAAACATGGGATGACACAGGGTATTAAGAGGTGCTTAAAACCCAAGAAATATAAAAATGTATAAAAATGTAACTAACTATACATAGCAAAGTAAAGAAAAAATGTTATATTCCTTAATATTACAATTTGATATGTCTTTACATATCAAATTCCAGAATTCCATGTGCTTTTGTACAAAACTGGTGTTCATTATATGCTGCAAGCTTGTACAGAAGTGGCACCATCAGCATTTTTTTCTATCTGAGTAAACACTGAATGTCTTCATGAGTCCAAGATTTTTTTGTTGCAAATTTTTCTTTAGAAAAATGGTTTATTATTCAGCATTAGTTATAGTCATTTCCAACTAATCCTTCCCCATGGGATTTAATTTACTTTGGGTTACAAAATGTCTGTGATGTTTATATATCAAAAATTTTTCAAACACAACACAATTTTATCCCATTCTAATCCTTATTCTAATATTTGTTTAATAAAGTAGCTACCTATAAATATACCATAGGAATTTAGAATCTGGGTACAGACACACTTCCAGACAGAGGACCTTTAGACTTGTGGGGTCTTTGTTACTGACAGGAAGATTCAAATGAAGAAAATTATTCTTATTCCAATTTAGAAAACAGATTCCAACCTGTCATCTGACTACAAATACAAAGCCTTGGCTCAGAGGATCTACTAGATGTTGGTGAAAGACAAACAACCACAATTAGACACTTTGATATAGAATAGCTGCACAATTGCTTCACTGACATTATAGCCTATGATTTGCAGAAGCGGCTGTAGCCCCTATGCAGGTGGTTTAGGTATTTGCAATTAAACAGTTCCACTTTTCCAGGCCACTCTTGCTTACATCCCCCAAACACCTTCTCTTCTCTGCCCTTGAGAAAGAACAAAAAACTTGACCTGAACCATTGCACAACAAAGCAGTTGTGTTTCTCCTGCATTTATTCTCTTGTATTCATACCTAGATTAGCCACATACTTTGTACTGCAGCAAATTTTAGGATTATTCCAGATTATTGTTCTGAGACACTCCATAAATTTTACCTGGAATCACCTAGAACTTATTTCAAACAACACCAAGCAGTGTTAAACATATTCTTCTTCTACAATGCAAACAGCATTAGATTGAAATACAACAAAGGGATGTCATCCTTCACTGTATTATTCCAAAAGAAGGTTTTATTTTGGCAAAGATGACTCATTTCACCAGACAAAATGAAAAGGATAATTAATAAAATATCTGGCAGGGTCAGACCACTCAAATGCCACTGTCTAGTACCCTTTGAGAGCTCTGTCAGTGCTTGCCAACCCAGATCAAGTTCATCGACAGTTTATTTACAGTCTCCATTCTGCTCATCTATGCTTAGAGTAGCTGGTGCCATCTTGTAAGGTCTCTACTAATTTGTGTAGTGATAATAGTCCATGTTATGACTAGAAGACTGATAAATTAGCATGAAATTTAATTGCCAATTCTTTTTTAATGTATTATTTATAATGCAGTATCACACATAGACTCTGAATCAGAATTAAGATTCATTGTGCTTGGCTCTATGCAAGCTCAAAAGATATGGTCTTCTCTTCCAGGGAAGTCATTATTAGAAAGTCAGCTACTCCACAAGCCTTGCAGAAATTTAAGGTTTCTTCACCAGTATTTTTCAATCTTAGGTGAATATTAGCTTTTAAGTGACATGATATGAAAACGGGAAATATCATCCACTGCTTTCCTAAAGCCATGCCACCAACACAACTCATATTTGATAGACATATTTGTCAGGATTTACTTTCTGTTCGGTGCTCTGAGATCAATCAAGATCATCCTGTAAACAATTTTAAAACTATGTCACCCAGAGAAAACTGCTTGTCATACCTGCCATGACTTAAATAATTGCAGACCATCAAAAAAACCTAACTAGTTAGAGAACATTCAAAGATTCTGAGGCCTTCTTCACAATAACTAACCTTAATGGAGAAGCATTTTTTAAAATATATGTTATTCAATGAACTAACTCAAAATATTCTCTCACAGAGACATATACAATGTTTATGCATTACAGAAATAGCAGTTTAAATGATGGGTACATAAAAATGGATCCCTTCTTGAAGAATCCCTTTTTGAAGAATAACAGAAACCATTAATAATATCTAATGATGCATAAACAGTTAAAAAGAAGCTAAAAATAAAGAAAAAGCTATTACTTTTTTCCCTTGTGTATTTAAGATATTTTTACGGAGAATTATAGTCCATTATAAAAGGTAACGCTCTATCTCACAGGCTGCTTTGTTTCATGCTTTTGACAAATATCTATTGCTATTCTTCATATTTAAAAGGGATTAATCTAAAAAGGTTTAACTTCGCAAGTCAGTAATCAAATATTAGCTATGTATCTGTTACACTTCCTATAAAAGATATTTATTCAGTTGTATGCTGTACTGATACTTTCAATTTTACTTCAATTTCTCTTCCTAATTCACATTATGCAATACATCATTTCGGTATATTTTATGCATAGCATTTTTGGATGAATTATAGCTTTCAATTCCACATTTTCCACTGAATTTATTAAATTACTGTACAATTGTATTCCTCAGCATAAACAGAATTTTTCATGAATGCCTTAGCACAACCTACACTTAACATCCAACCTCCTCCCCAAAATGAATTCTAACCTTTTAAATGTACTTTTTAAATTTGATCCTTATTGCAGTTGACCAGCTTCACAAATTACCTCTATATTTTATTATTTGGTGCTCCTTATGTACTTTGAATCAACAATGTGTGTGACAGGTTCTGGGTGTTAAAACAGCAGAAGAACTTAATGAAACATGCATATATTTTCAAAGGTTACCATGGTAAAAAGCTCACGGCCAGAGACTGAGGTCCCCATTCAGCTTTTACTCAGCCTTTACATATGCAAACCTCCCAGTGGTGTTCAGTAGAGAACTGAAAGCAGTACAGCAATGTTTACTGAGGAGCTAAAGCAGGGGTCTCAAACATGTGGCCCGTAGCTGCATGTGGCCCCTAAAGGTATTTCCTGCAGCCCACAATGACCATCTTCGAAGCATCTGAGGAAGTGGGATCTTCTCCCACGAAAGCTCATGCAAAAAATAAATCTGTTAGTCTTAAAGTGCCACACAACTGCTTGTTGTTTTTTTCAGTGGTGCAGCCATTGGGCTACCGTACTAATCCTCATGCGGCCCTTGTATTGACTTGAGTTTGACGCTCTTGAGCTACAGTGTATGTTCAACTACTGAAGAAGGTCCCTATGATCTCTACATCACATAGCAACAAAGAGGATCAGAAGTCACTTAATTATAGATTGGACTCAGAAGGTAATGCAGATCGGAAAGGTGCCTATGCAGTGCAGGTCCTTTAGACTGCAATGCGTTCAGTCCCACTGAATTTAGCCTTGATACAGCAGAGTTTTTAAATGAATATTTATCTTCAAGCTTTTGAGCAGTACCACCAGATTCAATGGGATCATTTAGGTGAGCAAAGATATACATGTGCTTATACATCCTACTGAATCCACCAAAAGTCTTTTAAAGCACATGTCTAAGTGAAAACAAGAGACCTGTGGCATCTTAAAGATTAAAATATTTCTTCGGGCATAAGCTTTCATGGGCTGCAACCCACCTTATCAGATGCATGAAGTGGAAACTACCATTGAGAAGTATATATACACGACAGGATGGAGAAGGGCAAGTGTTAGCAAAGTCAGTTGGGTTAGGGTAGCTGAGGCCCCTTCACATCAGTTGATTAGGTGAGAAAGTGTGAACAGGGACAATTACTTCTCCTAACATGCTAACCATTCCCAGTCCCTATTCAGAAAGAGCCCGGTTGTGTCAAGTTTGCAAATCAGTTCTAGCTCTGCAGTTTCACGCTGAAGTCCGTTTTTGAAAGGTTTTTTTTTTTTTTGGTTGAAATATGCCAACTTTCATGTCTGCTATTGAGTGTCCAGGGAGACTGAAGTGTTCTCCTACTAGTGTATGGATGTTAGCATTTTTGATATCCCATTTGTGGCAATTTATTCTTTTGCATAAGGACAGTCTGGTTTGGCCAATGTACATGGCAGAGGGGTATTGCTGGCATATATCACATTAGTAGATCCACTTCATGCATCTGACAAAATAGGTTAGAGCCCACAAAAGCTTATGCCTGAAGAAATGTGTTAGTTTTTAAGGTGCCACAGGACTCCCATGGTTTTTACTGTATACAAACTAATACTGCTACCCCTCTGGAACACATCTATGTGATTTTCAGCATTAGGGACTTAATCTACCAGAATAGAGTTTTGTAAGAAAAATAACTCACAGCCTGTTGGAATGTGGAAGAATCAAAGAACAGAGGTTTTTGTGTTTTGTTTTTATTAAAGGGGTTATAAAGAAAGCCATCAGGAAACGGGATGGCTATTTTGATCAGAGGTGGCCTGGCAGCAACTCTGCTTAATCTCTAGAAGCTGCTCCATTAATTTTGTTCTAGAATTCTGATTCATTGTTCAAAACACCATGCTCTTCAATAGTAAGATCAGATTTCTGAGCAGACACCCAATACATCTGGAGTGAAACGTTCAAGTAGCCAGCCTTTAGGCATCAATGTAATCTTGTGATGCTCATCTTATCCATCTCTTCACTTGCTTACTCAATTAATGCCAGAACAGAGGTCCTACAGGTCAATAGTATGAAGGCAAAATTGCCATATGGAACTGAAACAGTCTTTTCAATAGCTCTAAATATGTATTTTAATTTTTGATAGCTCTAGGGTTTTGGGTAAATGAATCAATGTCAACAATGTCATGAAAAAGAGCTGCGCATAGCTAGAAAGAACAAAAGAAGTTGGCCAAATAAAAGATATTACCTCATCCACCTTGTCTGAGTTCAGCAATGAGGCATAACCATTTAACCATACAGCTGAAAATGTATAATATAACCTGTAAACCTGGAAGCCAACAAGATTACTTTGTTTTTCCAACTCATTTTACAAATTGCCATAACAGTTATCTGTGGAATGCTAAATGAAATGGAAATTTTTTCCAAAAATTATAAGGAGATCTCTTGAAACTTAGTTTTTTCATAATAGACTATGGCCTGTTTTCTTACGTGCAATAAAAACACTGAAATGAAATAACGTAAATATATAAGAATGGCAGTGACGAGCAAAAATCATTGACTTATTCAGACTATTTTGGCCTCAAAATCATTCAATTTAGCTTTCTATAGCTTTGACTCAAACTGCTCATGAGATATTTTCATCTGCCATAATAATGAACCCTCACAGTCACATCATTATGATTAGCATTCTACCACTGGATATTTCCCATCATTTCCAGCTACTAACAAATCAGTTGTTTTCACATCTGCTTGCAACTCATATTTCCCTAAAGGATCTCAAAGATCATATTGTTTTCCATTTTCCAGTGTACACTCATCATTTCCCTTGTGGCCTTGCACAACTCACTTTAGTCAATCAGTTCTTATTGATTGGTAGGTCTCACTCATTCTCCATCTATCTTTCCTTTATTAGATATTGTTTGCTTTCTTTTCACTTGGCTTGTCTGCTACTTGCTGTTCTTTCTATTGTTGTCTCATAGTCCGAGCCCTTTGTGGATACAAAATTTACACACACATCTGTGACAGGCTGTTCCCCAGTCCAGTCTGGTGTGCCACTGTGACCCCCCAATCTCTACTCCTGAAGCCAAACTCACCCCACTTCGCCAAGTGACTACTCACTCCAGGGTCAGTCCATGCCAGACACTTGCCCATCATCAGTCCCAGGCAATGAGCATGCTCTCCTTAGACACATAGGGAACAGTCCCCCAGCGAGCACCCTCAGCCCCAGTTACCACACCAGGCACCACTGTCCTACAGGGATTGAGGACACCCCCCCATCACCATAGCTTCATGTCCAGCTATTTAACAAAGAAATGGATTTTGCCCAGCCTTCTTCACTCACACCCTCTAAAGACCACACAGCTTTAGATAGAACAACTACTAGTATATTGATCAGATTACAATTTTAAGTGAGAAAATGCCAATCAAGGAAGAATCAGAAAATAAATGAGTCAGGAGTGACCACAAGGAAATAAAAGGTGTAACGTGCATACTATCCTAATGTCTCTAATTAAACTGACCTCATAGTCCAAGTTTATGCTCAAGACGTTTGGCCATCAGATGTTTGTACAGGAGTTTCTGCCTGAGGCCAGGCAGGGCCCAAATCTTGCTTGAAGTTGTTTCAAGATGGAATTTCCCAAGCAAAAAGTCTCAAGTCCCTCCAATTGTGTCTTTTTGTTCAGACCTCACCACCCCTCCCTTTCAGGGCAGAGGTGATCTCTTTTGTTCAGTCTGATCCAGGGACTTCAATTGGCATATTCTTTGTTACCTCCTCCAGGCACTTGCTTGCTCCCAGCTTTGATTGTTTACATGTTGCTGGAAGAGAGTTCTGCCAGTCTTCCACCCCACTGAGCCATTCAAAACATGCTACACATCTGTGCACATATATGATGGTGCAGGAAACATGTGACCACAGTAATTATATAGAATAGATTATGAGCACCCATAAAGAAATCTTGCATGGCATAACTGGCATCAAATTGTACAATCATGGTGTACAACTGAACAGAAAAATCATATAGATCAGGGTTCTTAACCTTTAAGAGGTCCCACGCAGCACCTACAGTGATACATGGTAACCCCGCACCCCCACCAAAAATGAATTCAATGGTTATCAATTTTGCTTTTGCTTTTAGGTTGTTTAATGGATTGATAAATGTATAACATGTAAAATCTAAACATATTTATTACAAATTCTATGTTTAAATTACACATTACTCCCACATCTCTTGGGTTCCCTTCCCACACCCCAAGAGGTAAAGACACCTCAGGTGAAGAACCCTTGATATAAGTCATAACCCAGGGGTGGACAGATGTGTATCCCATGACAACATTCAATCTGGAAACATGGTCCATAGATGTCCGCAGATTTGCAGGCCTCTATTCATGGTTCACATTTAAGCTTTGAGCTTCTGACTGTTCACCTTCCATTTCAAATCAAGCCTAAATGCTTCTACTCTTAGACTGTGTCTTTTCTATGCCAGAACGCAAAAGCTTAAAAGAGCTGGCTTTTCACTGGGCCAAACTACCTCCTTTAAAATCCTTCCCTAAAAGTGAGCTCTTTCGTGACACCATTCCAGGTCTATCCCACAGATAAATGTCTCCCTAACTATTTGTGTTTGAGCTGTTTATCCCAGAGATCACCTTTGTCTAAAGGTAAACTGGAAGCTCCATGGCACTTACACTGCACATGCTTTTATACATTTTTGTGGCTAGATAAGCTTTCTTTTTACTACAGAGATAAGAAAGGCTGCAAGAATCACTTTATAAGTGTCACTACTGAGCCAAACCACACTGGCTAGTGTGGTAGATTCACCCACTTCTCCCAGGACACCACCGGCTGCTTCTTGACACCTTACCTTGACTGATTTCTGAGACACTAACATGCTAGTGGTTGCACATCCCATTCACTCTTCCTCCTTGGACAGGGTTCCACTAACCATGGATCTTCAGGGATGTCAGGCGGCTATTGCAACATCAAAAAGGCAACCCTGACCTCAAAAACCCTGAAGCGTATTCAGAAGACAGGAAGCAACTTGCTCTCCACATAGGAGAGGAAAAGCTCGGAAACACTTCTATTGCAGCCAGCTCCAACAGAGATTACAGGGGCAAAGAAGCCTTATAGAGTCCTTAGCAAGTAACTGGGGCAACATTAGGAATTTCAAAATGTTATACATTAGGGCTTATACAACATCCAGGTGATTACCCAAGGATTTTTGAACAATGTTCCCTCTAAGGGGAGAGAGCAGCTGAGCAACTCCTGTTGCTCGCTGCGCTCCCCCCCCACAGGGCCCACTGCGCAGCACCTCCCCCTGCTCCTGCTCGCCCCCCCCCAGCCCCCACAAACTTACCTCCAGGCTGGACTGGAGGGGCAGGGCCCAGCCCTAACTCCTGGGCCAGAGAAGCTCTACGGAGCATGCCCAGATTTTCTGGGCATGCTCCGTTAGAGCTTTTCTGGGCAGGAGTTTTCAAAACTCCCTGCTCCACAGGAGCTCCCTTGAAGGAGTCTGGCTGCCGGCCACCTTCCCTGTGCTGGCGGCTGCGGCGGGCTGTGCTGCAGCACGCCAGCGCAGCTTAGAGGGAACATTGTTTTTGAAGTGGGTAGGATGAAAGCTGCACTACAGCAAAATCCACGATGAAAATAAGGGGGAGCACAGAAAGGTGCAACTACCAATTGTTTTGTTCTCTGGGGTTTGCAGGAGGTCAACTTCTCTCCTCTTGCAAGCTAGTCTCTTCCTTCTCTCATTATGCCAGCAAGCTAAGGGTGCTTAGCCTGGGAGGCCACAGCACATTTCCACTTCACATTAGTTCTCACTCTTTTCCAGTGGATGACAGCATAACCTCAAAGATGCCTCCTTCTGAACTAATGAATGCTCCTTGACATCAGACCAAAAAGGCTGAGGTGCTTGAGCCAGTGACTTCACAGATACCCATACCCTGACAACGGCTTGGCAATCCAGAAATGCTGAACTAGATAACTCACAGACTTCTCTCCTGAACTCAGTCTAACAAGTTAGAGAGCCAATGAGCTTACAGCATCCTGTGCCCTGACACCACACTAACAAGGCAGAGCTGCTGATCCAGTAACCTCAAAGAAGATCATGCTTTCCCATAAGTTGAGCAATACAGAGGTGCTAAGCCAAGAATTTCCAAATATTCTTAGTAATCCCACTAAAGCCTCTTCATCAGCCAGCAAGTTGATGGTGCTGAGCTAGTGACTTCATAGGGTGATGTGACTTGATGTCAACCCTGTAAGAGAGATTTATCAGAGAGCTTTAAATAAGGGTTGGTAGTAGAGGATGTGCTATTTGGCAGTTCTTTTTCTAAAAGCACAGGGAGAATTCTACTTTCTTTGTCTCCTGGGCTGGTAAGGGGAATTCGTCTCTTAGAGCACCAGCTCCTCCTCATTCTTAGAACTGACTAATGAAATAATACTTCATTAAACAAATAAACCAGAATGGAAAGCACCAGGATGAGCTGGTATAGGACTGGGTAATTTGCTCCATGCCTAACTGCCTTTAAGTGAAGAAGCACTGACATTTGTCAGAAGAAAGAAAACTATTCAAGCAAGAAGTCTCATATCTGCCTTGTTTCCTCTACAGGAAGCTACACCCCTCCCCAATAGCAGAAAATGGAGATGGAAAGCTCTCTCCCTGTTCCATCAGGAAAGAAGGAGAGCCTTCCTCTTCCTCTGCCACACCGTAGTTGGATCTTAGGAGGGAAAAATGGTTATTAGCTTTCTTCCCCTTCTGGACATTCATGGAGGGATGAATAGGCAGATGTGCAAGCCCAAGACATGCTCCTCTATGCACTTACACAATCTAGATCACTTCTCTTCAGATCAGTCAAGATGTAAATACACTAAACTGTGTGTGCTCAAGAGCCCTTTGAAATTCCATAAATTGCATGAAAATATAGCAAACTCACCATCTGCAAGAACCGTTTCATAGATGTACGACAGTGACTCTTCAGCATCTTCATTCTGTGGTTCATCTAAGAAAAGGAAAAATCCTTTAACAGATGACATCATTCCAAAAACATCATGAAATGGGCATCTCTCTGGCCAGTCTCCCATTGCTTGTTTCTTAAAATGTTTAATTCTGAATTCTAGCAAGGACATCTCTGCTGACTACTGGTAGGATCAGAATGACTTTAGGAACAATTTACTTTTGGACAACTGATTAATTCCAGGGCATATTAACACTATATATTAGATATTGTTTTTGTTCTGATTTCTTAACTGAAGCCACAACAGAGGATTTCCTTCTAAAAATATTGAAATGTGCTTGTTATTCAGCTCCATTCTTCAACTTACATATGAGGAGCAAGCATTTTATTATATGTTACTTAATTAGTAATTTATTTGATACCTTGTGGAATGGTTAGTATGATAGCATAACTGAGAAGAGAAAACTGTAATGACACAGTTTTACTATGAAATACAAAGCTTTGTTACTCTAAGCCTGTATTGCCTTCACAGCAGTACAGTGATATGGAATTAAGACAGATGTTCCATTGTAGTCAATAGAAGTTTTGTACAAACTGATGAACTAGGCAGTTTTTACTTCGAACTGCTTGGCTTTCATTCAGTTGCATCCCAGCCTCAATACCGTTAACTGACAATAGTAAAGACATACAATAGATTTCTGAGAAGTGAGATTATGACAAAAGAGATGAGGTTTCACATGAAATCTCACTTTGACACTCTCCTCTCTACAAATGAGCATTTCACACAACCATAAAGAAAACTTGCACTTCTCATTAGTCTATTAAGTAGTATTGTCCCTGAAATGAAATACTATCTTCCCTTTTTCTGCAATAATTAAACATTTTTTAAAATGTTACAAGAAAGAAAGAAAGAAAGAAAGAAAGAAAGAAAGAAAGAAAGAAAGAAAAAGCATTTTCTTAAAAATCAATGAGCATGTGTATTAATGATTTTTCTGTGAGTAAACTGTGCATAAATTTCTCAACAGGTAAATTCTTGGTTTTACTGGAGCATCTATTGGGCAAGTTAACCACAGTATTAAAGACTATTTTACATAAATTCAATATAAAAGCCCAAATGAAACAAAAGAAAAACTACATTTTGACAAAAAATATACAGAGATTTAAAAAACCCAACAAATGAACCAAATGACTTGGAATCTGAGGAATAAGGAAAACCCAGGTCATTTATTCTGCCTTGCCTCTCCCCCGGAGTTTTTGAGGTCAAATCTTGGGGTTTCCTACACACAGGCCAAAACTATGTTAAAAGTAGTGGGCCTGCTGCAGGATAGAAAGAGGGGAGGGGCCCAATGTGGGGAGATCTCTCACCAGCCTGTATCTACCCTTCTGGTCCATGCAGAATCTCTGTGTTGTTCTTCATAGGCTTACCAAAAATGATGGGAACACAGGCATGTACAGGGCATGCTAGGACTGTGCCTGTGGTATGTACAAGTACGAATTTACATGGCTGCATTTTGGTATAGTGAAAAGCAGTAGCCTATGCTCTTTACTCTTCTCTGTCCCACCGTTAGCTGAATGTGACCTGGCAGTATGAATGCCTCAAGGTCTACTCCTTTAACTAAGGATGAAGATTCCATTCCTACAAAACCTCTCACCTCTTCTTGTGGAAAAGGCTGTTTGCTTCAGAATTAGACCCTTGATTTCTCCATTTGTTTTCTTGGCCAATAAAACTGCATTTGGGTTATTCTTTTTGTGGCGGTTCCCACTGAAACCTTCATTGCTTTTACAAGTAATTATTACAGCAGTAACTCACAGTCTTCTTTAAGTATTTTCCAGAGATTGTACAGAGAATACCAAGAATATTCAGGTAATCTCATCTACTTGCAAAGACAAAAGCAAAAATGGTTGCCATCAAGTGAGATTTTCACCTAGTTAAATCTGATGCAAATCCTACACACTCTTACTTCAGTTTAATTGGCAGGAGCAATTAAACCTCATTATATAGTGAAAAGCTTCTAAGGCAAGTTCCAAAGGGATAGCCGTGTTAGTCTAGTTCAGCAAAACAAACAAGGAGTCCTGTGGCACTGAAAGACTTAAATTTATTTATCGCATGAATTTTTGTAGGAGAAAATCCCACTTCGTCAGATGAAAGCTCATGCAATAAATAAATTTGTTAAGTCTTTCAGTGCCACAGGACTCTGCTTGTTTTATCTAAGGCAATTGGCTGTATGATGACACCTGAGGAAAAACTAACCCAAGCAGATGAACAAGAAGTATCCCTGATTGCCAAGGTAGAGGCTGAGTTTTGGGCGAGTGTGTCTGTGTATGTTAAGAAGCAGAAAAGCAGCAGAGAGCAAGAAAAGCTAGGGATGAATGTGACCCTGAACTGAAGCATGAAGATGGTTTATTGGACTAAGAACCTGCAGGAGAGGCAGACATACGCATTTCTGAGCAAGGTGCTGTTTGCTACTACTGTGTTCAAAGAAATAAAATTTTGGGTAATACTTTGTAAACAAACAGGACTGCACCAAATAATACACCTGACTCATATTACCGATTTCTTGCGCTAAGAGAACAGACTTGTAAGGCCACATGGTTTCCAAGTGCTCATGTCAAAGGAACAACAATCTTCTTGTACCAGGTAGGGCTGCAACCTATCCAGATTTTATCCCTACAGTCTGATTTTTGACTTATGTGTCTGGAACCTGGCAATCCCTAAATGGCACTCAAACCAAAAGTCAGATCACTGTGGGGTGAGGTGATGTCAAGTCATCAACCCACACTACTTCCCCCCTCGGTCAGGGCCACCTCCTGACACTCCTTGAGACAATCCAGTGATTGATGGAGAGACAGGAGTGAATGACAGAAAGAAGGCATTAAGGAAAGAGGCAGAACAGGGGTAGGGCCTCAGGTGACCACATACCAGCAATTGAAAAGGTGACAATTTTAATAACAGGACAAGTAAAAAATACAGGTAAGGCAGGATTAAATCTATTATGGGAAACCACTTTAGTATCAACAGGATTTAAAATAAAACCTGACACAA
Source organism: Podocnemis expansa (assembly GCA_007922195.1). NCBI lineage: Eukaryota > Metazoa > Chordata > Testudines > Podocnemididae > Podocnemis > Podocnemis expansa. Next base: position 63,378,220 of record ML681966.1, read on the forward strand.
ACAGTTATTTATTTGTATTAGAGTAATGCCTACAAGCTCTGCCCAAAACTGGGCATCATTGTACTATTCGCTGTACAGACAGTCAGACATGTTGCTAGCACATGGCCGTGAAAGACAAATGGTGGGATGAGAAAACGAAAGATAAAGTGACTTGCCTAAAGTCATGTGGGAAAACTATAAACGAGACCCATATCTCCTTACTCCTAGACCAATGCTCAAGCAATTAGGCTAAACCGCCTCACTAGGAGATAAAAGCCAGTCCACTACATCCCTAAATTGAAGATCTGAGTTCTGAGGTGACTTTGCAATGCTGTCTTGCAGTGAGAATCATGAGAAGAATGAGAGCATAGAAATGATAGGTGCAGGGATTATTTGTTTTCTTTCTCTAGCAGCCACTTCAGCCCCAACACTGTTCTATACTCCATCAGTTCAACGAATTCTGCAGCAGATGTAGTGCTGAAGGAATGTGGCATGGGCAATACCAAGCCTGTTTCACAGTTTGATTATTCCTCTAAAAATGGAAGTAAGTGTTTGTGGGGAAGGTCTCTTTGTCTTGTGCTGCAAGAGAAGTCTTGAGAAATGGCTGGCGGGGGAATCCATGGATGCTGGTGGAGGAGAGGTGGAGAAGGAAAAGAAGTTGGAAAATAAGACATTCCATATGAGTTCACATGATGGAACTTCTCTCTTTTTCAGTTGGCTTCATAAAATAATCTAGAAAACTGCACATGAAGGTCTAGGTTAGAAGAACATTAAGGTTACAAAAGCAAGCATTCAAAAATTAGGTAGTCCCAGAATTAAGATTGCCTGTGCAATTTAATTGAGCCCCCTTGTGCATACATAAACTAAATAATCACATCCTATTTTTTCACATGACCCAGAAGGATGGGCATCATCTGGAGGTGATTCATGGTTGCTGTTTGTAAAACTTCTGCCCCATTCATTACAACAATTGGAATTTGTGTGGTGAACTAGGCAGGGGTCTACAGAACAGAAATGATAAACTCATGGTTAAGGTCTTGTGGCTAAGGAAGTTTAATACTGTTCAGTAGAATCAGGTTTCATTCAGAGCAGGATGAAACTACGCAACTGAAACTTTCTGGCAAAAAATGTAGATTTGGTGATCCCCAAATATTTCATGAATTCATGTCAGTTTTTAAACAAAATATTTCAATTTTTAATTCAAAACCATCTTCCATTTCAATTTTATTTTATTTTGTAACAAATCAAAAATGGTTTAAAATGTTCAAAATCTAAAACAAAATGTATCATTTTGAGTTGAACAGAACATTCAGCATGGCCCAAAATGCTTTTGTTTTTCAACTTCTCGAAACACCCTATTTATTTGTTTTGCTCTAATTCTCTTCCTTCATCTGCCACAAAGTTTCAATGCGATACCAGGCAAATCACTCAAACCAAGCTTTTCAGAGATAGTCAATTACTTATGTGTTCCTCATTTTCTGGATACCCAACTTAAGACCCTGGGGTCTGATCTGCAGAAGTGCGGGGCACCCACAAATGCAACTAAACTCAGTAGGAACTTCATTTTGAACATATGGAGCCTTATGTAATAATTAAGTAGTTTGAAAAGTCAGGCCCCATATGTCTCAAAGTAGGCACTCAAAGTCAATGGAAACTTTTTACCTTAATCTCTATGCCTCAGCAACCCTTTCCACAAAATGGGCCTATCACCACTCTTCCAACTCATCATATTAATTAAAGTTTGTGAAGCACTTGGATAATCTAAAGCAAACAGGATACTAGTGCTGAATAAATTTTGAGAGGATATAATACTGGACCCACTGAAATCAATAGGGGTTTTGCTATTGACTTCCCTGGGGCTGGTATTTCACCCAAAATTGATAGTGACATGCAGTCTACCAGAAACAAAAAAAAAAAAAAAAAAAAAAAAACAACCAAACAAAACTAAAATGCACCACCAAAATTCAGTAGAAAAAGGGGAACCCACAATGGAATATCCACATTGTCTGAATGGAAGTAGGCCTTGGAAAATGACCTTTCTTATGGACACCACTGTGATTTAAATCAATGAAAATGTGCTCATTTAGCAGCATTTCCAATGCCAATTAAACTTTGTTTTAAAACAAAAACAAAATGAGTGACTTACTGTCTTTGAAAGGGGCTTTCAGAGAACTGAAGTCCTCTGTCCATCCACAGAATCAAACAGTAGGCTTTTCCACTTAGTCCTGCCACTATATTTCAGAATTATTTGGAGGCAACCAACCCTAGGAACTCAAGAGATGTTCACCTCCATGATACGGCAATTTTCAGTTTCTTGGACCAATTGCAAGAGTGCCAGGGGATGGTGGTATTGCGTTTGTGACACAGACATTAGAAACTTACTCTCTACCATGAATTCATTTCATAGGGGGGCATGATAATTTTTATGGATGTTTCTAATGAGGACTGAAATTGAGCTAGACCTGAAAAACTCTACAGCCAATAACCCAGCTCCTAAGACTGCCAATCTCTTGCTAATTAAATTCTTGACTTTCTCCTTTTCTTCATCCTGCAAAAGCCAGAGGCCTTTCCTCCTCATATAATCAGATTTCTGTAATTTTTTTGGCAGTTGGGTTTTGATGTGTCTAACCATTTGTGATGACCTGTGCCACTGGATAATAAGGTACTATAGAATATGCAGTATTTTCCTCTGTTTCAGACACTAATTGGATGAAAACTGCTTACACCTGGTAAAACGGATGCATCGACATCTTAAATTCTTTTTTCACAGCTAATAGGACAGGTTTATAAAGAGTTATACTGATATATCTCAAATGAATGGAAAATTAAACTTTGCTGTGTTATACTATATGCCCTAAATCTAATGAATATATTTTGTTTGCCAACTGCTGTTTACACCGGTTTATGCATTTTTTATTTTTTTAAATTAATTAGTTGTTTTAGGATTATTTTCCATCTAAGTCCAAGTTTATCAGTATTTAGAAATGCATTGCACAGCATAAAGGAGAACAGTCACTAATTAATCTTTAATTGCAGAAGTGAGCGTTTTTATCTCTTACAAAGAGCTAGGGTTTAAGATTACCAGCAAGTATTTTCAGAGATTACATGATTTAGGGTTATAAAATGGCAGCATGTGCCCCCTTTTTAAAATACAATTGACACTTGTCTTATACTTTCATCATTTTCATTAATTAGTTAAGTATTATTATCAGGTGCTACTCAGAAGCAGAAGCACCACTGGCCTGGGAAAAGACCTGGAGCTTGGGTGCTGGGACTCGGGGCCTGAGCCCCGTAAGCCCAGAGCCAGCCATGGAACGTTTGAAATGTATTCTTCATGTATTATTTTGGCACACTTATGACTACAACATGAAAAACCATTTGTCATCTTCCCACCGAAATCAGGAAAAATAAATATTGTTTCACCGATGGAAAAAGTTCTAATGAGTTCTTTAAAAAGTACTAAAGGCAGTCAACCTACAGGGTGACAAAATATTTTGCATACAAAGACAAATTTTGTTCTGCTGTACCTGAACAGAATTTGGCCCAGCTTTCAGTGAAATTACTATTAAGCACACAACCACTTTTCTTTACCCCATGTTAAAAGTGCACTATTAGGGTTGCAGTTAGGCAAATCAAAAGTAGGAAATACCAGAATTAAGGTTCTCTGAGATTTTAATTCAGACCCCTTGTAGATGTGTGCATTATGATGTATTTTCTAATGACATAATCACATACTGGTCCTCTACAGTTCCCCTGCTTCCTTCAGTTCACAGAATGAAGGGTCCTAAATTAATGAGCAGCTTGTCAATATTTTGTTTTTTAGTCATTGCTGGCGTTAGGCTTTATTTGCTGCACACAATTCAAACCTTGTCCTTAAAACAAAATTATATTTCCTCATGGCATCTCACTGGTGTTCATGAACAGACTGATGTTTCTCAAACTTTCAGTGGACAGGGGAGCACCTAAAAGCATTAATTACTTTATGTGGAACACCTGATGAAAACTTTGTTGAAAAAGCTAAGGTGTACCAGCTGTAATGTTAATAATATCTGTGTACTATGCATTCCTATGAAAACTATTCCAGAAACAGAATTAAATACAATTTTAAGAATATAACATGCATTTATTTCTTAAAAAATTGATAAATAATGCTAATGCCCACAAATTAAAACTGAAAATGATATTATGCAACTAATAATGGGAATTTTGGGCCTCAATGTTCAAAGTTCACCTGTTCTTAGAGTAAGGTTTGTCAAAGAGAGTCTTACCGCAGAAGTTGTATCCAAGTGAATTTGATGCTGGTGGCAACAGCAGAAGAAAATTTGCAGTAACCCACCTGCAGCAGAGGCACTGAAGATGCCAACACAGGCTTGGAAGCTTTTCTACAGCTGGGGCATTTTATATCTCAGCAGCACACTTGCCTCACCAAGGTGTTCCTTATCCCCTCTCCAAGGAGGAGTGGGAGGGATGAGTCGTGGGGACACCTTCACTGTGTCCACAAAGTGCCAGTGTTCCCTAGCTTACCAGCTGAGAAACACTACTTGAGAAGGTTCACATTTTTATTAATTATTATTTGCACCCCAGCATTGGTGTGAATTAGACTCTGAAGTCAGATAAGATGATTTATAATGTTATGAATGAACTACATAACACATTTAATAGTAGACTCAAAATACTTAGTAAAAACAGTATTCAGGGATTTGGATCAAGTTTATCCCTGGTGTAGTTTGAGTAAAATCAGTGTCTTTACACCAGCAATGTGTGCCCTTTGCGTATCATGGAACAAATACAGTAAGAGGGCAATGGCAGCCCCAGAGGAGAAGCTGGGGGGGAAGGCCCCTCCAGACAAGGGGCTCACCCCCCTTCCCAGCAACATCCCCCCTAGTCTGGATGAACCACTTTGATTAGTTGGAGGGAAAGGCACTTTTCACATATTTATTTTGTTAGGCTTTCAGACTCGGGCATTTTTCCCACATTCACTAGGCCCTTTAAGAATGCTGCAATAGCAATGGAAAAGGATCACACCAAAAGACTGGGGGAGTTTTGTTTTGGGGAACCTGCAGAGATGGTTCCAGTTTCATTTCTCCTCTTCTGACTGAGAAGGTGGAAGGCCTAATTTTGCTGATCTGTACTGTTGCTTGTGCATTCAACAGAGCCTTAACTACAATGGGGCGAGCAGGGCTTTGCTCCTGGTGTGCTGGAACAGCTCCATTGAGCCGCTTCATTAAAGAGCATGCTCCACACCACTCACCCCAGGTCCAGCTACCTAACATACCCTAGGTGCGGCATTCTTTAGTTACAGCTCTCGCATTCAACTCTTATTTAGTCCTCTTTCAAATTAGTAAAGTTCCATTAGATCAATCCTGACTGCTGTCAGCTGCTTCTGCTAAAAAGGGAAGGTAGCTTGCCTGAGAGGGTTCAAACAGGAGACAAGTGGAGAGAGCAGACACATTGCTGAGGGAAAGCAGAGCCGCAGCCCAGAAAGCTGGTAGGGGAGAACAGGTTTCCAGAACCAGGCAATAAAAAGTCTTGGTGGTTCTTTGTGAAGGCTGAAGCATTCCACCCCATTTCTGCCCTGCTATGCTATCTAAGCAGAAACGTCCATTTTCAGGAGCTTTAGAGCAGTATTCCATAAACCTAGCCAAAAACAACACCTCAAAGAAACTCTGATGTCACAGAAGTAAAGGGAGCTTCCTCAGAAAGGTCCAATGAAGCGAACATTTGTTGGGAGGAGGAATTATGCAATACTAGCGAGTTTGATGGTTGTAAGGACTAATGTGATGAGGCAAATGATCCAGGGGGTTGGCATGTGCTGGTCTACTGCCCGAGGAGTGTGTACCTACTTATGTAAGTAAGTTACCTGGTCCAAGTGACATTGCACAGTCTAAGCAAGAAAGTCCTATAAGCCAGTGCTAAAATATTTCCCACCAACAAAATTTAGCAAATCATTGTGACATTTCAATCCAATCCTGGTACAAACTGTTGGAATACAGTGCACTGGAAGGTGTTATGTTTTGCTTTGCTTGTCGCCATTTCACCGGAAAGGATGCAAGTAGTGGAGAAAATGTGTTTACTCACAAGAGTTACAGCAACTAGAAAAAGGCTACTGAGAATGATTCAGCTCTGAGGCTGCACATCAGAAGTGGAGTCCACAAGCATTGCATGGCGGCTTGGGAGAATTACAGACAGGAAAGGGAGGCTCACTTTTAGCCTACTTAAGTGATGCTCATAAAGAACTTATAAAAGAAAATAGACATTATGTGGCTACTCTTGCAGAAATTCTTTTGTTCACCTCTAAACAAAAAATTGCTCAGCATGGACACTGGAAAAGTGATGGAATGAGTGACAGAGGAAATTTTCTTGAACTCTTGCAGCTAATTGCAAACCTTGACCCCAGAATTCAGTCTAAAATAGATAGCTTACCTCACAATGCAAAGTATATACACCATGCAATTCAAGAATAATTATAAAGTATCATGAGCAGAATAGTTCCAGAGTCAAATCCCAAGAAGTCAAAGAAGCTGGATTTTTTTTGCATTACTTACTGATGAAACAAATACATAGGTAAGCAGGAACAAATTTCAGTAGTCCTCCACGATTGCTACAGAGGCAATATATTTGAATGACCTGTTGGCTTTCATCTGTGTCATTCACTGGATGCTATTTCACTAATGAGCTATATAAAAGAACACGTTGGCACGTTGTGGCATAGATATAAAAACCTGCAAAAGCACAAACCTATGATAGTGCCAGTGTAATGTGTGGAGCACTAAATGGTGTGCAAGCACAGTTGCTGGAAGAGGTACCACAAGCTATCTATGTTCATTATTATAATCACAGGTTGAACTTAACAATTGTTTAAGTCTATAAAGATGTAGATGACATTACAAATTTCTTTACTATTCTTCTAAAACTATATATGCTTCTATCACATTTCTCTATGAAGTCACTGAATCGCAAAAAGAAACTGGGAGCAGAATTATTGAATTGAAGAAATTGTCAGACACTCACTGGGTATGCCAATTGCATCATGCTTAGCTGTTAAAGGAACACTTGGAGTAATTTTATTGCTTCTGAATATAATCATCAATAAATCAAATTCTGAAGAGAAGTGTAAAGGCATGTGGTATTCTGAAGCAGATAGTTTTGCTTTGTGTTTTGTTTGAATCTTTTTAGTGAAATGCTTCTTGAACTTAAAGTGGTATCAGATTACTTGCAGAAATCAGATTGTAATATTGCTCAAGCCTGCTTCCTTCTTAACTCTTTGACTGACAAACTGCAAGATCTGAGGGATCATGAGGAGAATTTCAACAAAATTATGGCTGATGTAAACATTATTTCAGAAAAAAATTCCACCAAAATACAAACTAAAGAAAAGAGAATCCGCTGTATGCCCCTAAAATTTCAAAGCTATTGTAAGGGGACTGATAGCCCCTTACTGAGAGTGAATGGGCCTTTTGATTGGCCACTCGCGCCTGGAAGCAGGACTCTGAAACAGCCAGCCCCAGGGCTAGTGGGAGAGGCCAGTGTCCCAGGATGGCCTGATTGATTGAAAGTGCTCCCCCGCCCCTGAGCTGAAACTGCAGGCTGGACATGCCTGGGCAAGCCTGTGTGTGTGTGTGTGGGGCCGAGCTAAGGAGGAAGCACTAAGCAGCCAGCAGCTGGGAGCCAGAGGACCCAGGAAGGGAGGCCAGGCTGAGCTGATTTGTGCAGAGGAGACCCACAGCAGCTGGACCAGCAGAGAGCCAAGTGGAGCTAAGCAGAGCAGAGTTGGAGGCAGTGACAGAGCCAGAGGTGCCTGAAGCTGGGGCAGGAGGCCAGAGAAGGAGCCCAAGGTGCTGAGCTCATCTGTGCAGTCCCACAGCAGGAGGGCCAGAGGAGCCCCACTGAACCAGAGCAGCAGCTGGGAGCTGGAGTTGCAGCCATCTGGAGCCAGGTGTGGTGAGCAGCTGGGGAGCAGTGAAGGGGGGCTGACGCTGGGAAGAAGGGCCCTGCCCCTGGAGCTTGGGGACGTGTGGCCACAGCTGGAACCTGCATCTGGCCCCCTGGATCATCCAGTTGCAGCCAGGCCTGGGCAGAGGGCTTACAACAGGGAGGACAGACTGTGAGACTGTTCCTCAGGCCCCAGAGACTCTGTTTGTAGTGCTCCCACACCAGGCAGCGGTGCTGGGGGTTTATTGTTCACCTTTTTCCACTTTTTTTTCTATTTTCTTATTGGGTTATTCTTTTTATTTCTGTATGCTTAAATAAATTGTATATAGTGTATATAGTAACTGGTGGGCCAGAAGAGTGGTCAGTGTGGTCAGCACCCCGGAGTGGGGACACCCTAGCCCTGTCCTGAGAGACCACGATAAGAGTGGGGGTCGAGCCCCCAGGAATCCTGGGGCCCAGCCTTGTCGGGGTTACAGAGACTCCTCCAAACAGGAGATTGGGAGGTGAGCCTTTGAGGTCAGGCAGGCTTTGGGGTAAAGGAAGTGGGAGCAGGGACTCAGATCCTTTTGCTACCCACCTTCACCAGGGTGGTATACAAAGTCTGGGAAGTTCCCCACAAGAGCAGGTCCATCCCCCCGCTTACACTATGTTACTGAACTCAACACAGCAGAAAGTATGCTTCCAAACCACAATCATGATTTTAAAGTAAAGGTGTTCCTTCCTATTTGTGACTGCACCATCAGTGAACTTAAGTGACGATTTACAGACAACTCCCATGTTTTAAATGAGATCAGTGCATTCAGTTCAAAATGCCATTACTTTCTTGATTCAGAAAAACTCAGACCATTTGCAAGACATTACAATAGTGATATAGACGGATTTCATGCAGAACTGAGGCTATTTCCAAAACTTTTAGAGAGGTATGAATGTGAGTGAGAAGTAAAAATTGCCACAATGAGCCAAGTGCTTAATCTACTTGAAGAACTGAAAATGTCTTTCAGTGAACTCTATCAATTGTGTGTTATTGCCATCACCATACCTCCATCAGATGCAGGCTGTGAACAGACATTCTCGTGTCTGCATCAAATTAAGACCCATTTGAGGCACAGTATGAGTGATGAACACATATCTAACACTGCCGTACTGGCAATAGAAAAGAGACTCTCCAAAGCCCTTGACCTTGAAGCAGTGGTTAACCACTTTGCAGAATTGCATAAGAATCGGTGGATTCCACTTCTCTAGATATTTACATGTCTATTTTGCCTCTGTTCCCCTCCCTCTCACTGACTTTCCACTTGCATCAAATTGCAAAAAAAGACATCTCACACATGAGGAAGACCACCACCAGGCTGGGCCAGCTCCCTAGCACCTCACAGTATACATGCTGTCACCCTGCCCCCTCCCCGCTGCTCTGGCACAGAGGCGAGAGCAGCGCACATGGCTGCGGGGGGGGGGGGGGGGGGGCGGACGACTGGCAGTACTGAATTGGGCTGCTGCTTTTGGCTGGCTCACCCGGTCCCCGGCATGGGATGGCCAGAGCAGGGGCCTGCCCCTCCCCTGGGCTGACCAGCCCTGCTCCCCAGTGCCGGGGTGAGTGAGTGGAGGCCCTGCAGGGCGCAATTTGCCTGGGGCCCCGCACCCCCTAGGGACAGCCCTGACATAAGGACTTATTTGGAAGCTGTTTTCCTTGTTGTAATGTGAATTTAATTGGTTAATGCTTGCTTCCAGCATAAAGAGCGAAGTATGTCACTTAAGTTCATCTAAATCAGTAGGATTTATTTCAGAAAAAATAAGTTTGGGATGGATGCTTGCCCACCCTGAAATTCACTGTGCCCCCTCTATGCCTCACCCCCCAAACAAAAATTTCCGGAGCTACCGCTGGAAAAGAGTGAATGGAATTACTGGAGTTTATTTCTTTTTTCTCTGCCCTGAAAAAGTGTAGAAAACAACGTACTTGAATTTGCTATGAATACTTGAAATTATATGTTCCCTTTGCCTCTGCCTGTTTGCTTTTTTGGATTGCTAGCTATATGGCAACCATAAATTCGTAATACTGCAGTGTTTCAGAGCTGCAACCTCCTAATCGATGTGAAACCAGGTTTTTTAAAGTCGGTTTTTGCAGTGATGAATTAGTGTGGTAGCATACACATTATCTTTGAGTCAAGGGTTAGAAATCAATGGCATACTGTTGTCTCAGGCAGACGATATGTAATCATTTTGAGAGTCTCACAGCGTAGGCCAATGGAGATGACAGCTACAATTTTCAAACTTGGTCACTGCTGCTGGCCAGTTCTTGGTCTGGACTCAGCTGTCATCTCTTCATATCTCTTGCCTCAGGCGGCCTCTGAAACCCCAGCACTTGGGCAACTTCACTGTTCCCCATGGGAGCAAAGCTCACACACAGGGGATTTTCTGAGTTTCTAGGGCTGCTCTTCAGAGCCATCTGCAGGACACTGGCAGAGAACTGATTTGTGGACCCCCCTCAGGGTTGCAGAGCCTATCTGTCTGCCCTGAACAAGGAGGAGGAGAGGGAAGGGTAGCCAGGGCCTTAGGCTCCATTTGCAAGCAACCTCACCTCTTAAGCAACCATGATCTGTTGTCAGTTTCACCTTTTTCAACTTCCATTCTACAGATACAGATGCTCTGCACATGTGCTTATTTGGCACTGCCTAAATACAGAAATGGTTGTCAGGCTTGCTGTCAGTGGCATGAGAACATGCCACCAAATTCCTTTGTTAGGTGTCTATGGGCGCTTGTAAATGGTTAAATACAGATTAAGCCATCCTCACTTGAGTGCTGGATTTTTAATAAATATACTTCTCCTATATCTTGGAAAAAGGACTCTCTTCTTTAGGAACATGCTGGCAGGAGAAGTGAAGAGGATTGCTTTATTTATTTTTGTCAACACTGTAATAAGAAATATAGCCATTAAAGAGAGTGCTATATGTTAAGGTTCCCAAGTCCTACATAGAGCCCAAGTCCTATCAGGAAGTCTCATAAAATAATAATCTTATTTGAGAAACATTGCCAGAGAGAAGTATCTATACAGGGCAAGATTTTAAAAACTCTGCTCTCGCTTTTCGCATCTGCACCATGAGGACACAAATAACTGCAGCAACAATTTAAGGCATTTAGAAATCTAAGTATCTAACCGCACATGCAAATCAGTTACTGAGACATCGAACCTGTCTAAATGGTGCCCACAAATAACTATAGGAATAAAAAACAGAGACCCAATTAAATCTAGGCTGAAAAACTAGGCCAATAGGCTCTCTTTCTTAATGAATACATCACAAGAACCATATTTTCAAGGAGAAAATACGTGCCTAGTCTCCTGGCAGTCTGCAGTATCAGGCTGACAGCTACTACTGAACGGTGGGAAACAACAAACAACGGGGGAAGGCATGGAGTAAAACACACGTTGACTTGAACTTTCAGCAACATTAAGAAAGGCTGAGGTAAAGAAAAGCCCAGACACTAAATTAATAGAGTCACTTCTCACTAAAATTAAACACACAATTACCTAGAAGTAAATAGAATCTTAATTTCTAACATGGTAAAGTCCTTGGAAGCCTTAACTTTTCTATACAGCCCATATTTCTAATGATAAAGAAGTATTTCAACAGTTAAAAAAAGAAAAACACAGAAGAGAAGTTTTAACTGAGCTACTCATAAGAATATCACTGTGAAAAAGCTCACACCTTTTAGGATATTGGCATAGCAAGGCTTCTTAACAGGAAGAATGCAAATATTTTTGCTAGCACTAAATATGAACATAGTAAAATCTGCCACCATCCAGGAAACATATGCTGCAAAGCTTGCTTTCTCAAGTCTCAGTTCCTCATTTGCCCCCCCATGAATGCTCTCAACCATAGCACGAACCCTCCTGACTTTAGGTTTTCCTTGAATCATGCTGTGCTGTGACCTGGACCTCTAGTGGCTACATTATCTAAATATTGACTAACACCTTTATCTGTAGTGTGCGTGTTAATTAGTATTATTTACTTGACTAGCACTCTAAGTGTACACAGCTGGAAAGAAGACACAGAGGGTTGCAATTGCCACAATCTGATATGGTAATTTCAGCCAAATGAAGAGATACGGAGCTGGATTTGTCGGTCCATACTGTCCACTTCAGACAGAGCAAAAAGAAGAAAGTCAAGCTGGAAATTAATTGGCAGAGAATCCTCTTGCACAGACCACCTTGCCAATATAAGCAAGAAAATCCTGCTTCTGTGCCAGCCAGCCGCTCTGACATAGTGGCATGGCAGAGCAGAGTTTAACACCTGTTCTACACTGGTGCAAAATCTGAGAGGTTATAAACCAGTGACAAATTAAAACAGGCTCTTTGCACTTCTAAATAATGCCTGGACTAGCTTAGCACTGAACTGGCTGTCAGATGGCTCTTCTGTGCCATGCAATGAATGGATCTTAGCTGCAGAGGAGAATAGATGCTGTGGTGTCGGGTAGATAATACTGAAACACATCATGGAATACACAGGTTTGAAAGGAGAAGAATGAGAAAACCCTGTGTATATTGAATCGTACAAATGTGTAGAGTGAATAAATTAGCTGCAATGAATAATGTTATGACCAAGTGAAAAGGAAGGGGTAATATATATAAACAAATATATAAGAAGGTTTTCAGTCTTTCTTCTTGTGGTAGC
>ML681966.1:63390897-63440621 GCA_007922195.1 Podocnemis expansa
AATGTTTCTCATATAGAAAACTAATGGGTTATTTGTTTTTATCTGTCTATCTATGTTTTTTTTTTTATTTAGATGTAGACTTTTTAGTATATATATAAAATATCAGGGTCTCTTTGTTCGCCTTGTCAGAAGTTGTAGCAGAAGAGGAGGGATAAAAAAATGACAACTGATGAAAATGAATGAATGAAGAGTAGACAGGCTACCACAAGAAGAAAGACTGAAAACCTTAATAGTATATAGTTTGGGGGAAGTGAAGAATAAAAGGAGAAACAATGAGAATCCAGTGGCACCTTAAGGACTAACAGAGCTCTTCGGGCCTAAGTTTTTGTGAGTCCAACCCACTTTGTCAGGCTGGAGCCCACAAAAGCTTAAGCCTGAAGAAATCTGTTAGTCATTAAGATGCCACAGGACTCTCGTTTTTGCTGTACACAGACTAACAAGGCCTCCTCTGGAAATAAGAGGAGACATGATGGAGGCATACAAAAAACATTGGTATACAAAGTTAAATCAATTGTATCTACCTACTGCCCTCTAACTGAAAAGCAATGAATTTAAAACTGGTAAACAGAAGAAAACTGTTTTAACAAAACCTAAAGTAATCAATGAGAAACCACTGCCACAAGTTATCACTGAGACCCAAAACTTGGCAGGATTCTGAATAAAAGACTAACATGGGGAATGCAAACATTCATAGCTACATTAGACAGAAGTAAACAATATATGAGATGCACAGCCTTTACACTTCAGAACAAATCAGGTAAGGAAGAAGCTCCATTGGAACCAAGTAACTGTCATATTTGTCCACTACAACACTTTGGGGAGGGGTGTGTTTTTTTTCCCTCCACCATCCACCGAAGCAGTTGATCCTGGTAACTATTAGAGAAAGGATATCGTGGGTGCCTTGTCACTTTGTGTTGGCATATTCTGCAATCAGATCATGTAAATACATGCTTTGTGAAAACAGACCAAAATGAAGAAACACCATTCTTCTAAGAAACTATATTTGGCTTTTTACAAATATTTGCAGTTTCCTGTTTGTAGTTTCCACTGATATGGAAGTTCAGCCCTTATGTTAAATTCTTTTAACTATATTAATTTCAATCCCACGAATGGTAAGGTTACTTAGAAATGTCCCTCCCACTGAATAATCAAGCATCAGGCTGTAGTAATGAACTTTAGGAAAGTGCAAAACTTTTCTTAAGACTCCTCCTGGAAGCCAAATTAGTGAGTCTGATTAGCACTAACTCCAGAACATAAAAAGGAAGAGGCCCTGAGGAAAAGACAGGAGTTCCAGTAGAAATATTAATCAGCAAGAAACGTGCAGAGGAGGGGATCTAGGACTTCTTCCAGCCTTGTCTGTTTGCATGAGTCCAAGCATGCTTTCAGTTACGCACCAGTGTAACTACAATGTAAATTCATGGTCATATAATTAACAACTGCGGAGATGGGGCCTACTCCTCCATATCACAACAGTTTTATAGTAGAGCAACTACACTTCATGATAGCATATTGGTGGAGTTGCTCTAGGATAAAACTGAGAGAAGGAAGTGGATGGGAGAGAAGAAATGGATCAAATGTTAAATTCACATTTCTTGGCTTTCGAACACTTCATTTTCCAACCTTCGTCTTTTTAATGTCAAGTTTTGGTGGACTTTCCTTCCTTGTTTTTCCTTTTTTTTTGGGGGGGGGGGGAGGGTGGAGGAGGAGAGGGAAGGGTTAGGAGAGGTAAATAAAACCCAAACTTTGTGATGTGGAGCTTCTTGCTAGACAGCAGTACAACAACATGCAGTCCAGCACATAACATGCAGTTTCTGAGGCCAAGACTCATGCCCTACTTCACTGAGTATGTACTTTGCATGCTGAAATGAGGATTTCCAATAGCAGCTGTAACAAAACATAACTTACATGAAGAGTGGGGAGGGATGAGTAGCATAACCATTAAACAGAAAGTGTTTGGAAGCAGACAAAGAACTGAAGGCTATGAAATAGCAGCAGCACCAAATGCCTATCAGGAGTGCACATAGGGTGATCTGTGTGGAGCCTGTGATTTATAATACAACTCCAGGAGCCTCCCCAAATTGACTGCTATACAGGCTTCTTACAAAACTGACTCTACAGCCCAGATGGTGCTAGGTACAGAATGACACCACAATTCCATTTTTACAGCACAGTAAAGTACTTGCAAATGAGTTTCAACCATGTGCAATGGGCCATCATAAGGCCTATTCACCACTTAGGCTCTTAAAATAAGTCTTGTGTTGACCTCCTGCTTATGCTGATATGCCCCAGCAGTCGTACAAACCTAGTCTATAGAACAAAATTCTATCTAGGGGAAGCTTCTTGTCTGAAGTGGTACAGAGGGTTAGCTTTCTGTTTCAGCTTGTGTGCGTGACAGAGAAAGAGAACTGAAGTAAGCCCAAACTTTCCGAATGACACTCATTCCACACTAGCACATTGCCTAGGAAGTTCTGAACTAGAAAATTAAAGCAATTTGAAAGTTATGAGATGTGCACATATTCTCCATCCACGCTAACGGCTCATGTTAGATTTATATAATTATCAGAACCCAGATGTCAGAGAGACAAGAGTGTATCATCCCTTTAAGTTCATCAGGCAGCTTCAGAAGAACTTTCAGACAGTATTAAGACTTCCCAGTTACATCCTTCCTACTCTGAGCTTAAGAGTAAAATAACTTTCATCATAATTGACAAATATATCATCTGCAGGATTGAAATTTATTACTACCTTGTTGAACAACACCAGCGACAATGGAGAGATATTCTTCAGGATGCTGATCAGTGGAGATTTCTTGGGTCCTTTGGTCTAAGTTCAGTATCTCATACAGAATGTCTGAGTTCTCCACCCCACAAAGTAGAATCACTACCCTATTTGGAGGATCAAGGACCCTCTCCAGGAAATAGCTTCTCTTTTGATTCAGGCATTTTAGAAGCCCATTTGACAATATAAGCAGTTTGCATCTATAGCAGGATAAAGCAAGTGACTCCAGATGCTGAATACATGAAGTCTCTAAATTGTAAAGAAAGATTCCTTCTTCTTTTACTATGTGTTTGAAAACAGATTTTAAATATAGAGCCCATTCTTCTGCCTCTTCTTCATAAATCACCAGAATGTCCTTTGTGATTTCTGTAAGAAAGAAAACATCTTTAATTCCATTTTATCCAAAATCTGCAGCTAGCATGCTAGATTTTCCCCCCCTTTGGAATCCAAAGAGAAGGGTGCACATAAAATTTGTATTTTCAACTGTTTGCAAATAATTTTGAAGTTTATTTTCCATATTAGAACATTATTTTTGTGAAATTTTGTGGAACAGAAATCTGATAAAATCCATTTAAAAATTTTGTTTAGGAAATTTTTTAAAATTGTTTCAAAATAAAATTTTGATATTTTCTTTATTATATTATGTATTACTTTTTATCTTAAACTACATATGATAGTAGTAGTGCCTCTCAGGTCATCATGACATGACATATATTACAAAGTAATACTCAAATATACTGCTCAAAACAATCTATTACTTTATTTTATTTTTATTGCATAGTTTTAAAACATTACAAGCAGCTGCTACTTACTACAGATTAGAACACTATCTTCTAGATTAAAGTGTTTTGCTTGTTATGTAATAAAATAGTTTGACACTTTCAACCTGAAAATAATTGTTAAAGTGTCAAACAGTTTCCTTAAAATATAAACAGGAGACACTTCAGTCTAGAAAAATGTTTTATTCTAAAAACAACAAGAGTAGTTTGGAGTTCATTATGTTATAATATGACATACCATATGACATGATTTACCATATATATGTCACATCATGTCATTTTATACACTTCTAGTAAGGATGTATTTGGAACAGGGTTGGTTGTCTTCTATATATTCATTTTAAAAATATTAATGTAAATGCTAATCTAGTAAAATGCAACAAGTTCAGCAAAATGACATTGATAAAGGCACGCTCATGATGCTGACATGACTATTGATGGTGGGATGCCACTGACAACACTGATATATTGATCAGCAACAATATGCAGCAAAATGCAATACAACAAAATTAATTTATAATTTATATAGTTCCATCCTTCTAGGCTCTTTTATGTCGCAAGGTGTGATGTTGTCTGGGTGAAGGAGACTGATTATGATTATTTTTCATATTAATATTTCATATTTGTAATAAGCCATATGTGATACCCCATGTCTGGTATCAATAGAAAGGCTGTAATCTGCTTAGACTGATTATATGGTTTATATGTAAGTATCATGCCTGTATTAGAAATTAGAAATCTAGGTTTTTATTTGTACTCCAAGTTATTTGACTCCAAGCAATCCCAGATGGGTGGTCTGCAAAACTATTATCATCTGAATAACCCATTAAGGGGACTCACAGCTGCGGTGGGCCTAAGGAGAAACCTGTTTGATGAGACACCCAGACTGACCATGTGACTCAACTCCACTTTGATTTGGCAAGGACTATGAGAGCATGGGAAAAGCCAAAGGGAATAAAAGGAAATAACCCCATCTCCATTTTGTCTTTAGTCTTCAGTCTGCAACCTGCAACCAACACCCTCCTCTGGAACTATTTTCTGGGACTGAACAAAGGACTGGGACCCACCCAGGTGCTGGGTGCATACCAGAGGAATTGGACTAATCTGCAAAGCACAGATTCTTCAAGGATTCGCTTTCTATGTACTATAATAAAGCACTTGTATGTATGTGATCCACTTTGACCCTTTAACATCTCTTTGTTTGTTTTCTTTTTATATTAAAACTTTAGCTGTAGTTACGAAAGGATTGCTGGCAGCATGGTATTTTGGGTAGGATCCAAGCCTCCATTGTTCTGGGTGATGTGGTTGGCCCTTTGAAGACAGAAGAACCTATTTCTTTAAGAGACTCAGTGGCCAGGTGGGGACTGGAGGAGCTGAAGTGCAATAAAGGGGACTGTTTCTCTTTTGTTGTGCTGGGCAATGACCAGAGTGGGGAATCACAAGGATGTTTTGTTACTGACTGGGAGACTGATTTAAGTACCACCCATCAGTGGTTTGGGGGTTTGGTCCCTGGGTTTGCAGCTTGCCCTGATTTTGGCACATTCAGAAGGTTATCCTAGGAGGCCTGGGTGACACAAGGGTTATAGAATCACAGAAAATTAGGGATAGAAAGGACCTCAGGAGGTCATCTAATCAACCCCCTGCTCAAAGCAGGACCAACCCAAGAGCTTTGTCAAGCTGGGCCTTAAAAACCTCTAAAGATGAGGATTCCACCACCTGCCTAGGTAACCCATTTTAGTGCTTCAGCACCCTGGAACTGAAAAAGATTTTCCTAATATCAAACCTAGACCTCCCTCACTACAACCTGAGACCACTGCTCCTTGTTCTGTCATCTCCCACCACTGAAAATAACCTTAGCTCCATCCTCTTTGGAACCCCCTTTCAGGTAGCTGAAGGTTGCTATCAAATCCTCCCCCTTCATTTTTCTCTTCTGCAGACTAAACAAGCCTCGTTCCCTCAGCTTGTCCTCATAAGGCTACAGCCCCCTAATTATTTTTGTTGCCCTCCACTGGGCACTCTCCAGTTTGTCCACATCCTTCCTGTTGTGGGGAGCCCAAAACTGGGCACAATACTCCAAATGAGGCCTTACCAGTACAAATAGAGGGGAATAATCACTTTCCCTCCACCTGCTGGCAATGCTTCTACCAATGCAGACCAAAATGCCCTTAGCCTTCTTGACAACAAGGGCACACTGTTGACTTGTCCAGTTTCTTCTCCCCTCAATGCCCAGTCACTTTTCTGCAGAACTGCTGCTTAGCCACTGGGTCCCCAGCCTGTAGCAGTGCATGGGACTCCTCTGACCTAAATTCAGGACTCTGCACTTATCCTTGTTGAAACTCGCCAGATTTCTTTTGGCCCAATCCTCTGATTTTTTTAGATCACTCAGTAGCCTGTCAATACCCAATAGTGTATCTATCACTCCCTGCAGCTTAATGTTATCCGCAAACTTGCTGATGCTACAATCCATCCAGATCTTTAATGAATACATTAAAGCAATGGAAACAATCAATTTTGTAATGAAGATTTTCTGCAGAGTCCATTTAGGCAAAATCCTAACATCTGACGTAGGTAATTACAGGACCCCATGCAAGGGCGAATTAGGGGCCCCACTCTCCCCCAAGTGCTGGTAGGGCGGAGGGCCCCCATATTGTGGTGGGCCCCTGGGCACAGACCCCATAGGCCCACACAGTAATCTAAATCCACTCCTGACCCCATGACCAAAGTTACTGTTACCCCCCCCCCCAATTTCTATTACAGATACATTCACACACTTAAAGTCCGTCAGAAAACCCAGGTGATACAGGAAACTCCTACTCCCATTTTAAAAATGGAGAGCTATAGAACAGAAAGACTAAATGCTTTGCCCAAAGTCAGGCAGGGCAGAGCAGGGAAGAAAAACTGGTTCTCCAGACTTCTAGATTAATAATATCATCATTTCAGGAGAAATGCACGTGCCCCCACTTATGTGATACATTCCATCAGTTACCAGTCAGGTCCTTTAATGTCCCATTACTAGGTAGGGAGCATTGTAACGTTTCTTTCTGACCAGGATTCTTTAAGCCTGCACAGTTCCTTGCCTTTCTGGATACCCCAAGGCCAGATTAAGGGACCCCAGGCTGCTCACTTTTATGGGGCCCTGCCCCGGGTCCCTGCCACCATACCACAGCAGCCAGACTAGGGCAGAATGGCCCAGTCTGACCAGGGCTGGTGGGTGGGGTCCAGGGCCCACAATCCAGTGGTGCTGGAGAGGGCTGGGGCTTGACCCCCACAGTGCTGTGGAGGAGAGGTGGGGTTACCACACAACTGTGAGAAAGCGTATTTATTCTTAAGATAAAGACATTACAGAGAAAACATAACGACACAATAGAAGTTAATATATCCATGTTAAAAGCTTAGCAAAAAAAAAGTCCCCTATCAGTCTGTGGAGCCTTATTAGGTCAAAGCCCTGCCAACCCTTCTGCAACGGTGGGACCACCCCCTCCCACTCCTCAGGCAGAAGGTCCTGTCCACTTGCTGGATCAGATAAAAGGTCCTGAGTCAATTTAACTGCAGCCTTTTTCTGCCGAATGCCTTTCTGGTCTCCAGAAAACCCACCTTTAACCAGCCCATGCCAAACACTCCAGACCCTGGTACCTCTCCGGAGCTGTTCAGTCTCAGTGAGCTTCAACTTAATCACCTCCCACTGTCCGTAGTTCCTAGAGAAGCCATGCTAAACCTCCACCACAGACTAGAATATAATCATACATAAAACCTTTCAGAGATATAAAATAACATGGTGCACAAAGATATTGCCATCACATGCAGTATGTGTCAAGCATCTTGTCACCAGACTATTATTCCTCCCTTAGCTTCTAATCATTGATTCTTCACACAAACAAAATGTATGTGGAAGTTTGCCTAAGTAAAGGCTGATTAAGAGTTGAATGGGAACTTCAGAACTTGGCTTTTGGAGGAGATTACACATCTATGTAAAGCATGGAGTATCAAGTTTTCCTCCAACATGAACCTGGAAAGTCATCATCCTTAACAACAAGCTCAAATGAAAATAATGAAGGACTGTGCTAGAAAGTATAGTGTATAATGACATTCCAAGATGGATGATAATGAACAGCTCTTCACAATCAAACCAGAACTCACTGAAACTGGGGCTCCTATCATATGCTATGATCAACATATGACATCAGCTTGATGCAAAACAGCTCCACTTCTGGTCTGAATTGTAATTGTAATAATAAATACTCTACAACAGCGGTGGCCAAACTTACAGAACTCAAGAGCCGCACAAATCAATTATTAAACCTTCGAGAGCTGCACTGAGGCATATAACCACATATTTTTACCTACTCCAAAATTACTAAGCTTAAAATTCATTGTCCACTTTAATTTTATCGTAAAAATAGGGCAAATATTGATCCACTATTGTCAGATTCTAATAATTATTTAACATTACCATGAAACTAGGCCTATACAGTAAAAAATTTAGCTGTTGCAAGATGTAGAACACTACAGGCTTGTGGCAAGTTTTTTGTTTTTTTGGTTTTTTTTTAAATCTAGGCAGTAACTCATCAATGTAGCAGGTAAAAGCTCTCTGAGACGCTGATCTCTAAGTATTGCACACTGTTTTGAATTTCATTGTGGAATATGATGCTTCACAGCAGTAAGTTGTGCCAAAAATTGAAAGTAATCTACGTTCAGTTTTATACTTTTCTCCTTTCTATTTTTATTTCTTAGTATTCCACATCATGTTTAGGATTTGTAAAACATGATTTTATTTTAACAATGAGTATGCTGCATTAGGGCCTGTGAGAAAATCTAAACATGCTATGGCTTCTCTGACCATGTCACGCTTCTCTTCCCCACCTCCCCTTTGCTGCTTCCCTGCTGTCTCTTAACACACTGCTGCTTCTCTGCTGTCCCCAACCATGCTGCACTTCTGCCTCCCACCCCATCCCGGCACCTACCATGCCCCCACTTCCCTGCCAATATTTCTGCCAGTAATCTTGTTCACTAAAATACTCATGGACAGTGAAGACAAAAGGTCTGAGGACTCAGACACAATTTTAAAACGAAAGTTATAGTAAGGGAAAACACTGCTCTCATCTTAATCCTGTGAAGAGATGCACATAGGGACACCTTTTCAACTGTTCAGAATCACAACAGATCAATGAGAATTTATGGGGACAGAAAGTGCAAGATCAGAGCCTGTTTCAGTAAGTGCTTTGGAGTCCATGCACAGAAGATACTATGGAAAACATCCCATTGAGTTTATTCAGTTTGGGGTCATGCCCTGTATAAATTCTAAATATCAATATTTGGTTTTTATAATACAAAGTAAAATCTTTATTGGTGAGAGATTTTTTTTTCAGAAAGTTTACAATACAATTTTCCATCCTCAGCCCTTCACAATTACTCTTGTCTAATGGGCTCAGGTACCCATAGAGTCATTCATGAAGACTGAACTGAAATATAAATAGATTTTGACTATACAACAAAAAAGAATTAATACATGTTGAATGCAATTTAATCATTAGAAGGATAGTGCTGCTATTGAACTTTGCAGTGAATGTAAATTATCTTGGTAATTGACTTAGTTATATTAATTAAAATTTTCTTATAAAATAAATGTAATAGCAGTTCCTTCTGCAAACAGATGACATACTGATGTCTCAGGCCCACTTGTTCAATGGACTTAAGGAATTTTTTTTTTCTAAAGCCAGTTTTCAGTACTGGTGGTCTATCCTATGTCCAAATCATTCTGCATGCTGAAAATGAACCATGATCCATAATAAGTACTTGTAACATTCTTTAAATAGAGGATTTTTTTCATAACCTTTTGACAGTAGTCAGTGGTTTTGGATGCAACGCTTGTGTCAATTTTCAGTCATTTCTGATGATTCTCTTGTATTTCTATTTTGAGAATTAAATAAGAAATAATTTTGCATTATATTACAATAGCTGGAAATGCCAAGTGATTTTTAAAAAAGAAAATTAATTTACAATTGCTTTTCAGGTTTAAATTGCTAATTATCATCACTTATCTGTAGTTCATTGTAGACTTGTTCTTGATCAAATTATATTGCCAGTTTTAAAAATATTTACCCAGAAAACAATATCAAAAAAGAAAAGTATTTAAAAAAACATGCACTTATGTAATTAAAGGCTATATCATAACGCACATAGACAAGGAGGGTAGAATTAATATTGTGCGGGCAAACTGTAGAATCTGGCAGTTACTGAATTTGAGTGCTTGTCTACCACCAAACTGAGGAGGTTGCCTTTCCCTGCAGGCTCTCACAATGCTGCCCCTCCCCTCCCGGCTCTTACCATGCTGCTTTTTTCTGCCGGTGAGGCTCTCACAATGCCGCCCCTCCGCTGCGGGATCTCTCAGTGCAGCCCCTCCCCTCCCTTCTCTGCTCTGACCAGGTTGCTTTTTCCCTGTGGGCTCTCACAGTGCTGCCCCTCCCCCAGCTCTGACCACGCTGCTTTTTTCTGCAGCTCTCAAAACGCTGCTCCTCCACTGCCGGCTCTTACCATGCCGTCGCCTCTCTGCTGTCCCTGACCACTGCAAATTTGTCCCCCCTGTCTCCTGCCATACCGCCCTTCCCTCCTGCGCTCTACCGGAAGCCGCAATTTTTCTTTAAAGAGCCGCATGCGGGTCATGAGCTGCAGTTTGGCCACGTCTGCTCTATAATATTATATTTCTAAGTTTATTTAGAGCTAAAATTGAGTGTTATATGGCAGTAGGCTAAGCAAAATGGTTTCAGTATTATAGTAGTTTAAGAAATATGAGTGGCTTTCTTCCCACACAATCCCTCCCTCCCACCCAACCCTTGTCTTGATTTTGATCAGTTGTACAGAGGAAAAAAAAAAAGATGCTGAGGAAGAGTAACATAAGAAATGCCAAAAGAGGTGATGGAAGTTCACAAATTGTAGGAACAGAAAAATCCCTTATAATTATCTAGTTTGACCTCCTACATCCCAGGCCACAGATCTCACCCACTAATTTCTGCATCAAGTCCATAATTTGTGTCTAACCTACAGAATAGCTTTTAGAAAAAGACATGCAATTTTGATGTAAAAGGACTTCACATCAAGAGAATCACCATATACTTATGTAAATTAGTTCATTTGTTAAGTATTCTCACTGTTAAATATCTGCACCTTCTAGTTACACTAAGTCTCTCATGCTTCTTCACTGGCTCTCTACAATCAGAAATCATTCCCATGTAGCTACTTTTAGACTGTGACCAAGTGACTTCTCAGTCTTCACTTGAGTATACTTTGCATACCACAAATCATTCTTGTAAGTTCTCTGAATCCCTCTTGGTTTCTCATCATCCTTTTTCCTGAACATGAGAACTGGCACAGTCTTCCAGTAATGGCTTCACTGACGCAGTATACACAGTATCCTACTTCTACTTGGCATGGCCCTGCTTATGTCAATGCAGTATGTAAAAGCTCTCTGACCATGCTGCTGCTTTCCTGCAGTCCTCGACCATAGTGCCGCTTCCCTGCTGGCTCTTACCATGCTGCTGCTTTCTCTGCTGTCCCTGACCATTGTGCACTTCTCCCCTCTGTCTCTCACCATGCCACCCTTTCCTGCCAGGCTCTTCCGCAAACCACACTTTTTCTTTGAAGAGCTGCATATAGCTTGTGAGCCACAGTTTGACCATGCCAGCTATACTATCATACTAGAAGCTCATGTTTGACATTCCCTCTCTTCATTATGAATGTCTTCCACAAGAGAAAAGGTTAGGAATAACTCTACAAGAGGAGGAGGAGAGGTTGATTTTAGCAAGAGGTCATGCAGACCTGGTATGACATGCAGCACGGCCTCTATGGCTGCGAAGATGGTGTCCTCAGGAGGGCTTTGGCTTCCTTGACCATGGGGTGCTGTTCCAGGAAGATGGACTGCTAGGCAGAGATGGACTCCATCTTTCAAGGAAGGGGAAGAGCATATTCGAACATTGACAGCTGACCTAGTGAGGAGGGCTTTAAACAAGGTTTGAAGGGGGAAGGAGACCAAAGCCCACAGGTAAGTGACAATGTGGGAGACCTGGGGGAAGGGATAGAACTTGGGGAGTGCTGGGACTGTAACACCAAGGATAAAAGAGAGGGTGGTTGGAACATGGGGGTGGAATCAAATAATTGTGCTAGATGTTCTAATGAAGCTTTAATACCTGAGGCAAGTGTGGGAGGACGACGTTGGGAGACAGTGCAAGGAGGCAGATGCAATAAAATTAAAAATCGACACAGGAAAGTAGGGCAATCAGCTTGGTATCTTAGGTGCCTGTACACAAATGCGAGGAGCCTGGGAAACAAGCAAGAATTGGTCGTACTGGCACAGACAAGGAACTATGATATAATTGGAATAACAGAGATGTGGTGGGATAGCTTGCACGCCTGGAGTTCTGCCATGGATGGGTATAAATTGTTCAGGAAGTACAGGCAGGGAAGAAGAGGGGGAGGAGTAGCGCTATATGTAAAAGAGCTCTATGACTGCTCAGAGCTCCATTATGGAAGTGGAAACAAGCCAGTTGAAAGTCTGTGCGTTAAGTTTAGAGGAGAGGGCAACAAGGGGGATGTCGTTGTGGGTGTCTGTTACAGACTGCCAAACCAGAAGGAAGAGGTAGATGAGGCATTCTATGGACAACTGGCAGAAGTTTCCAGATTCCAGGCCCTGGTTCTCATGGGGGACTTCAATTACCCTGACATCTGCTAGAGGCCAATACAGCAGTGCACAGGCAATCCGGAAAGTTTTTGGAGAGTGTTGAGGACAACTTCCTGGTACAAATGCTGGAGAAACCAACTAGGGGCCTTGCACCTCTTGGCCTGCCGCTCACAAACAGAGAAGAATTGACTGAGGACATAGAAGCGAATGGCAACCTGGGCAGCAGTGACCATAAGATGATAGAGTTCAAGATGCTGATTAATGGAAAAAAGGAAAGAAGCAAAACACAGACCCTGGACTTCAAAAAAGCAGATTTTGGCTCCCTCAGGGAACTGATGGGTGGGATCCATTGGGGAGCTGATCTGAAGGGGAAAGGCGTCCAAGAGAGCTGGCTGCATTTTAAAGAAACCCTGCTAAGGGCACAGGAAGATACCATTCCAATGAGCAGAAAGAACAGCAAATTTGGAAGGCGCCCAGTATGGCTTAACAGACTGCACTGAGCTAAAGCATAAAAAGGACGCATACAGGAAGTGGAAGCTTGGACAGATGACTAAGAAGGCATATAAAGACATTGCTCGGGACTGCAGGGATAAAATCAGAAAGGCCAAAGGACAACTGGAGTTGTGGATAACAGGAAAGGGTTCTACAAGTATGTTAATAACAAGAAGAGGATCAAGGATGGCGTAGGTCCCTTACGGAATGGGGCAGGTATTCTTGTGATGGAGGATGAGGCAAAAGCTGAAGTGGTCAATGCTTTTTTACTTCAATTTTCACAGGCAGGGCCAGCTCCCAACCCACTACACTGGGTATGGCAGATTGGAGAGAAGAAGAGAGGCCCTTGGTGAAGGAAGGCCAGGTTAGGGACTACCTAAAGAAGCTGGATGTGCACAAGTCCATGGGGCCGGATGACATGCATCCAAGGGAGAGAGCTGGCCGATGAGATAACAATACCACTGGCCATCATCTTTAAAAACTCGTAGAGAATGGGGGAGGTGCCGGAGGATTGGAAAAAATCAAATATAGTGCCTATCTTCAAGAAAGGGAAAAAGGAGGGTCCAGGGAATTACAGACCTGTCAGCCTCACCTCAATCCCTGGAAAAATCATGGAGCAGAATCTCAAAGAATCCATCCTGAAACACTTGGAGGAAAATAGAGTGATCAGGAACAGTCAGCATGGATTCACCAAGGATAAATCATGCCTGACCAACCTCATCGCCTTCTACAATGAGATGACTGGATTTGTGGATGTGGGAAAAGCCATTGATGTGATATACCTTGACTTTGGCAAGGCTTTTGATACGGTTTCCCACAGCATTCTCACTGGCAAGTTAAGGAAGTATGGGTTGGATGTGTGGTAGAGAACTGGCTACATCAACTGTTTCAGCGTGTAGGAATCAGTGGCTCTATGTCTAGTTGGCAACCAGTAACGAGTGGTATGCCCCAGGGGTCAGTCCTGGGGCCAGTTCTGTTCAACATTTTCATTAATGATGTGGATTACGGAATAGACTGCACACTCAGTAAACTTGTGGATGACACCAAGCTGGGGGGAACGGTAGACACACTGGAGGGCAGGGACAGGATTCAGGGAGACAGTGACAGATTGGAGCAGTGGGCCGATAGAAATCTCATGAGGTTCAACAAGGGCAAGTGCAAAGTCCTGCACTTGGGACGGAAAAACTCCATGCACTGCTACAGGCTGGGGAGCGATCAGCTAAGTAGAAGACCTGTAGAGAAGGACCTGGGGGTCATGGTGGATGGGAAGCTGAATGTGAGTCAGCAGTGTGCTCTTGCTGCCAAAAAGGCCAATGGCATACTGGGCTGCGTCAGAAGAAGTGTTGCCATCAGATCGAGTGATGTGATCATTCTCCTCCATTCGGCACTGGTGAGGCCGCATCTGGAATACTGTGTCCAGTTTTGGGCTCCACACTACAAAAAGGACATGGAGAAATTGGAGTCCAACAGAGGGCAACAAAAATGATCAAGGGGCTGAAGCACAAGACCTATGAAGAAAGACTGAAGGAAGTAGGCTTAGTTAGCCTGCAGAAGAGAAGACTGGGGGGGATTTGATAGCAACCTTCAACTACCTGAAACGATGCTCCAAGGAGGACGGAGCTCAGCTCTTCTCAGTAATAACAGAGGACAGAACAATGAGCAATGGTTTCAAGTTGCAGCTGGGGAGGTCAAGGCTGGATATTAGGAAAACTTTCTTACTAGCTGAGTGGTAAAGCATTGGAATGAGCTACCTAGGGAGGTGGTGGAATCTCCGTCTTCAGAGATGTTTAAGGCCCAGCTGGACAAAACCCTGGCTGGGATAATCTAGTGGGAGTGGTCCTGTTTTTTTGGCAGGGGGTTGGACTAGATGACCTCCTGAGGTCTCTTCCAATTCTATGATTCTAAGTAGAGCAGGTATTTCACTTTTTACCAATAATTTTTCTTTGTAGTTACTGCATTTTGTGTATAATGTAAATTGAGAAGAATTTTGTTCCTGTGAAAGTTAAAGTACTACAAACTATCCACATCTGACAAAATTAAACTATGCTTCAACTGTTTGTACTTGGAAGCAGAGTCAAAGGTAGAAATAAAATGTATTATTAGTTCTACAATGAGAAAGAATAGGAAAGTTTATGCAGTCATCCACAGCAGGAAAGGACTTTTCTGAAATCCAAACTGTTCTGTAGGTTACTGATGCGTGACCATCCATAAAAGCATAATGAAAACACTACCATAAAATGTGTCCTCTAAACCATAACTTGAAAAGAAATGTTGAGATTATATGGCTCAGGAAGGACAAAAAAAACTTTTTTAGTTTGAGTGGCACTGGTAGAGGAGAGAAATCAACAATTTCTGCAATGGGAAGAAGGCAGGAATCTCATGCCAAGGTACAGATTAGAAGGGATTAGGATGAAAAATAGAGCAAAAGAAAGTAGGAAATAATTGGAAAAGGGAGGAGAAAATTACTTTACAAAAGCATGCGTTGTACCAAACAAATTTATCTGGACAAGGGAAGAACTAAATGGTTTGGCGACTTTTTAACTGTTTTTAAGCACATACATTAGGTAATCAATTTCTCTATTATTCTGATCTGTAGCAAGCTGCTGCTTTTCTCTCCTTTTTAAAATAAGCAATAACTACTCAGGGTCACTGATTCTTCAGGTTACCATCAAAACAGAATCACAAAAACAGAGCCTTTGTACATTATAGAAAATATACTGAAATCTGTACATTTTCCTGAATTTAAAGGGAAGGCAAGAAGATATGTTTAACCCTTCTCTTTGATGAAAGGAGCTCTTTGGCAACCTACAGAAATTCAGTTTTCTTTGGAAAAATAACAAAAGTCCTGTGGCAGCTTTGTTGGCTGTTTCAAAGAGGACAGAGTGGATATCATTGCTAAATATTTTCTACAGATCTTAGTGAAGAATATTAGATGACAGATGCCATGGCCACAGCTCTTCAGTTGATAGTGGACCTCGCTGGTACACACAATTTTCAATACACCACTCTTCACCAATGCTAAAAATAAAAAACAATAGTCAAACATTTTCCCTGGAACAGGAAGGTGGAGGATTTTGATAACATGCTATCTTAAGCCTGCATTTCCACTGGCAGAAGAGTGAAGCAGAACTCCATCTTAGGTGGAGATGTGGCATGCCCTCCCAACTACGCCCAATTCCACTGCAATGTCTCCACCCTGCTCTTCAAGGTACTGATCCTTCAGTAATGGAGAGCTGCTGGGGTGTGTGTACTTGAGCAGGGGTGTTGTCTGCTGTACCACCCCTCTTGAACTTATAGGAAGAAAGCTTTGTAGGAGAATGCTGATCATATTATTTCTGCATGCTCTATCTGGCTTCCCATGAAGAAATGAAGGTAGTCACTAGGCAGGAACCATGCTGCAATGAGCAATGAGTATGAGGAGACTGCTTGGGGAGATGTGTATAGGCACCAATCTCCAGGAAAACACCCTGCTTCTCCACAGATATCTGTAGAGCTATAGATTTTCTCCTCATATCTTAGTATAAAATCCTTCTCAGCTCTTTCTGTGTGTGCGGTGTGAGATTGAGCTGAAACTCAATAAATTGTCTCCTGGGCTCTAACTCGCTACAAAGAGTACTGCATGGCCAACAATCTGCACACGTGACTTGCCAGGTCAATATGCTGTGAAATCCTAGGAAACTTCCCCCCAAAAACACAAGCAATACCTGCAATTTCTGGGTGAAATTAGTCAGTGGCCCTGGCCTAATTAAATCCCTCCTCCCACATCAGGAGTATATGCATGTTCCCAGGCCAAGTACCTGTACACATCTGATTCCAATAACATATCTCTGTGTGCATTTCCCTCTGAGCTGATGGGCCTCCACAAGGCAAATCCCCTGAAGCAAGCCAAATTGGATTTGTGTCACAGGGACAAGAGCGAGCACTTTAGCACTACTCATCAACAATGGGAAAATGTTTTCCTATTTTGCTTCTCAGACACTTGCCACTAATGGACATGATTATAACTGTTCACTTATAAGCTTTCAAGTGAGATCATAAAGTACCTAAAATGCAACAGCAGCACACATTTCAGTTAAAGCAATTATCTTAGCAGTGGGGCATTTTCACCACCACCAAATAAGCTGGCTCAGTGATTGTATTTGTATTCTCAAGTGTCTATTAAATTATTGTGTAACACATAGACTATCAGCATGTCTCTGTATTCCATTGCTAAATGCCATATTTTGAGTAAGTAAAAGTCTTCTCTTACTGTATACAATTAGCCTTAACCTCTTGTCCATTGTGTTCAGTGATATTTAGTCAGACTTTTAATAGTCTCACATGACTGTCATAAGTAAACTACAGAAATATAACCAAGATAGAGCTACTATAAGGTGAGTGTATAACTGGTTGGAAAGCTGTTCCCAAAGACGACTTTTCAGTGATTCGCAGTGAAGCTAGAACAGCATATCTTGTGGAGTCCCACAGGGATTGGTCTTTGTCACATTCTGTTCAATACCTTTATTATTAATGATTTAGATAATGGCATAAAAAGTACACTTATAAAGTTTGAGGATCATAAGCTGGGACAGGTTGTAAGTGCTTTGGAGAATAGGATTAAAACAAAATCATCTGGACAAACTACAGAACTGGTCTGAAGTAAACAGGATAAAATTCAAAGTACTCCATTTAGGAAGGAATATTCAGTTGCACAAATAAAAAATGGGAAATTCCTACTACCTGGGGAGGAGAACTGGGGAAAGGAACTTCATAGGCTTTTAGGTCAGACAGAACTGGTATGATCATCAAGTGCTAGTCCGACCTCCTGCACAATGCAGGCCTCACCCTCACCACCCACTCCAACCTCATCCACCACTCCAGCAATAAGCCTCTAACCTATGACTGAGCTATTTAATCCCTCAAATCATGATTTAAGGACTTAAAGATACAGAGAATTCACCCGCAGGTGAGCCATGCCCCATGCTACAGAGGAAGGCAAAAAAGCCCCAGAGCCCTAGCCAGCCAGCCCTGGGGGAAAATTCCATCCTGACCCCAGACATGGCAATCAGTTAAACTCTGAGTATGTGGGCAATTCTCACAGATCACAATCTAAATATGAGTAAAAAAATATAATAAAGTTACAAAAAAAAGAGAACGTTTTCCTGGGACGTATTAGCAGAAGTGTTGTAAGCAAGATACAAGAAATAATTCTTTAACTCTATGCCAGTGGTTCCCAACGTATGGTCTGGGGACCCCAGGGGTCCGCAGACATGTTGCAGGGGATCTGCGGAGCCTCTCCCTACTGGGGCTGGAATCAAGGTACAGCCCAGATGCTCCCCACAAGGGCTGCCTTTCCCTTCCTGTGGCCAGATCCTGCCAGGGGGATGGGCCTGTGGTGGCTCCCTGGCAGGGGGCCATAGCTGCTGTGGCTCAGACTCCCAGCAGTGCAGGCTATGGTGGCAGCAGCACTGCTTGATGGCTATCCCAGTGGCACCGCCAGAGTGATGCAGGCCAGATTACATAATCAACCAAGGCGGCCGCAAAAATTTTTTTTGTTCAAAAGGAGTCCCCAGCCTGAAAATGGTTGGAAACCACTGCTCTATGCCACATTGATAAAACCTCAGCTGAAGTGCCATGTCCAGTTCTTGTGTGCCAAGATTTAGGAAAGAGATCGACAAACTGGAGAAAGTCCAGAGGAGAGCAAACAATGATTAAAGAAATCATAACCTACGAGCGAAGATTGAAAAAACTAGGTTTGTTTTGTATGGAATAGAAAAGGTTTGTGGGGAGGCAGGAATATAACAGTTTTCAAGTACATAAAAGGTTGTTACGAGGAAGAGGATGGGACAAAATGATGTTCTTAGCCACTGAGAACAGGACAAGAAGCAATGGTCTTAAATTGCAGCAAGCAAAGTTTAGGCTGGAAATCAGCAGAAATTGTGAGTTAGAGCAAGCAAGCACTGGAAAAAACTGACTATGGAGATTGTGTAATCTCTGTCACTGGAAGCTTTTAAGAACAAGCTAGACATCCATCTATCAGGAATGGTGTAGTTGATTACATAGTCCTGCCCTGAGTGCAAGGGACCAGATTAGATAACCTTGTGAGGTCCCTTCCACTCCTATGATTTCATAGTTCAGTTCTTGCGTGGGCAAGATGAGATTCAATTGGGAGGGCTAGTTTTTTTAATGAATGATGAACTTAGGCCTTGATCTTGCAAGCTGTCACTATTTCAAACATCCATTGCCTCCTATGGTAGGTAGTTCCATACAGGGACCTTTGCAGGGCCAGTCCTTTAACGACCAACAATTCTACCAAGGCTGACATTAGACTTATGTAAAGCAAGACACCACTTGATGCCCCTCCTCGACAACTAATGTGGGTCGCAGCAATGTCTGAAATGAACCATGGCATAGCCCTAACCTCTTTTGAGCCTTTGCTGGAGGCAAAAAAATAGGATCTGCCCTGTGTCAAAGTCCATTATCTGGGCAGACATGCCTGGTGTCTGGAGCAGGAGTCAGGCTTTAAAGCCAAGGGTCAGAACCAGAGTCAGGGACAAAATGCCAGACCCAAAGGTCACCACTGAAACTAGGAACTGCAGGAGGTTACATGCAGCAAGGCTGGGCAGTAGTAGGGCTGGGAACAAGCTGGTGCAGGAGCTACCACAGCCTTGGGTGAATACTTTGAGCAGCCACTGAACTATTGCTGGTGCACAGCTTAAGAGCAGGCCTTCTGACTCTTCCAAATACACACCAGTTGTGCTCATCAGTTCCAGAGGAGTAACCTTGTTAGTCTGTTTCAGCAGAACAAAGGAGAAGCCCCGTTGGTACCTTAAACACTAACAAATTTAATAGGGCAGAAGCTTTTGTGGACTAGAACTCATTTGGTCAGATGCATGAAGTGGAAACTTCAGGTAGACCTAGACAAATTGGGAAACTTTCAGAGAGACCTAGACAAACTGGAGCATTGGGCCAAACAAAATCTCATGAGGCTCAACAGGGAAAACTTCAAAGTCTTCCACTTAGGATGGAAAAATCCCATGTACTGCTACAGGCTGGGGACTGATCAGCTAAGTAGCAGCACTGTAGAAAAGGACTTGGGCATTATGGTGGATGGGAAGCTGGATACGAGTCAACAGTGTGCTCTTGTTGCCAAAAAAGTCAATGGCATATTGGGCTGCATAAGTAGGAGTGTTGCCAGTAGAGTGAAGGATGTGGTTATTACCCTCTATTTGCTGCTGATGAGGCTGCATCTGGAATACTGTGTCCAGTTTTGGCCTCCACACTACTGAACGCATGTAGACAAATTAGAAAGAGTCCAGCAGAGAAAAACAAAAATGATTACAGGGTTAGGGCACATGACTTACAAGGAGAGAATGAGGGAACTAGGCCTATTTAGTCTGCAGAAGAGAAGACGGGGGGGGGGAGGGGATTTGGTAGCAACCTTCAACTACTTGAAGGGATGCTCCAAAGAGGAGGGAGCTAGTCTGTTCTCAGTAGTAACAGAGGACAGAACAATGAGCAATGGTTTCAAGCTGTAGCTGGTGTGTTAAAGGTTGGATATTAGGAAAAACTTTCTCCCTAGGAGAGTAGTGAAGCATTGGAATGGGTTACCTAAGGAGGTGGTGGAATCTCCATCTTTGGAAACATTTAAGGCCTGGTTAGACAGAATCCTGTCTAAGATGATTTAGTGGGAGTGGTCCTCTTTTTAGCAGGGGGTTGGACCAGAAGATCTCACGAGGTCCCTTCCAACCCTATGATTCTATGAAAGTTCAGTTTGTTAGGTACATATGCTCATGCAAAGAAGGGTGAGTCACATTCAGCGGTTAAAATAAGGGGGAACACATGGGAACACAGTTCTGGGCCCCCCTATTTTTAGGTTGGCAGCATTCTGGGGCCCCTAAAAACAGAGGAAGGCACCAGAATGCTGCATCCCAGGGCCCCCCTAAAAATAGCATGAGGAGCCAGAACGCAGCGTTCCAGTGGTGCCACCTTAAGCTCTGTTCCTCTTTAAGCCCAGCCAGCAGAGCGCTTCGGCAGGCTGGGAGTGTGTGAATCTCCCTCCTGCAGGGCTCAGCAGCTCCCAGCTGATCAGCCAGCCTGCAAACATCCAAGGTAAGGACTTTGGGGGCAGGGGCTGCTGAGGGTTGTGTGTGTGTGTCTGTGTCTATGAGTGGTTGTGTGCGTGTGTGTGCGCGCGCATGTGCACACATATGTCTGTGTCTGAGGAAGGCTGTGTGTGGGTCTGTGGGGGGGGTGGTTGGGTATTGGGGCAGGAGATGGGTTCTGGGGACAGGTATTGTGGGTCCCACCAAATTATACAATTATAATTGTATGATATTATATAATTATCATGTGGAGAACCAGTGTCAACAAGGTCAATTCAACAGTGTGAATGTGGCCCATTAACAACAGTTGATTAGAGGGGTAAATGTTCTAGCCCCTATTCAGACCCAGTCCATTAATGTCAAGTTTGTATATGAATTCCACCTCTGCAGTTTCATGATGAAGTCTGTTTTAGAAAGGTGTTTTGGTTTTTTTTTTAAGCTGAAGTCTTTGCCTCAAGTCTTTTACTGAGTGTCCAGGGAGACTGAAGTGGTTCTCTACTGGTTTTTGAATGTTACCATTCTTTATGTCTGATTTGTGTCCACTTACTCTTTTGCATAGAGACAGTTCCATTTGGCCAATGTATATGGCAGAGGAGCATCACTGGCTCATGATGGCATAACCACATTGGTCGATGAGCAAGCGAATGAGCTTTCAATGGAGTGGCTGGTTTGATTAGGTCCTATGATGGTGTCACTTCAGTAGATATGTGCACAGAGTTGGCAACAAGGTTTGCTGCAGGTACAGGTACCTGTGTTACTGTTTCTACTGTATGGTGTGTAGTTACTGATATGTATCCGCTTCAGACTGGGGGGGAGCAGTCCTCTGGAAGCAAGGACTGGCCTACCACCCAAGGTTTGAAAGAGTGAGGGATCGTCTTCCAGGGTAGTTTGTAGATTCTTGACGAAGTGCTACAGATATTTTTAACTGGAGGCTGTAAGTGATGACCGGTGGCATTCTGTTGCTTTCCTTGTTGGGCCTGTCCTGCAGTAGGTAACTTCTGGGTACCCACCTGGCTCAGTCAATCTGCTTCTTCACTTCCCCAAGTATATATAATAGTTTTAAGAATGCTTGAAAGAGATCCTGTAGTGTAGGTGTTTATCTCTGAGGGATCAAAGCAAATGCAGTTTTATCTTAGGGCTTGGTGGTAGACAATAGATTGTGTAGCATATCCCAGATGAAAGCTAGAGACAGATAGGTACAACAGCAGTCAGTAGGTTTCCAGTGGCAGTGTTTGTGTTTATAAATTTGTTAAGTCTTTAAAGTACCACAAGACTCCTTATTTGTTGTGCTCATTAGGTTCCCAGAGACCAGCTTTGGAGAAGGTCCTGATTCCTGATACCTTATGTTCTTCTCCAAGAGTGACAACAAGAAGAAAATTATCTGCCAAGTTCCTACCCTGAGCTCTCCAGCAGGATGACTAGAACGTGAGGTAAGAGAATGGGATAGCCCCAGAATTTATAAGCCCTGGAAAATGAAATAATCTGTTTACCCATTAAATAGTCAGGGGACAAACCAGAGTACAATAACCTGCATAGTGCTCCAACAATGTACCACCAACTAGGACCTTGCAGGACAATTTCTCGTGATCACATGGAAGTTTAATCAATCTTTATCCTTACTGCAGAAAACACCATTGAACGTGTGAGGACAACTATTATAATTTGTGATGTGGACACATATTCATCAACAATTGGACTGAGACTACCAGTTGCTTTCACAAAGGGCAGTGAACAGCTGTCAGATGGCATCAAGCTTTCATTTCTATCTGAACATCAGATGTAGAGGTCAGAGGCTCAGTTCTCCATTACCAGCTACACAAGGATGACCAGTCCCTCATAAGACAAAGTTTTGTCACATCGGAGTCACTTTCTTCCTAAGTTATATTGCCACTTGATTTTAATATTATGCAAAGAATCAGAGGTAGGTCATTTGAGCTTCTATTGCAGAGGTCTGGTGGATATCAGTGAAGCCAGGAAAGAAAACTAGAAGTAATACATAACAGTACAGAGTTGCTAAAAACATAATACTTCATTCTTTTGATGACGGTGTGAGATGAATACAAAGTCAGATGCTGAGCCTAGACAAACTGCATCCAATTTGTTTATAATTTTTTGCTCTTAGTGTTGGGTACACCAACTGCCCAAGGCTTTGCACTCAACTAAGGCAGACACCACAATCTTAATTACAAGAGACTTATTTGGAAATACTGTTAAATTATTCCTCCCATGGCTGTTATTTTGTACAACATTAAATAGAAAAGGATTCTAAAAAGTCTCAAAAATTCATTAAGGCAGACTAAAAGAACTGGCATACATAAAATCCTATTGTTTTCTCAATGATATTTAGCAGAAAAAGCAAATTCATAATAATGAAAGAATGTGTGCTCCTGCCCCTGCTTGGGTTCCCTCTCTGTCCCTTGTCTAATTGCCTCTGGCTCCTTTCCATCCTTCCCCCAAGCATGCTCTTGTATCCTTCATCATTCGAAAGCTACTTGACCGTCTTTTTCTCTCCCTGGGTCTCACCAAGACCTGGAATGTGCTGCCTTTCTGTGCCATTCTGATTTTTATTATTTACTTAGCATAGGTCCTACTATATGCTAGGCACTTTCACTCAAAAGGCCAGTCCCTGCTCCTAACAGCACACAGATTAAAGCAGACATCTAGACAGAGGACAATAGCAATAAGTAAATTATACATAAAGACAACTTGATTCACTGTAAACAGAAAGGCAGAAATAGGTCTATAACATGGTAGGGTCTTTGTAAATAAGTATAAATATGCTATGATCTTCTTGGTCCCCCTTCAATCCTTTTCACTCCACCAAACTTAGGCCCACTTAGGATCTTCTCCTTGGTAACTAAAAGGAGCACTTCTCTATCCTCATCTTTCTGCAGACTTTGACGTCATTCATCACTATTCTTTTCCAGTCTCTTTCCTCTTCACATACTCTTTTAAGCTAACCACTCCAGCAACCCTTCCTTTAGTAATGTCTCATTCTTGCCCATCCCACTATCTGCATAAACAACTGAGGGGAAGGAAGCCAAAGAAGGGAGGCAGGGGGTGAAAGCAGAGCAATAGCTCCTCTCATTGAGGTGCAGAGGCTAGAAGACAAGCTGCGTATAGGGAAATATGGGGGGAGCACCACCTGTAAATACTCCTGCACCAGTGGTTTCTGAACCCCAGGGTCTCTGAGTGACTTTGTGAATGCAGAGGAAGTGGAAGCAGGGCATACCTGGAGACCTCTTAAGAGAAAAGACTTAAAAAGGTTGGCTTGTTTAGCCTAACCAAAAGAAGGCTGAGGAGAGCTATGATTGTTCTCAGTAAATAAATATCCCAATAAATACATCAGAGAGATAAATACCAGGGAAGGAGAGGAGTTAAGCGCCAACATGAACACAAATTCAAATGGATATAAACTGGCAACACATTTAGGCTCTAAGTTAGATAAAGGTTTTCTAACCATGAGAGGTGTAAAATTCTTCAACTGCCTTACAAGAGTGGGGCAAACAACCTAACTGGCTTCAAGGCTGAACTTAATAAATTTATGGAGGGAGTTATATGATGGAACTGAATACACTGGTATATGCCCTGTCGATGACTACCAGTAGCAAAAGTTCCCAATGGCGGGAGATGACATGAGACAGGGAGAAATCCAAGTTATTAGAGCAAATTCTTCCTTAAGGTCTTTCCCACATGCTCAGGGTCTAACTGATAGCTATATTAGGGTTGGAAAAGGAATTTCCTGCCAGGTCAGATTGATAGGAACTCTGGTGGGTTTTCAACTTCCTCTGTAGCACAGATCACTTGCAGATTTAAACTAGTATAAGAAGTGAATTCTCTGTAACTTGAAGTCTTTAAACTATGATTTGAGGACTTCAGGAACAGCCAGAGGTTATGAGTCTCATTCGGGAGTGGGTGGCTGAGGGTCTGTGACCTGCATTGTGTAAGAAGTCAGGCTAGATAATCCCTTCCAACCTTAAAGTCTATGAGTCTTATCACCATAAACTCAGTGGCTGGATTTAGGATATGTGAATCCTGAGTTCAAAACCCTATTCAGCCTGATTTGGAGCAGGGATTTCAACTCACCTCTCAGGAGAGTACCCATTATTCAAACTGCATGGTCCACTGTCAGACTTTTCTTGCCTTGACTATTATAACCTTCCCATCTTTTCACCTTCCCATTTCTCAAATCTCCCCACAACATTCTACTCAAACTGCTGCTTCCCCTTCCACCATCCTGAAAATCATCACAGTATGACAGTGCATTGCTTCCTGCAGAGTGAGATCTCTTAAGTATTTCAGAGAACAAATCCACATTTCAACAATCACCACTATGCAACGATACAAATGGGCAGACTGCTGCCTAGCATACATCATCACAGTGTACCTCTTTGTCTTCCTCTAGTTGCCAGACCACCATCAAAGGTTTACAAGTCAACTACTGCCTACGAGCGAATAGCCCTAGTCCCTTAGCTGCAGAAATAGAGGCTTATTCTTTTCAGTTGTGACACTTATCTTTTTAAAAAGGCTCCAGAAGTGATCCTTTCAATTACAGGCCAATAAAGATAACTTCAGTACCAGGCAAACTGGGTGAAACTGTAGTAAAGTATAGGATTATTAGGTACATAAATAAACATCATATGATAAGGAAGAGTTACCATAGCTTTTGTCAAGGGGAATCATGCCTCATCAATCTATTAAAATTCTTTGAGCATGTCAACAAGCATGTTGATGAGGTTGATACAGAGTACTTGGACTTTTGGAAAGTCTTTGACAAGGTCCCACACCAAAGGCTCTTAAGCAAACTCATAAGATAAGAGGAAGGTTCTCTTAGGGATCAGCAACCAGTTAAAAGATAGGGAACTAAGGGAAGGAATAAACAGTTTTAAAAATGGAAAACAGTAGAGTTCCTGTAGGATGTCTACTGGGACCTGTCTTCTTCAAATGATGAATAAAATGGGGTAAACAGTGGAGTTGCAAAGGCTGCAGGCGATGCTAAATTACTCAAGATAGTTAAGAACAAAACTGTTGGCAAAGATGTATGAAGGCTTCTCACAAAACTGGGTGACTGGAAGACAAAATGGCAGATAAAATTCACTGTTAAGTGCAAAGTAATGCACATTGGAAAAACTGTTTCAAGTATACATATAAATTGATGAGGTCTAAATTAGCTGTTACTACTCAAGAAAGAAGTCATGTTCTCTGAAGACATCAGCCCAATGTACAGCTGCTGTCAGAAAAACAGATTCTTAGGAATCATTAGAAGAGAGATGAATAATAAAAGCGAAAATATCATAATGTTTCTAAATAAATCCATGCTACACCCTCACCTGGAATAGCGTGTGCAATTCTGGTCATGCAGTCTTAAACAAGATATACTGGAACTGGAAAAGGCACAGAGAAGGGCAACTAAAATGAGAAGGGTTATGGAACAACTTCCATATGAGGAAAGATTAAAAAGATGGACTGGACTGTTCATCTTAAAACAGAGATGACTGAGGGGAGGGACGGGGGAATATCATAGTGGCTTATAAACTCATAACTTGTGTAAAGAAAGTAAACAGGGAGTTGTTATTTACCTCTTCATGTAATGCAAGATCAAGGGGTCACAAAATGAAATTACTAAGCAGAAAGTTTAAAACAAACAACAAACAAAAAAAAGTACTTCTTCACACAACACACAGTCAACTGGTGGAATTCATTGCCAGAGGATACTGAAAGCCAAAAAAGGTATTACTGGTTTCAAATATGAATTAGGTAAGTCCATGAAGGATAGGTCCATCAGTGAAAATGGTCAGGGATGCAACCCCATGCTCCAGGGGCCCCTAAACCTGACCGCCTGACGCTAAGACTGGACAGGGTTACCAGATATCCAGCAAAAGGACATCTTCCTTTTCATCTTCACATCCCTGGTCCTGCAGGCATTTGAAAAAATACATGATTTTGTCCGGCTTTTTACTTACAGTGGTTAAAGAATGCCAGAACACCCGGAACAGCATTCTGGGGCCCCCTAAAAATAGAAGAACATGCTGGAAAGCAGTGTGCCAGTGCGTCTCCCACACGGCTGACTCAAGGGGCTGTGGGCTGGAGCAAGCCCAGCCACCCCCCCCCTTCCCGGCACCTGGGGAGCCCCGCCCTTACTGGGCCAAAGCAGCGTGTGCCCCCACTTGCCACCCAGTGGCCGGAGAAAGGGCGCAGGGGGATGGGCAGGGGAGGTGTGGAGGGCGTTGGGGGGCTGAAGGGGAGGGTGAAGTGAAGATGGAGAGCTGGGCCTTGGGGGGTTAGGAAGGCTGGAGTCAGGACATGTGGAAGGAAGGATCTGATGGGGGGCAGTAGCTGGGGGGGGGTAAGACATTTGGGAGGCATGCATTCATTAATCATTACCCATCTTCCATGACATAACATGGTAATGGGTGATAGTTACATTAATACTACATCTTCTCCATGTGTCCCCCAACGTCTTCCTTTTCATAATTTCCTGTTCTTTCCATGCTTTGGTATCTGGTAACCCTAGGACTGCACAACTCAATAATTGCTCTGTTCTTTACATTCCTTCTGAAGCAGCAACACTGGCCACTACCAAAAGACAGGATACTGGGCTAGATGACCTTTGTATGGCCATTATTATGTTTTTAATCCACTGATATCACACCTCCATCTTTGTGGATCAATTTGCAGGATTTGGCCCTGAGAACATGTACCCAATTGTCAAAAATGTTCTGACATGTACAGTAACAGACATGTATTCCAGCTAAATCCCAAACTGAAAGATATAAGGGAAAAATGTGTGTGGCTTGGCCAGCTTTCCAGGAACTTTTCAAGGTGACTGGAGATACAGGTTTGAAACACCCTTCTATCTGATTCATGATTGTCCCTCTGGACATGGTTGCTGGAACCAGGAAAAAAAAAAGTTACTTGACAACACTCTGATGTCCAGATAATCCTCTTAAAAACTAAAACCCTTTTTCTCTGACCCATAGAACTGAGTTTACTAATTCTCAACATTTGTTATCTAGAAGGAAGAACTTTGCTGGCTTTTAGTCTAGATTTTCCTAACCTTATAGTTTTCATGTAAGTTGTAGTGACAGCTACACTTTGGTCTTCTCACGCTCTACTTCATGGATTTTACTTCCCTCTGCTAACTTTTTCTCTCTTGACACGCAGTTCCGTCTTAATCCTTTCTGCTAAATTTTAGCTCTGTCAGCTGTTAAATGTTGGCTTTTTGCAAACTTGTTTTTTTTTAAGAGTCAGAAGCCACACATGAAAACATTATCCATATGTAAATGATAAAGATTGTAACCTGACTTTGATTTTCTGTGTGAAGTTTTCACAAATGGCTTATTACATCTAAGAATAATTCAGCTCACCATACTTCTGGCTTGCTTTCCAAGCTCCATACCATATACAGGTACAAACCAATTACAACTAATACTGATAAAATCACATGAGTTCTTAGTTCATGGCATGTGCTTTCATAACAAAACCTGCATTTTTTAGAGACAGGTTTAAGAACTCACATGATTTTTTTTAAGATACAAAAGAGAAAAAGAAGAGCACTTTGCACCAAAATTCGCCATCATCAATGGGATACAAATGGGGAGTGGGGAGGGAGCAAATGGACAGAAACTGTTCTAGGTCTTTCAAGATACTAGGAAAGCATGGATAGATGGTTTAGGGACATCACAAAAAACATGCTGCATTAGGATTACACATTAGAAGAACATGGCTAGCATATCTCCTTTTTTAGAAAAACAGTGAAGTGCGTTGCAGAATGCATTGTGCCCAGGACACTGGCCCATTGTGTTCCCTAGATCAGCGTTTCCCAACCAGTGTGCCATGGCACACAGTTGTGCCATCAGGTCTGAGCAGGTCTACAACAAATTTTTTTGAAAAACTACCCA
The DNA here is from genome assembly GCA_007922195.1 of Podocnemis expansa. NCBI lineage: Eukaryota > Metazoa > Chordata > Testudines > Podocnemididae > Podocnemis > Podocnemis expansa. The sequence continues at coordinate 63,419,603 of ML681966.1, forward strand.
AAGAGCTCTGGATTGGCTCATGAATATTCATGAGCTCATTTGGAAACTATATGGTGGTGTGCCTCAAATTAATTAAAGGTAGCAAGGTGTGCCACAGCAGAGAAAATGTTGGGAACCACTGCCCTAGACACTCTTCAACAGTGTTGGAAAGGCACTTACCATCCTCTTGAATTCAGTGGGCCATTCCCCTGACTTTAATGGGAATTGAAGTAGGTTATGGGCAAAATCCTGCCCACAGAGTATTTCACTATTTCTATTTTTTTTTGTTAGATGGCCACAAAATAATTTTGAAAAATATCAAAGAGAATCTTACAAATGGTTTTACTTTTCCATGCATACAGTCCCCATATGTATACAGAAATGTATAAGAATTAAAAGTAAAACAATGAACCCTTCTATGTTCACATCCAGTACCACATTAAATTTTAATCCAATACCTGCAGTCCTTTGTCTAAATACCAGTCATTGTCTAATACCAGTCCTGTGAGGTACCATCTGTCCTCTTCTCTCACTAAAGTCAATGGCACTGGAAGACATGTTTTACGTCTTAGGAGGCACTCTCCACCCCACAGTACTTGCCTACTAAAACAAGCTTAGAACCATTGAATATTAGGGCTGCAAGGGACCTCATGAGGTCATCCAGCTCAACTCCCCAACTAAAAACAGGACCACTCCCACTAAATCATTTCAGTCAGGGTTTCATCTAACTAGGCCTTAAATGTTTCCAAAGATGCAGCTTCCACCAACTCCCTAGGCAATCCATTCCAGTGCTTCACCAGCCTCCTAGTGAGAAAGTTTTTCCTAATATCCAACCTAGACCTCCTCAGCTGTAGCTTAAAACTATTGCTCCTTGTTCTGTTCTCTGTCACCACTGAGAACAGCCTAGTTCCCTCCTCTTTGGAGCACCCGCTTAAGTTGTTGAAGGTGGTTATCAAATCCCTCCCTCGATCTTCTCTTCCACAAACTAAATAAGCCTAGTTCCTTTAGTCTCTCTTCATAAGTCATAAGCCCCAGCCTACCAGTCATTTTTGCTGCTCTCCACTGGACTCGTTCTAATTTGTGCACATCCTTTCTGTAGTGGGGACGTCAAAACTGGACACAATATTCCACATGTGGCCTCACCAGTGCCGAATAGAGGGGAATAATCACATCCCTAGAGCTACTGGCAATGCTCCTAGAGTATGTCTACACTGAAAAGTTTTTTTGAAATAAGGAGGCTTATTTCAAAAAAAACTTTTTAGCTGTCCATGCAGGCATTTTGTTATTTCAAAAAAAAAAAAAAAAAAGAAAGAAATGCTATTTTGAAATAACTAAACCTGCTTTTATTTCAAAAGAGCAATTCTTTTGAAATAGTTATTTCAAACAAAGTCATTCCAAGCCGCAGAACTGGCTTTTTTTGAAATAATGGCCCTTTCCTTTTCCCTGCCTTTCCCTATTTTGAAATAGAGTCTAGTGAAGACTCTCTATTTTGAAATAATAGTTCCTACCTTATTTTGAAATAGTCTTCACTAGACTATTTCAAAATAATAAATTCAAAATAATGCTGTTTTGAAATAATTATTTTGAAATAAATTCAAAATAGTTATTTCAAAATATTTTTGGCAGTGTAGACCTAGCCCTACTGATGCAGTCCAATATGCCATTGCTCTTTTTGGCAAAAAGTGTACACTGTTAACTCTTGTTCAGCTGCCCATCCACCACAAACCCAGGTCCTTTTCTACAGAGCTGCTACTTAGCCAGTCAGTCCCCAGCCAGCAGCAGTACATAGGATTTCTCTCTCCTAACTGCAGGACCTCGTGCTTGTCCTTGTTGAACCTCATGAGATTTCTATTGGCCCAATGCTCCAATTTGTCTAGATCTCCCTAAATCCTACCCCTACCCTACAGTGTATCTACCATTGCCCGCCCCACCCTCCCTGCTTGTCATTTTATTTCTCCTTGAACTCATTGAATGACTGGCCAGTTAGAAAAAAAGAGTAACATCAGTTCTACTACTTTTTCTTTTTCTAGCACACTTTTTATTAATTCATGGCCATTCTTGCACCATCTTAGGACACTGTAGCCAAACTAGGCCCTCAAGTGGCATTTGTCCAATCCCACTGCTTTTAATGAACTTGCACAATTGTAACTGGAATTTAAACAATTCACTGACAAAGTATAATGAGGAACAGAATCTACTCACATTCAGCTGGTTGGATTAGCAAGGACAATGGGAGAAAAAATACTGTATCACTTCTATCACTAAAATACTCAAAAAGACTTAATATTTACAGAGAACAGATTTGCCATCCAAGAAAGCAACTTATTTACATAGGCATGTTCAGAAAAGAGCCCCGTTTTAATAACAGTCCTTAAAAAGTTTTGCCTAGTAAAAATGCCAATGTCTAAACTTGTTGGTAGATAACGTAGAATAATAAATTCATGGGCCACTATTTTCACACCTGAGTGACGTGAATAAGGTTTGTACATAAGGAGTCAGTCCACCAACATTTTGGGTTTTCTGAAATGATGCTTTGGACCACATTTCACAATTGTGAATTGGATGTACAGTTCTCGTCCTCACACTTAGTATTTAAGGGGACACACAAATCTGACAGACAGCAAAGACAAAGTATAACTTAAACATCATAACAATTTGCTGCTCAGGTCAGGTTTGTTTGTTTGGTTTTTTTTGGTTTTTTTTTTTTGTTTGTTTGTTTGGTTTTTTTTGTTTTTTTGGTTGTTTGTTTGTTTTGGTTTTTTATCAATGATCATAGAATCATAGAATCATAGGGTTGGAAGGGACCTCATAGGTCATCTAGTCCAACCCCCTGCCGGAGGCAGGACCACTCCCACTAAACCATCCCCGTCATGGTTTTATCCAGCTGGGCCTTAAACACCTCCAAAGATGGTGACTCCACCACCTCCCTTGGCAGCTCATTCCAATGTTTCACCACTCACCTAGTAAAAACGTTTTTTCTAATATCCAGCCTCGACCTCCCTAACCACAACTTGAGACCATTGCTCCTCATCCTGTCCTCCTTTACTACCGAGAATAGTCGAGCTCCATCTTCCTTGGAGCACCCCTTCAAGTAGTTGAAGGTTGCTATCAAATCCCCCCTCAATCTTCTCTTCTGCAGACTAAATAAGCCTAATGCTTTCAGTCTTTCCTCATAGGGCTTGTGCTCCAGCCCTTTAATCATTTTGGTTGCCCTCCTCTGAACTCTCTCCAGTAGGTCCCTGTCCTTTTTGTAGTGGGGAGCCCAAAACTGAACACAGTATTCCAGATGTGGCCTCACCAGTGCAGAATAGAGGGGAATGATCACATCCCTTGATCTGCTGGTAATACTTCTTTTGATGCAGCCCAGTATGCCATTGGCCTTTTTGGCAGTAAGAGCACACTGCTGGCTCATATCTAGCTTCCCATCCACCATGACCCCCAGGTCCTTTTCTACACTGCTGCTACTCAGCTGAATGTTTCCCAGCCTGTAGCAGTGCATGGGGTTTTTCCGTCCCACATGCAGGATTTTACACTTGTCCTTATTGAACTTCATAAGATTTTTATTGGCCCACTGTTCCAATTTATCTAGGTCTCCCTGAATCCTGTCCTTGCCCTCCAACGTGTCTACTGTTCCCCCTAGCTTGGTGTCATCCGCAAACTTACTGAGAGTGCAGTCTATTCCATCATCAAGATCACTGATGAAAATGTTGAACAGAACCGGCCTCAGGACCGACCCCTGGGGCACACCACTAGTGACTGGTTGCCAGCTAGACATGGAACCATTGATTCCAACACGCTGAAACTGTTGATCTAGCCAGTTTTCTATCCACCTTACAGTCCACCTATCCAACCCATACTTCCTTAATTTGGAATGCTGTGGGAAACTGTATCAAAAGCCTTGCTAAAATCAAGGTATATCACATCAACGGTTCTTCCTGCATCTAGAAAACCAGTCATCTGATCATAGAAGGAAATGAGATTGGTCAGGCATGATTTACCCTTGGTAAATCCATGCTGACTGTTCCTGATCACTTTATTTTCCTCTAAGTGTTTGAGGATGGATTCTTTGAGAATCTGCTCCATAATTTTGCCAGGGATTGAGGTGAGGCTGACTGGTCTGTAGTTCCATGGATCCTCCTTTTTCCCTTTCTTGAAAATAGGCACTACATTTGCTTTTTTCCAATCCTCTGGCACCTCCCCTGTTCTCCATGAGTTTTGAAAGATAACAGCCAGAGGTGCTGCTATCTCATCGGCCAATTCCCTCAGCACCCTTGGATGCAGTTCATCCGGCCCCATGGACTTGTGCACATCCAGCTTCTTTAAGCAGTCCCTAACCTGACCTTCTGTCACCAAGGGCTTCTCTTCTTCTCTCCAATCTGTCATATCCAATCTGTCATCTAAAAGCTCTATGTTTCAAAGAGTATAACGATACTGGCCACAATCCCTTAGTACAGGGGTCAGCAACCTTTGCCAGCCCCCTGCCAGCCCCACCCACCGCACCCTCAGTGGGTACTAGGGCAAGGCCAAAAGGGGTGGGGCCATAACCACCCCCCCTGCAGCGGTTGGCGGCCTCTGGGTGTCGGAATTGGGGCTGGCTGGCACCCACCCCCACAAGCAGCGGCTCCAGGATGGCTGACCCACCCCACACTGGCCCTCGGAAGTGGCAGGCAGCCTCCAGGGGTCAGGGTTGGGGCCAGCCTGCACCGCCTCCCCCCCCAACAGCGGCAGACGGCCTCCAGTGGTCAGGACCGGCTGGCACTGGCCCCCAGCAGTGGTGTGCAGCCTTGAGGATTGGGGTTGGGGCCAGCCGGCACCCACTCTTGGCAGCTGTGGGCAGCCTCCAGGGGTCAGGGCTGGCTGGCACCAGCCCCCAGCGGTGGCAGGCAGCCTCCGGGGATCAGGGTTGGGGCTGGCTGGCACCCACCCCTAGAAGCAGTGGCTCCAGGCTGGCCGACCAGCCCTGCTCCCCTCTAGCCCTGCCGAGCAGGGAGCGGGGCCAGCAGGGGCCAGGAGCTGCATGCCACAACTTCCTTGTTCCTGCTGGCCGCACTCCTCAGCTGGAAAGCATGGCCAGCGGGGTCCTAGGGTAGCAGGGGAGGCCTCAGTGGTCCTGTGTGCCACTCAGGATTGGCTTCTGTCTGGCATGGGTGCCAGGGGTTGCCAACCTCTCCCTTAGTAAGATTCAAGGTCAGATTTAGGGGCAGGCGACCCAGAGCTCAGGGTGCTGTTCAACACTCAAATGTTTAACTGGAGGAGAGGGAAGTACCAAAGATGCTCCTCATCTGACGTGCCAGCCCTAGTAATTTTGAGTACAGTTTTGCATTTAGGGACATGTAATTTAGTGTATGATTTAAGGTAGGGGATGCATGAGAGATTCATGATAATGATTACATATAATTCACAAAGATCAAGGGCCTCTGCCCTGTGGGAGAACAACCTTTATGATATATACAATATACCTGAACAACTAAAATATGGGAATACGAAATGCCATTTTAATGACCCATATCACCTTCTTAAGTAATGAAAAACAGCCAGTTTGCCAACAAACTAGAGTTGCTTTAAACTCAGCAGACCAAGAGACAATTTGGCAGAAAAGCTACAAGAAAATTAAAAAAAAAAAAATGTGCTGAATGTACTGTACTAGCAGGAAAGGTTTCTTTTGTAAATTGACAAATGTAAAAGCTACCCCAAAAGTTTCTACAGAAATATTTTTTTTTCCTAATTCAATCATTATAGGCCAGGTTTGATGCATTCAAGTCCAAATTAGATTTGGCCTCTTCTAAAATGGTTAATTTGAAGCATTGAACAGAATCTCTTGGGTGGAAAAAAATCTGTGGAAGTTTTTTATAAGATTACCAAGTTACAAACACAGAATGCAAGTATGAAATCTTTAAGTGGAATTTTGATTAAAGATAGTGGGCCAGATCCTCATTTGGGGTGAAATCAGCATTCTGCAATTGACATAACTGGAGCTATAATTATTTACAGCAACTGCAGAACTGACCCACTACTTCTGTATACAGGAATCTTGAAGCTATGGGGAATTTTATGAAATACTGCAATAGTAGAATTATTGGAAGTCCTGAAAATAGAGGTAGTTTTGAGCTGTTTGCACTGTTTAAAAGGATTTGCTAGATTTGAAATCCTATTTCAAACTAGTTTTGTTTGCTGTGTATTCTAATTAAATTGTTATTAAATGCTATGTTATCTAGCCCTAAAGCTTGTGACAGAAACATTATTTTAAGTTTTGAATCAATATGGGAGTGTGAATGAGTTATAAATTGGGGTTGGATATTGAAATGTAACATTATGGTAACCCCTCTGCCCCCACAACCTCAAATGATCGTTGTGTATGCAAACCCACATGTACTCCTGAGTAAAGTTGCACGCACTTCACACAGAGCTGAGGATCTGGCCCCAGCTCTCTAGACACAACAGAAAAACATTTACAACAGTAACATTAAAGCCAATGCCAAAAAGCAGGGGGGGGGGAGAGCACTAACACACCATTCTACTCTGGTGCTACAAATATCACCTTCAGGAATCACTTCTTGTAATTACACCAAATTGCTGGTCAGGGCAGGTAAATCTGAATATGTCTATAAATGCTGATTAATGGTGAATATTTTTCAATTTAATCTCACATTACACATCTTAAAAACAAAGATAAACAGAACCAGAAATTTGTCTCTGACAGTTCTATTGTACAAATGATTTGTTAATATCCGCACTTTGTCACTCAACCACCCTGTTTAACAATGAATGTATAACTATGACTAATTTTGAATTAATACCAGCCTCAGTACAATTTGGAGGATACCACCATGTTGTATCTGGTGATAGGAGTGCTGTTTGTTTGCTTTACTGCTCAGTATTGCTAGTGTTAAAGGGATGAAAATGCTGAGTGATGGAGCCAACCTACTTGGGGACCAAAAAAAAAAAAAAAAGAGTCCATCAATTCGTAATGGAAGGAATACTACAAAAAACCTCTTGAATTGCGACACCAGCACTGATAGAACTGTCTTAGATTTAATCCATCAACATCCTATCAGGGATGTTGAACCTCCCCAATATTCATCAAACCAAGGAAAGCCATCAAACAGATGAACAATAAGGCATCTGGACCCGATGGAATCCCTGCCAAAATCTTCCAAGAAGGAGGAGGAGAACTGGCTTACCAGCTTCATGTCTTATTTTCAAGATTTGAAAATCAGAAGAAAATCCATATCATCTTAGAGATGTCATGATCATAAGCATATTCAAGAAAGGAGGCAAATCAGATTGTTAAAGCTACCCAGAAATCAGTTTGTTATCCACCTCCGGAAAGATGCTTGCCAGAATTCTCCTCAGCTGGCTGCTCCATATGGCCAAGGAAATTTTTCCAGAATCACAGTGAAGATTCAGACTATCCTGAGGTACCACCAACACAATCTTCCCTGCCTGCCAACTTCAGGGAAAGTGTGGCAAACAATGGCGATCTCTGTACATGTTCATCTCTGACTTCACAAAACCATTTGACTCCATCAATTATGAGGCTCTCAAGAGAGTTCTCTCAAATTTTGGATACCCAGCAAAATTTGTTGCCATCTTCCAACTCCTCCACAGCAACATGTCTGTGACAGTCACCACCAGTGTATCTAAAATGAATCCTTTCCTAGTAAAGACAGTAGCTAAGCAAGGCTGTGTCATCACTCCAATCCTTTTTTCCATCCTTCCTGCTGTTATCTTCCTCCTCATTGCTCACAAGCTCCCCTCCAGACTTGATAGCCGACACAGAATGGACAACAATTTCTTCAGCCTCATTCACTTCAGTCCAAGACAATGACTATCACTAAATTAGTCACTGAACTCCAATATGCAGATGACTGTGCCCTGTGCACCCACTTGGAAGAAGATCTACACTTTCTCTAAGGCCTTCCACCAACTAGACCTCACACTCAACACCAAGAATACTGAAGTACTCCATCAACAGGCTCCATATCACTAGGATGCTGCTCCTGCAATTTAGGTCAATAAAAGAAACACCAAAGAATGTCAAGCACTTCCTTTACCTCAGCAGCTAACAGTGAAAATATTCACAACTACCTTCAATGAACCAGTGTGGTATTCAGATACCTTAAGAAAACATGCCTTTGAAGGTTATGACATCAAAAATCACACCAAACTTCTCATATACCAGGCCACTGATTCCTCAGTAGCATCAGTTTATTCTCATCACAGGTGTGATGCTATCTGGGTCTAGGGGACTGTTTATGATTCTCTCTCATATTAATATTTCATATTTGCAATAATCGATGTGTGATATGCCATGTTTGATACCAATAGAAAGGTTGTAATCTACTAGGGATGATTATATGGTTTATATATAGCAGGGGTGGCCAAGCTTATGGAACTCAAGAGCCGCACAATCGATTATTAAACCTTCGAGAGCTGCACTAAGGCATACAACCACATATTTTTGCCTACTCAAAAATTACTAAGCTTAAAATCCATTGAACACTTTAATTTTATCATAAAAACAGGGCAAATATTGATCCTACTAATGTCAGATTCTAATAATTACTTGAGGTTACCATGAAAGCTAGGCCTATACAGTAAAAACTTAGTTGTCACTAGATGTAGAGCACTGCAGGTTTGTGGCAAGTTTTTCTAAATTCCAGGCAGTAACTTGTCAATGCAGTAGGTAAAAGCTCTCTCAGGTGCTGATCTCTAAGTATTAAACAATATTTTGAATTTCATTGTGGAATACAATGCTTCACAGCAGTTAAGTTGTGCCAAAAATCGAAAGTAATCTACATTCAGTTTTAAACCTTTCTTAGTATTTCACATAATATTTAGGACTTGGAAAACATGATTTTATTTTAACAATGAGTAAGCTGTATTAGGGACTATGAAAAAATCTAAACATGCAGTGGCTTCTCCGACCATGCCATGCTTCCCTCCCCCGCCCCCATTGCTGCTTCCCTGCCGTCTCTTACCACACTGCTCCTTCTCTGCTCTCCCCAACAATGCCGCACTTCTGCCCTGCCAACCCTGACCCTGACCATGCTGCTCCTTCCCTGCCTGCTGGACCATGCTGCCTTTCCCAGCAGGGCTCCAACCACACTGCCCCAGAGGCGGCCCTAGGCAATTGGAGGCCCTAGGCGAAGGCCCATTGTGAGGCCCCCTAAAGGGCCCACTATCAGCCCCCACTGCTACCCTCCCTCAGGCCCAGTCCCCCCTGTACCCCTAACCACCCCACACCATCCCCAGGACTCCCTTTTGTTTTGCTGAACAAAACTAACATGACTATCCCTTTGGACCTTGCAAATTATTCTTGGGTATGATATTTTTAAAGATCTTCCCCCATCATGAAGGTTGTAAGCTGATCATCTTTCACTTAACATAAATGAGCTAATGCTAGTCTACAAAGTTAAAATGAACATTTTTTTAAAAAATTTTAAAGTATGAGCACTAATGAACAAATAAAAAGTGGTAACATTAATGATGGCTCAAAAATAACAAATACCACATTTAAAATTTTGGCAGTCAAATCTTAACAAACTTTTCATATAGGCTTAGGTTTATGTGAACTACACATTTAATACAAATTAGTATAACAAATAAAAATAAATAAAAAGGTTTCTAGTGTGTAACTATAAATGAAAAACACCAAATTTCAATGAAAGTCTCTGACGTACTCAAGTTTATAAGACTCTGGCCCCCTCAAAAATATTAAATAGTAAGTACAGAAGAAGCTAAAAAATTACTTACAAAAAGAAAGACATACAGCATAGACATCACACACAGGTGTAATGATTGCCTAGGGGAAGCACTGTAGTTAAATGGAGCAGCTTATATGTCCCTACCTGGTAACCTGAGCTAACCAAAGCCAAAGTAAAAATTGTCACAAAGTCAAAGGAAAAGACAAAAGAACAGGTAAAAAAGAAAAGGAAAAGGCAATATTTCACAAAATTAAAAAATGGCAGAATAAATGGACACACTGAGGAATTAAAAGCTGAGGCCACTTGAAAAGTTCCTGCTATTGTGCTATCTGTTTGCTCCTGCTTTTTTAGCATCGTAGTGTGAAGGTGATGGGCAGATAATGGTGAAATCCGCAATTCAGACGAAGCACAGATCCTAATGACAGCCTCCCTTGATGAGCCAAGAGTGAAAAGTGCTTAGGCTTCCAGCCCTCGCAGCTCTGCTAGATGGGAACAATTTCTATATTTTTCTGTATTTTCATTTCTGTCCACCAAATTGAGGAGAGGGCCTCTTATTCCTTAGGGCCCTAGGCGGCCGCCTGCCTCGCCTACCCCTAAAGCCGCCACTGCACTGCCCTTCCCTGCAGGGCTCTGCTCTGACGGTGTCGCCTTTCCCTGCTACTCTGACCGTGATGCTGCTCGCCTGCAGTTCCTGACCATGCAGCCGTTCCCTGCCAGCTCTCACATCCCCCACATCCCTGCTGGCTCTTACCATGCCCCCCTCCTGCTGTCCCAGAGCATTGCTCACTTCTCGTCCGTCTCCCCCTATGCTGCCCTTCCCTGCCATGCTCTTTGAAGAGCCGCATGCGGCCCATGAGCCACAGTTTGGCCATGTCTGATACATAGGTGTCAAATCTGTATTAGAAATTAGGAATATGTTTATTCTATTTATGTTCCAAGTCATTTGATTCTAAGGCAATTCCAGACTGAGTGTCTACAAAACCACTGTCCTCTTAATGGCCCATTAAGGGAGGTCCCAGCTATGGTCAGCCTAGGAAGAAACTTCTTTGATGAGTCACCCAGACTGACCATGTGACTCAACTCCATTTTGATTTGGCAAGGACTCTGAGAGCATGGGGAAAGCAGAGGTGATAAAATGCAGTGGCCCCCTCTCCATTTTGTCTTCAGTCTGTCTGTAACCAACACCCTCCTCTGGAACCATTCTTTGGGGACTGAACAAAGGACTGAGACCCACCCAGGTGCTGGGTGCAAACCAGAGGAGTTGGACTAACCTGCAAACTACAGATTCTTCAAGGACGTGCTTTCTATGCTTTTCATGTTATAACAGGTAATCTGACTTCACCCTCCCTCTGTATGCTCTCTCCTGGAGTTTGAATCCTTACAAATGCTCTGATTTCCTGTTGCAGTGGGACCTGATCCCACGTCTTACACTCCCCTGCATTTATTTTCATCCAGTTCTGTAAGTTCTCCCTCTTCAAAGCATCTGACGAAGTGGGGTATTCTCCCATGAAAGCCCATGCAATAAATAAATGTTAGTCTTTAATTGCCACAAGACTCAGGTGTTTTTTTTTTTTTTAATTTTTGTGTGTGATTCACTTTGACCCTTTAACCTCTCTCATTTTGCTTCTTTTCTTTTTATATTAAACCTTTAGTTGTAGTTACTAAAGGATTGCTGGCAGCATGGTATTCTGGGTAAGATCCAAACCTACATTGTTCTGGGCGATGTGGCTGGCCCTCTGCAGGCAAGGGAACCTATTTCTTTAAGAGACACAGCAGCTAGGTAGGGAACAGAGGAGCTCATGTGCAACAAAGGGGGCTGTTTCTATTTTGTTATGCTTGGTGATGACAAGAGTGGGGAACCAGAAGCAAGTTTTGTTACTGACTAGGAGACTGGTTTAAGTACCACTGTCAGTGGTTTCGGGGTTTGGTCCCTGGTTTTGCAGTTTGCCCTGATTTAGGCACATTCAGAAGATTATCCTAGGAGGCTAGGATCATAACAGGATTCTCATTAAGCAGCACATGTGCCAAACGCCACCACATAGAAACTTGAGGGGTAAATTTCATATTATCATCAGCCTGGACCTGCAGATTTGGTATAATTGTCTGAAATGGCTCTGTTGTTTATTTAAGAAACTAGTTACAGATTCCCAAGTCCCTAACCCCTTTTAGTGAACATGCCCACAAATGCCATCCTCCTTTGCAAGTACACACTGTATACAACATGCCACATCAGTGATATTATTTGTGGGGTTTTCTTGGTTTGTTTTATTTGACTTTAAAGTACAATTTATCAATAACACATTACAAATATTATTTGAGTCTTTATTTGCTACAGTTACAGGGCTCAGCTGTAACATTAAAACACAGACCATGATAGGCAGCAGCATGAAGACACAACCACACACTTTGAGGCCTCAGGGGCACTGGTTGCGAGGCAATTACCTTGCCTACAGGAGCCCCAGAGACAGGAGTTGGAGAAGGGGGAACACACCAGAACATCACTCTGAGGCCCACAAATTTTCAGGACCAGCGTTCCAGGGCCCCTAAAAATAGAATAATGGGGCAGTATGCAGCGTTCTGGTTTGTTCCCCTTACTACCCCTGCACAGACACTCCCCCCCAGCTCACTCCGCTCCAGGAATGCCCGCAGAAAGGCAGCGGGGCCACAGCAGCTCCAGACAGGCTGGAACCCCAGCAGGGGCAGTGAAGTGCAGGAAGTGAGTCCTGCCCGCAGGGTCCCAGCCTGCTCAGCAGCCTGGGACAGGAGTTGGGGGCAACGTCTGGTGAGCTGCACCGCTGGGACCGAGTGAGGTAAGGGAGGGTCCGTCAGGCTGCTGCGCTGCACCAAGCTACGAGATGGAGAGGGGAGCTGCTGTGGGAGGGTGGGGACAGAGAGAGGTGGGCAATGGTGACGGGGTGGGGATGGGGCAAGAAGGGGCAATGGTGGAGAAAGGGGACTCGGATGGGAGATTGAGGGGGTAGGGAGAAGGCATAGATGGGGAGGAGGACAGGAGACAGAAAGAGGAGGACAGGAACAAGGGTTGGGGAATGGGTAGGGGCAGGGGAGGGAGGATGATCTGGTAGAGAGAGGGGGTAGGGAGAAGGGGTGGAAAGCTGGGGAGGGGCACACAGTCAGCCCCTGGCAGGATTCCCAAAACCCTCCCCATAAAAAACACATGAAGAAACACCTCATGATAGCTTGGGTGTAGGAGCCTGTATCTGAGGAAGGAGAAAGTTAAACATATGCCTGTTGTCACAGCCTCTCCCACTGCCTAATGCAGGTTGGCAGCTGGCTTTTGGGGCAAATTGCACAGAACTGAAGTGCCCATCTCAGCTTTGTGGACACTGGTTTGTTCCTGTGATTTCCTGGGTGATGTAACACTCAGCACTGTGGAACCTACATCCCTCCATAGACCTCTTGTCCAAACTGAACAGTCCTGTCCCAGTCTTTTTATTCTCTCCTCAAGTAATAACTGTTCTGTCTCCTCATCCTTTTTGTTGCTGATGCATGTGGTACTGAGAAGTGGCAGCAAATGCCCACCTGGGCTGGGGCCCACACATGCATGAAGGGGGCCCAGAGATTAGGTGGTTTCTGGGGCCTGCCAAATTATACTTAATCACTGCCTGGAGGAAAGCAGCCACTGAATCATCCCTGGAGAGAATATCACATACCCTCACAGAGCCATCTCCACTATAGCCTCAGGCCCTCCCAGCCCCTCCAGGAAGGATGGCACACTGTAGGCAGTACATAGAGGATCACAAACATTGCCAATGTGTCCAGATCCTGCACAGGTGTTCAAGAAGTGGTAAGATTCCTGGACCATGAATGATTTTTACATCACACGTTTGTATTCCGCTTATGATCTGAAGGAAGTATACAGTCTTCTGATTAAGGTGCACACTAGAATTCTGGGTTGTCCTACCTGTCACAAGCTCCCTGCATGATCTTCAACAAACTGTTTCCATGAGGATGACAAAAAAAAAAAGCACAGCCTTTGTCTTTTCTCAGGGAGTTATAGTATTCAGAGAATTTATTTTTTCCAGGATCCTTGAAATGCTCCATTTCACCATTTAAAATATTAGGGGTATTTTATACTTGCATCATGCTTCCCTGAACATTAACACATTTTCAACATTTCTCAACAAGGACAGCCTCAGAGCACTCCTGAGACCCAATCACACTTCATTTCAAGTTGTTTATTATGTCCTACCTCCAAGTTCTTAGCATGAGGGGTTTTCTAAGTAAAACAAACAAAAAAGGTCGTCTTCTCTCTCACTTCCGATTATAAAAATCTGAATTAAACTAAAAAAAAGGCAAAAGGTGGCAGTCTGCCAGGAGTCAGACCTTTAGACTTGACTTATCAGCAGTTCTACTCTTTCTAATTAAAGAGTACCTCAACCCTTCCTTTGGGGACATTCCACTTTACAGCTTGTGTCTCTAGTTCCAGGGAGAGTGAGGACTGCAACTGCCTATTGGCTGATCTCCTTCTGTGGTTAGCAGCCTCTGAGTGTAGCCATCCTCTCTCTTCCTGTTCAAAACCCCTTCCTGTGGCAGGCTTTTCCTTTATAAACTGGCCCACCCCACCTTCCAGGCAAAGCAAGCCTTATAGGTGCAACTCATTACTCCTGAACAAGCCCAAAACTCATTAGTCTCCTCTCCACCAGAGTGAGCATGCGCAATTTCACACGCAAACTCAATGAACACCAGAATTTATTAGAAAACATCCACCACTCCAAGAAACACAGACATGTAACTGAGGAGCCAGAAGCTGGGTGTACTATCAGCAAGTCACAACAGATTAATATAAAATGTGTATAATTGTCTTATGTGAGTATTTCACAAGCTAAAACACACTGTTGCTAAAGTGCTCTCACTTTTATGTTTATAAAAAAAAAAGTCAGCTTATATTCGGGATCAAAAAAGGCCACTTACTGTCCCTTCCCTGCCTTTTACAAATCCACTTCAAATATCCTAGGCCTGATTTCACATGCACTGATCACCCATAACTCTATTTGAAGCCAATGAAGCAGTTGTTGGTTAGCACTTCTGAAGACTGAACTTTGGATGGCCAAGGTGAGGCATATCAACAGTCATACAGAAAGCGTGGATACTTTTGAAAATCTGGCCCAGAAAGATTAAGGCTAAATTTTCAAAAGAGGACAGCAGCTACTATGTACTGAGCACTTTTCAATGTCTGTTCACTTATTTAAAGCACCTAACTAGTTTGGCTTGGGGGGGGGGTTGTTTTTTTGTTTATGAGGTGCAGACATGCTATCTGGAAGAGATTGTAAAAAAGCAAATATCTTATTAAGATTAAAAACATACTATATGAGTGAAAATGCAGATTGCTGCTTACTCTAGCTTTACAGTGCTTTGAATCCATACTTACAGTGAGTGCTAATACTGTATGTTGGAGTTCTTGATCTTTTAGAGACCCCGCACCCCCTACAGTGATACATGGTAACTCCACACCCCCACCCGAAAAAAAAATGCATATATAATTGTGTGGTATTGCGCATGTATTGTCCTCCTTCATCTGTCATGATGACGTCACATTTGAAGTATATTGGGCGGGTGTTCTATGTTGAAATTATAGATTAGTCCTGCACTTCCTCCTGGATTTCCTCCCCACACCCCTAGGGTGTGTGGGAGCCCCAGGTTAAGAACGCCTGCTGTATCCGATTACTGCATGAAGGAAGGAATATAATGATTATATGTGCCTATGTTTAATGTAGATTATGTTCAGAGAATAACTATGTAATAATTCATTCAGATATGCTCTCAGTTATTTTATCATGCAAGTTATTTCTAAGCACTGATACAATACATTTTATGCAATTTACTTCTTCAAGTAGTATTCACTACATAGTTAAACATAATGAATCAATATCTGGTGTTAGGCCATATAATGATAATGACTATAAATTGCACCCCAAATTTTAATAAGGAGGGAATCAAAGCCACAAAACCTTACTATTAAAAAGTACTTGTATAAAGTTTCAAGTCAGTTACAGCTGCTAACCATGTGATCTAAGAGCAAAATGGGTGCTTTCCAAACTCAGCTACGCAATTGCTTAAATTATACCCACATACCAAAACATATCCATATTATACACAATACGTCTTGATTTTTTAGGATTATACATAGAGTCTCATAGAACCATTGCAGAACTGTATAACTTTTTTTAAATTAGCTTGTCTGAAATGTCACAACCAATGGAAATGTAAATCAGACTTTATGAATAATTAAAGCGCTTTGCTTCCTTTCTAAATAGGGATGTAGCAGATGATAAGCAAGCATCAGTATTGTCTTAGAAAATACTATGAATCTGTTTCATTTTCAGAACTCATTATTCATTGTTCCCTTGTTTAACTGTGTGGTTATTTTGAACATTCTTAAAATATGGATTCATTATCAAAATGCTTAAATAGTTAAGATATTTTAAATTTCTTATAATTTTGTTTACATTAAAAAGTTTATCTAGCAATACACAGTATGGTAGCCTATGCTTTTCTTTAAATTTGATGTAAAACTTAAGGCAGCTTTATTTTAGAAATTATAATCAGGAATTCAGTGTGTCCCCTGTAGAGTTATAAACTCCGCCCTATGAGACTGCAGCCCTATCTTTTGCCTGTACTGCAGCTTCACAGCTGTAATTTTTTAGTGCCAATCAAAAACAGTTGTGTGCCATCAACTGCCTATTTCAAGTTTCAGTGATCATCTGAAATGACCAAGCACCGAGATATGGGGGAGGGGAAAAGAGCTCACAGACGGAAAGGAAAGGAAAGGAAACTGCTGTGACCCAACGAGCTCTCACTTTTTTCATCTGCAAGTCACAAAGAAAAATCATGATGCGAGGGCAGACTTTCAACAAAGATTTTCAAAAGGAAGTAAGCATCTAAATTGATCGTTGTGTCCTTTAAGTTATGCCCCCTTGGTTTCTGTTCGAGTTTATGACTCCAGTATTTGCAACCCCATCCATTCAAAAAATCATGTCAAGATACATGAAAAATCAGAAGACTGGCTTAAAAACACATGGGATTTCTCAAAGTAATAAAGTCTGTATTGTTTTATTTATCTTCTGGTGCTTAAGCCTTTAGCATTGACCACTGAGACTGAAACTAACCTTTTTTTCTGATGAAAGCAAAGATTTTCACATAGATCAAAGGACTCCAGGAACCAGGACTTTAAGAAAAACACCAGATATTACAAAACTCACAATAAAATTACAAAAATAGGAATACTGGGATTCACCTTCAACTCAGACCTCTCACTGGGTCCTCACATCCAGCTTATGTCTAAAGGGTGCCAATATTTTGCATCACATTTCTAATGTACAGTTTTTAATAACCATCCACACAGCTAGCTACAAGTCACGTCTAAGTTCTCATCATCTCACATCTCCATGACTGAAACAGTCTTCTCTCTGACCTTGAGACATGCAATCTTAACCTGCTCATAGCCATTAAAAATCCTGCTGCAAAAAATAATTTTACTAGTCCATAGCCTTGACCATTTCACTGAACTGCTCCACTGACCCCGCCCCCCTTCTAGCATATAGAAAAAAAATAATAAAAAAAGCTTGTGCCTTTCTTCATCAATCCACACTCTTCCTATTATCTTTCACTTGCTATCCAACTGTTGATACTTGTCTTCAAATGATCCATGATGTCAGGCTATAAGGTTAGTTTTGTGCAAAAATAAACTTGGTCTTTTATATTTTGAGTCTTTTATATATTTTATATGTTGCTTGAATGTTCAGTGGAACATGTTTCCCTTTTCATTGGCATTCTGAATTTGTTTTAAAAAGGGAATTTAAGTCAGTAGGGATGGTTTCAAGACACTGGCAACTGGATAGCATCTGAGATAGAGATGAAATAGGCAATCTGAACTTTTAAAAATTGAAATCTAATTCTTCCAAGCCTAATTATTAAATCTCACCAATATTAGATGTTTCCTTTCATCCAACATTTTCTTCAATAATAAGCAAAATATATAGGAAGGACATTTTTAATACCAAAAAAAAAATTCTTTTTGTTTAACATGATTGTGTGAATGCACACCACGGGATCTCGGTAAGGAATTTAGTATTCCATTATTCTCAAAAAGAAGTATTAAGAAGTTATTATAAATTATCTTCATACAGTGCTATTTCTGATTCATCTTTAAAATTTACTCTGTACATATTAAATTTTTATAGAAGTCAAGCACTGAGAATTATTTCCTATTAATGCAAACATTTAAATTAATTCAAAAAATAAAAATAGTGGAAATAAATAGATGTTACCTGTGATTTATGAAATAAAAAAAATATAGTTCCAAGCCTAACCACTGCCTAGATTCCTCTGCAGGATAAATTCAACACATTTCGTTCAAACATTCAGTTTTAATGACTTATTCCTATCAAATAAATACTTTCAGTCCTGAAAACAACGGGAGACAAGAAGTGCATTTCATATAAATAAAGACTACAGGATGGCTGATCTCTGTTATGACATCTATCTTCATGAATGTGAAAAAGAGTTATAACTCAAGTACAGCATAACCATTAATAGGCTATCCTGTCTCTGCCTCTCCTCATAAGCGAAGATAGATGTCATGAAAGACCTGACATTAGTGTAGATAAAGCATTCCTAAGTACAATATGCTCAGTGGAATTTGCAGAAAGACATCTGTCTCGAGTTTACTATGAAGTGCTTACAAGTGGCAAGTCAGTAATAATCCTTCCACCGTGGATCAAATAAAAAACGAGAGCCATGCTTTTGATGCAGGAGACCCAAGGTCCATATACAATTGTACATCTACAACAAAACTGGATGGTAGCAGAGATCTAACTAGTCATTTGCACAATGGAATATTTAATTGTTTACATAATAATTGTAGTTGTGCAGACACACACGGCAATGTAGTTGAACATACATTTTTGTTCACAAAAAGTCTCCACTTAAAAAAAAAAAAAATCACCTTGAATGAAACCTATGTGAAAATTGACTAGCCGCATCACATCCACCAAATCAGCAAATTATACTTATTTTACTCTTTGCCATGAGCCATCATCTACTAGGAGGCCCTGAGTTCTGATCCTTGCTCTGCAACTGACTCACTCTATTGATCTTCAGGCAACTCCTTTTGCCTTTGTCTCAGTTTTCTGAGAGTTACATGGAACTAATATTATATGAGAACCATACGCTTACTCACATACCTCATAAAGGGCTTAGGAATATTTAGTTAGCGCTTTGCACATAAAACACTCTAGAAAACCCTAAGAACTCTAGAGAAGAATAAAGCCTTGGATAACTCATGTAGAATGCCAAATCATGATGGCATCCAAAATAGTGACACTTTCATAGCTTTCACATTTCTGTTCCTCATATGTACAATGAGGATAAATTTAAAAAAAAAAACCC
Organism: Podocnemis expansa; assembly: GCA_007922195.1. NCBI lineage: Eukaryota > Metazoa > Chordata > Testudines > Podocnemididae > Podocnemis > Podocnemis expansa. The sequence continues at coordinate 63,438,697 of ML681966.1, forward strand.
AAAAACAAAAAAAACCACACCACTTTCCTGTCTCTCCCTGCTGCAAAGCTAAATTCCTGCCTCTGTCACAGACTTGCTTTGTGATACTGAGCAAGTCACTTAAACCTAATTTTTGGCAGGTTATCACTAATTATGCCTCTCTCATTTTCTGGAGGCCCTTTTTGAAACACTTTGGGCCTCGCTTTCTAAAGTACAGCTGAAGACACAACTAGAACTGCAGTTGATGGGAGTTGTAAATAATCAAAATGTGATTGGTGGATTTGCTGGGGCAAGGGGAAGACATTCAAAACCTTAGATATACTATGTAAAGATGAATAATGATAGCTGGCCTCTTCTGTTAAGTGACCATTACATAAAGCTCTGAATGACGACACCAGTGAATCAAAATGCGCCAAACAAATCATACAAAATATAGACAGGAATAAAAATACACACACACAAGATTAACTACTGAGCTGAGTTTTCATCGTGGTCCTGTTTTCCTGGGCATTAAATCTCACCTTCCATTTTAATACAATCTGAAGAAGAGCTCTGTGTAGCTCACAACTTCACCCCTTTCACCGACAGAAGTTGGTCCAATAAGATATCTTAGCCACCTTGTCTACCTCAGTACAGCCACTGTTAAACATGATGCTTGGATCCCAAACTGGAGGGGCGTATATACTTTCAAGCCATAAGTTCACACATAATATTTCACTAATGAAACCTTAGGTTACAGTCATATTATCATTCATTCTATAACAATCCATACAAGTTGCATTCATTTTGTTTAAGGAAACAATTTACTCTTTTTCAAATAAGCATTGGTTGCAATAGTGAAGCTATTCTTCAGGGCAAGAACTCACTTCCAGAAGACTTCTGCTACTAAGTCGGACATTTTCACTCCTATCTTAACACTTTGCAAACTCATAATTTATGCCTTGATCTAACCATACACTGCTTAAGGAAATGAAAGAAGCAACCCCAAATACTGCACATTTTCACACTTCTCCTAAAATCATTAGAGGCTCCCACAGCCCAGCAACACTTGGTGGGTTGGTTTATACTTATTTTCATTAGCAGTACTTGAAGTTCCTAATAACCTCTCTCTCACAGCACTATTTGTCCAGTGAAGAGAAGTGGCCCCTGCAGTACTTAATTTGTGATAAGGCTAAACCCCCCACCTCTCTGGGTTTGCCACTCAGTTAAGAACATTAAAACGAATTGCCTAAGCCCCTGCACGTTTTTCATTACAAATTAAGCACTGGGCTGCCTCTCCTTCTGTGTTCGCTGCACCCTCAGAGCACATTCAGGTGGGAACTATGCAAGACCTAAAGCAAGGGTGCCTGGACATCCTGGGATTTGAGGCTTCATCTTCTAAGGGGACTGTCTCCCCATCCTGTTCCAATTTCTCACATTTGCTACCTGATCAGTCACTTTACCTAACAAGAAACCTGTTCTTGGGGGAGTCAAAGATGACCTGGAGCTGTCCAGCTACCCTGGAGACACCCCTGACTGCACCCTCCACGCTATTCAACCCAAACCAGAGTGGGATGGGACAGGGTTCAGGCTGTCTGCCCTCGCAAACCAGAGTGGGACAGGACAGGCTGCCTCTCCCCCACCCCTAAATCAGAGTGGGATTGGACAGGGGACAGGCTGCTTCCCTCCAAACCAGAGTAGGACAGTGAACAGGCTGCCCCCCAAATCAGAGTGAGGCAGGACAGGGGGACAAGCTGCCCCCCCCAAACCAGAGTGAGGCAGGAGAGGGGGATAAGCTGCCCCCCACAAAACCAGAATGTGACAAAACAGGGAGAGGCTGCCCCTCCCAACCAGAATGGCACAGGACAGGGGGACAAGCTGCCCCTCCCAACCAGAATGGGACAGGCTGCCCCCCCAAACCAGAGTGAGGCAGGAGAGGGGGACAGGCTGCCCCCACAACCAGAGTG
>ML681966.1:63440631-63516459 GCA_007922195.1 Podocnemis expansa
AGAGTGAGGCAGGAGAGGGGGACAGGCTGCCCCCACAACCAGAGTGGGACAGGAAAGGGACAGGCCGCCCGCCCCAACCAGAATGGGACAGGCTGCCCCCCCAAACCCAGAGTGGGACAGGACAGGGACAGGCTGCCCCCCCAAACCCAGAGTGGGACAGGACAGGGTCAGGCTGCCCCCCTCAAACCCAGAGCGGGACAGGACAGGGACAGGCTGCCCCCCCTCAAACCACAGTGGGACAGGAGAGGGGGACAGGCTGCCCCCCCAAACCCAGAGTGGGACAGGAGTGGGGGACAGGCTGCCCCCCTCAAACCACAGTGGGGCAGGAGAGTGAGAGGCTGCCCATCCCAACCAGAGTGGAACAGGCTGCCCCCCTCAAACCACAGTGGGACAGGAGTGGGGGACAGGCTGCCCCCCCAAAACCAGAGTGGGAGGAGGGCCAGGCTGCTCCACAGGCCGGGTCCAGGCAGCACTTCAGCCCCGCCCCCTCCTTGGCGGCCGGGGCCGAGGCGGGAAAGCGCCGGGCGAGGGGCGCCGCAGCCACCCACCTACCTGAGGGGCTCGTCATCGTCCCCGTCCCCGTCCCCGTCCCTCGCCCTCTCGGCGGAGCCGGGGCCCCCGGGACAGGCTCGCTGCTGCCGGACCAGCCGCCCGCTCCCCCGGCGCCGCCACCGCGCCCAGACCGCAGCTCAGCTGCTGCCGGCCCGCTCCGGAAGCGCCGGCCCCACGCCCCTCGCTCGGGTCCCGCTCCTTCCTCCAGGGGAACTGCGGCCCCCGCGCCGCCGGCAGAAGTGAAACCCGCCCCCGCCTCCCGCCAGCCCGGGGTCCCGCTCCCGCTCCCGCTCGCGCTCAGCCTGGCGGGCTGCTGAGGGAGGCCCCGGCTTGCCTTGCTGGGACAGGCTGGGCTGCTCCCCTGACCCCCACTTTCCTTCATGTATTTCTCCCTCCCCCTCATCTTCAAAGACTTTTCTCCCACCAAAGCTCCTGCGATGTCCACATGCCGCTTTTAAATCGAAATAGCGCTGGTTAGGTCGATTTAAACAAGCGTAGGTCCACACATCTTCTTGACTCAAAATAACGAGGGCCGTCATTTCGAAACAAATTTAGAGCGCGCCAATAAAACCGTTTGAAATCACACGTTTTGCCGCCCGGGGAACATTCCAATCAGAACGCGCCCCTTGCGTTAGCGGCACCCAGCGCCAAGGCCACAACGCCGCCTCTTTAATAGCGTGGCTCCGTTGAAACACTTCAGGCCGCTCAGGGCTGTGCCCCGTCGGCCCCACCATAGTTACGGCCGTGCACCGAGGCTTAGATCAAAACTGTTATATCAAAATAACACCATGTAGACACGTTATTTTGATTTAATGGTTGTTTCGATTTACCAGTTTTGCCTGCTCCTTCCCAGGCAGGGCCGGCGCAACCTGGTAAGCCAGGTAAGCCTTGCAGCGGGGGCGCTGACTTTTGAGGGGCACCAAAAGCAGACAGCACCATTGTGGTCTCCTGATGATGTCACTCCTCTGCACCAATGTTCCCTCTAACTACTCATAGACTGTGTGCGCAATTTCTTTGTGTGCGCAACAACATTTCTTTGTGAGCACCAATATTAGCCCTATTGAATTTTTTTGTGCACACTTTATTTTGTTGTGTGCACAGGTTTCATGACCTGTGTGCGTGCACACATGCGCACAGCTTAGAGGGAACAGTGGTCTGTGCCAGCATCACTCTGCTGCAGGGGGGCACCGCAAAGCCAAGCACCATTCCTGTTCCCAGGGTGCCATTCTCTATTCCTATATTAGGTGGGGGCATGGCCCTTCTAGCAGGCCATCTTGCCGCACCTCGCATAGTGTCCCTCTCCTAAATCAAACTAGCAAGTCCTATCTCTGGACATGCTAGTTTTGATTTGACTTTCTGGTGTGGACCTGTTAAATCGATTTAACTTAAATCAATTTAACGATCTTTATAGCAATTTTTTATTAAGTTAAATTGAATTAACTGCCAGTGCATGGGCATAGCCTTAGTTTTTAAAAGTGCCACAGAACTCCTTGCTTGTTTTCCTGAACTAGACTAACACAGCTACCTTTTTGGAACATGGACTGATGGCTCTCTCCCCGTGGGAAGAGGGAAAGGGCCCATTCAATTCATTAGTTGATACCATCAAGGAAAAAAGAGTCAATTTCTTAGTTTTTAAAAGTGCCACAAGAGGCCTTGGGGGTTTTTTGTTAGTTGGGTTTTTTATTTTTCTCTCTAGATCTACAGTTACTTTGGGTGTTTTGTTAAAGGATCAAAGGTTTCATTAAATAACATGACCAACGTCCTAACTTCCTTTAACACCAGTGTTTTGAAACATGCAAGGAATGGGACACATTCCCTGGCTTAGACAGAGCTCCATCATCGCAATTCAGTTTCAATCCCCTGCTTGGAAAAAGTTCAGTCATAATTATTTGACACCCCCACACTATTATACTTTACATTACTGACATGCCAGAGTAAAAATTTTAAAAATGTTAGAAAAAAAACAAACTGTAAAGGCATAGTGTTTGCAATTTCTGCTTAAGTATGCTAGACTTAAAGTGTTTTCAGGACCCAGTCCAGGAGCATCACTGGCACCAGGCTTACAGGGCTTGAGCCCTAAGTCCCCACACCCAAGCCCCGAGTCTGCTGTCGGGCCAGCCATGGTGGCGGGTGCAGCAGCAGCACGCAAGTCCCAAATGTCTGTGCGCGGAGCCCCAGATCTTTTTCCAGCAGCCCTCCTGGCCCAGTCCATCTCCCACTGACCAAAGGGGCATTTTCAATAGATTTTAGATTAGTTCTGAAAAAATTATCAAAATAAAGGCATAGATCCCCTTTAAATCAGTGGGAATAGGACTGGGATCACTGAAAAGCTTCATAAATAACAGCATCAAAAAGAAGAGTGCTATTAAGAAGCATTTTTAATTGTTCTTTGCATGCTATAAAGACCAATTGGAGGACTGATACAGGGGTTGTCACTGCTGGCACTGTTTTTGAAAATGTTTCTTTAGGTTGTTTTCCAAAATAATATTTTGTTTTAGTGTTGGGTCAAATTCTGAACTTACAGACTGAAAATCCAGACTACTGCCATTGAAGTCAAGGGACTTATTTACATCAATATGAGGTTGGGATGTGGTTCATTGTTAGTAACATTTTCCTTTCTATTGTGTTTGTTTTTCAATTGTTTACATTTTCTGAAGTAACAGGTATTGGGATAACACTAAATTGCAGTTATTTAATTCTTGAGCAACCATAGTTCAATAAACTATTATTATGGCATTCTAATGGAGACCCAAAACAATTGCAACAATACAGTGCATTGGGCAAATTTACCACGAGATACGGAAAAAGGGGTAATATCATATAAGAGGGAAGGAACATGTCAGGGATGATAGAAACAGACAATTTATCCAATTTATTTTCTGTAAATAGCAGGAACATTTACTGTACCTTATGCACTAAAATATTAAACTGACTGTCTTAGAAGATGGGGTGAACCACACTATGATGATGAACTAAATTATGGTAAAACGATATCACAAAAGAAGAAAAGCCAGATTATCAGAACACAATAAAAACCATGCTAGGTCAGACCAGTAGTCCACTTAGTCCAGTATCCCATCTTCCAGTGATGGCCAATGCCAAATGCTTCAGAGAGAATGAACAGATTAGGTAATCTTCAAGTGATCCACTGCATTAGGCTTTTCCAACCTCTGGCAAAAACAGCAATCCCTGCTTGTCCTGGCTTGTAGCCATAGATGGACCTATCTTCCATGAACTTATTCAGTTTTTACTTTAATTCTGTATTAGTTTTGCCCATCACAGCATTCTTAAGCAATGAGTTCCACAGATTAACTGTACATTGTATTAAGAAATATTTCCTTTTGTTCATTTAAAACCTGCAGCCTGTTAAATATTTTTATATAGTGTCATTTCAATTGTGTTGTTAAATAAGTCAATAATGAACAAGGAAGATTAATTTACACCTCTCTAATCCCAGTAAGAACAAAATGGTATGATGTCTCCTAGGTAGCATTTGCATCCAGGGAAAACCCCCACAATCTGCAGGAAGGAGTTTAGTCCAAATGGAGAAAAATGCACATCTTTCTTCAGAAAGGGCAAGGTCAGGCTTCTATGAGACATAGTGCAAAAAAATGATCTACCTGCAGGCCTGAGTCAAATTTTGTATTACTAGTATTTTGACAACTAGCACAATTGTATAATTCTCCTCTAGGAACTCATAGGTTATGCCTACACTGGCAAATTAGCCCACACTAAACAAGCTTAGTCTGGACTAATTTAGCCCATGGCTATACTAGGCTCTCTCTAGTCTGAACTAAGAAGTTCCTTAGTTCAGACTAAGGAAAGCTTAGTTCGAACTTGTAAGTACCAGAGGCTAGTCCAGACTTATGCGCTTCATTTGAACTTTAGTTCAAACTAGGCATGGGCAAGACTCAGACTAATGCTTTGTTCAAACTTAAGAAGTTTGAACTAAGTGGTTAGTTCGAACTAACCACGCGTTCTAGTTCGAACTAAGTGTTAGTTCGAACTAGAACACGTTATCTCGAACTGGACCATGTTGTTAGTTTGAACTACCGGTAAGCTCAAACATCTTAGTTTGGACTAGCAATTTTGATCTGAGTTTGCCAAATGTACACATAGCCATACCTTCAAAGCAGGCTGTCAGCTGAGCTTCTTTTCTGCAAGCACAACCGCAGGGAAGTCTGGCGGTCCCAGTGGTCGAATTGTGTGTTTATTATAAACCCAAGAAATTTAAAATTAAGGTTTTGGTTAAAAGAAATTCAGATATTTTATATACAAAAAAAGCACAATTAGGTCACCAAACTTCACTCCACCTGCACTAATGCCACAAGGGGAAATAATATCAGTGGGGAGAGGAGGAATCAAGAGTAAACTGATTTTTAAAGACATTAAACCAGAACCACAACCACTAATAGGCTGCAATAATGATTATAAGGTTATTGCATTACAGTCACTGTTGTGAAGAGTTAAGTGATTGAGGTGGGTAAAGTGTTTTGTTTTAAGGTGCATACAGTGATCAGTACTAATATGTCTCCTTTACTTACACGTAACTCATTGTGGTATCAGATATCACACTATATTCTAATCCTAAAACAGAAGAAAAAAACATAGTATTGTTGACTATTTGTTCTGCTTGTTTTCAGCAGACAATAGAAGAGATATAAATGGATGGTCTGTTTTTAGGTTTGTTCAAGTTTTCATGTAATAAAAGAGGGAAGTATGATCCAGTGTTTAGGAACTCTTTTAGGATTTGAGAAATCAGAGTTAAACTCCCTGCTTTGCCATAAACTTCTTATGCAATCTTGGGCAAATCACTTAGCCTCTGCGTCTCAGCTCCCATCTGCAAAATATGGATAATTCTGTAGATCTCTGTCTCTCATAGGAGTGTTGAGGATAAATGCATTAAAAATTATGAGAGACTCAGATACCATGGTAATAGGTGCAATCTAAGTACCTAAGATACAGATAGCTGACAGCACATACAAAAGGACTAGAAATGCACTAATGAATTCATGTCACAGTTTTTAAAAAGTTGGAATTTGGTCTTTGTGACTGTCTTGTTTAACTTCATGCCTACTAAAATAATTGAATAAATATTAATAGAAAAGTCTGCAAATACCATTTGTATGCCATAAAAATAAACAACACAGGCTACTAAGTTTTATGTCTATTTTTCATAAACCTGTTTCAGTACAATTCAATAAAATTAATGTGTGCCAGGAATCCAACAGATAACATATCACTGGACGTTAACAGAAAAATTTGCCTGCTTGGCAGAAAGAGGTCTACGCTGGTCTTCAGTTTCATTCTTCCAACAAAACATTATTCACTTCCTCCTTAATGCAACCTGCAGAGCTCTTCTTAGTCACAACAAGTAAAGTTTCAAAACAAATAGCTGCGAGTTTTAGATCAAACACACATCTATATTAGTAAAAACAAAACCCCAAAAGACATGCAGACATCTTCACCTCCTCAGCAGATTTCCTGCCCTCCGCCCCCATTCTAGCTACCCTTCATCCATGGGCTATTGTTCTAGAGTTGCCTTTAATTATGACTTAGTCTTTAGTAGATTTCAGATAATTTTAATCCCAAAGTTAAGACTTCAATAACAAATTACATGAATTAACAATACGAGTAGGACTTGATAATATTTTTCAGCCCAAACTTTATTGACAAAATGCAGTTTTGGTAACACCAAAATATTTCTTGAATTGACATTGATTTTGCTGAATTGTTTGTGTTAAAAAAACCCAGAAGTCATAACATTTAATTGGGAAATAAAACATTTACTTTGCTTTAAAATGACTTGGTTTAGAAATTTTTTAAATCTGTTTTAAAAATTAAATTTTCAAATTGCTCAAAATAGAAAATATTGCAGGTCAAACAAAAGCTTTCCAATTGTCTGAACATTTTGAAAAGCTTTTTATTGGGTTTGATCTGAAACAATTTTTTTATTTTTCTGAATTTGCCCATGAATTGAAAAATCACTATTTGCACATATCTAATTAAAAGTAACATCCTGCCATTAGGTAAACACAGAAATGCAATTGTCACCATTAAAAAGACAACAGTTACTTACAGTATAGAAGGTGATACAGCAAAGTATTTCCACATGCTCAGAAAAGGTAATATCTTTTGTATCTCCAATAGTGTCACAGTAAATGTTGGTAAATAGTAACTTTCTAATGGCTGCCACCTCTATTGCTTTACACATTCAGCTGAAAAATTTAGATCAGAGTATCTACTACACTAGTACATCGTTTAATGCAGTGCCAAAGGGAAGTTATCAGGAAAATTAGATTAAATTGACGTGGACAATCCTATTAAATAGACCTAAAGGATTATAAACTAAAGCATGTATATATATAAACAGCAATGAGGATGAATGTTTGAAGGGGCAAAAAGAGAACCAGAATTGTAATGAAATGTAATTATGCCAGCCAGTGAGCAAGGATACTATACAATTACTGAACTAAAACCAGAACTTATTTTTCAGTTATGAAAGTCCCTCTATCCTGATTGATTGAGCAGTCTGGTAGATTTGTCATCAACATGAGTGTTTCTTCTCAGTAACCATACTGCATACAAGTCTCTGACCTTTAATTTGTTGAGGACCAGTGGTTAGATAGAGATTTTTACAGCCATTGTACTGTTATTTCTTAACCATACAAATCAAAACACTCTGTTACCTTCAGAATTTTACATCCACAGTACATAGGAACATAGCAGTTTCAGCTTGTGCCCACCTCTTCAGCCTCTTATGACTCCAAACCCCAGATACTAAAACTAGTGGTGCTCTTTAAAAAGTCACAAGATTTTCCTTAATAAATAGATACAGTATTCCTTAACATTACTATACTCTTTAGTATTTTTTATTAATAGAATTAGAATGTTTATTTGTGTAAGCCAAAATGTTAATCCTTTTAAGGTTGATCACTGTACAATGAAGCAGTACAGTTATCATAAAGAAATTACTTTTGCTGAGAGGAAAGAAACTTGATTAAACCTTGTTCAAAGGCCAGAGGTAAAATATTGAAGACAGATGCTATAGCCTAATAGGGTGAAGAGTGGAGGGGATCACAAATTAAGATAGCCATTTTTGGTACAAGTATATGAGATTGAGAGCAGTAGCCAAAAAAAAAAAAAAGAGATGGTGCATTTTTTCATAACAAGATAATTAAGAATGTTTCAGTAGAACAGCTACATACAGGTGTTCTTTTTAAATCAGTAATAAGCCAATGACTGAAGGTATGTTTTGAATGTACTTAGGTCAAGATATAGTTATTATTAAACAATAAGATGCAATCACATGAAACACATTTCAAGCAATATTTTCAAATAGCAAAAAAATTAAGCAGTCTATGGAATAGTTTTCAAAGATAAATTCTTAATAAGTGGCTGATGAATTCTCTTCAGATTACCTTCTTCTAGACTTAAGTCAGTCTATATGGAGTTGTCTCTTTTAGTCCTCCTCCATTCCACTCTGTTTTAAGCAATTCCTCAGAAACCCTCCAGCTAATCAAATCCTTTCATACAACATCCATGCATCTAATTTTTGGTCTTCCGACCCTCCACTTCTAAGTTTAATACCCCGTTTCCTGCACATTCATCTGATCTTCTTTTCACATGCTTAAACTACCAAAGCTGGATTCCCTCCACTTTTTTATAATTGGTGCCACCATCACACTGCTCCTAATTCATTCATTAATTCCAATTGTGGTCTTTCTTGTAAATCCAAGCATCTATCTTAACATTTTTATTTCTATTGTATGCATGATCTGCTCCTATCACAAATTCATAGCCTGCAATGCCAGAAAAGACAACTGTGATTATCTACTCCACTGGTTCCCAACCTTTTTGGCTCAAAGGCCACAAATATAATTTTTACAATCCTGAAGGGCCACCAGTCAGTCAACTCATTAAAAAAAAAAAAAAATTAACCTTTACACCATTAAGGAGTGCAAATCACTACATAGTTAAAGTAAACATTTTGATGCTACTGTGCTCATTTTCACGTTCTCTATTTTCCATCTACAAATTACTCACAGTATATCTATCACATTTTCACAGACAAAGCACTAGTGTAGATGTGTGACTCTCACTGCACACTGAAGTATGTGGCCTGGCAGATAAGTCACAGATGCAAGCCAAACTGGAAGGCACAGATTTTTAGAGATCTCCTTCTCCTGGATGGAGAGGAATAGTTGCATAAACTACAGATACAAGCTAGTGAGAAACAACCAACTAAAAGAGTCCCATTTAAATACAACACATGAAATCAAGCAACTAAATAGTAACAAAATGTATAAGTGCTTATATACAAATGCTAGAAGTCTAAATAATGAAATCGGTGAATTAGATATATCACCAGTCATTAAATGGGGACAGTGATATAATAAGGTATCACAGAAACTTGGTAGAATTAGGCTAATCAGTGAGATATAAAACAAATAAGGGCTATATCTACACTGGAGGCTTAAGTCAAATTAACCTGGCTTAAGTTGACGCAAGCAACTCCAAGGCCAAATTTATAATGTATTGTCAACTTAAGCACATGCTTAAGTTGACTTCATAAAACCTGCCCTGCAAGTTGAGTTAAGTTTTTAAGTCAACTTTACAGGGCAGGAAGCTCCAGGGGCTGATCCGGTGGCTGGTGGCCATGGCTGGGAGCCAGCTCCTGCACCCAGTGGCAAGGGGCTGGGAGCCTGATCTGGACCCCAGCCCCTTGCAGCAGGTGAGGGTTGGGAGCAAACCTTCAGAGCCTCCTGGATGGTGAGCGCTCACCCATGGCTTCTCTGTCTGGGACATGGTCTTGGGCTCCTCATAGTGCCCTGTGAGGCACTGTACTTTGGCCTCCCAGACATGGGAAGAGACCCTCCTCCCAAACCCTGCAGTTCACACAGGTTCTGAAGCACTATACAGGTGCTGATGACCTCGGGGATGGTGTGCTCGGTGAGGTGCAGGTGAGTCAGGAGGGCCCTCCAGTGGGCTTTGAGATGTCCAAAGGCACATTCCACAACCTGGCAGCACCTCTTGAGCGTCCTGTTGAACAGCTCCCTGCCGGCGTCCATGTGGCCTGTTTATGGCTTCATGAGCCAGGGGAGCAAGGGGTAGGTGGCATCTCTGATGATGAGGATGGGCACCTGCACATCCCCGAGAGTGATGATGTGGCGAGGGAAGACGGTGCCCGCCTGCATGCCCCTGTACAGGGTGGTGTTCCTGAGTATGCAGCCATCATGCACCCTCCCTGGGCAGCTGACGTAAATGGTGGCCAACATCCCTCAGTGGTCCACAAGGGCCTGCAGGACCATGGAGTCGTAGCCCTTACTATTCCTGTATTCCATGGTCCGGTGACTCCGGGGCTCAGACAGGGATGTGCATGGCATCCAAGATGCCTGCACAGTTGGGGAACCCGAGTATGTTGAGGCCATCGATGGTGTCCTGTAGGTTGCCTGGGGTGACAAGGTGGGTTAGCAGGACTTGGTTGATGGCCCTGCTGACCTGCAGTAGGGTGGTCCCCACAGTGGCCTTCCCGATGCTGAAGTGGTGGGCAATGGAGTGGTAGGATTCTGGGGGGCCATCTTCCAGACTGTAACAGCTACTCTCTTGTTCACAGGAAGGGAGGCTCTGAGTCAGGTGTCCACACGCTGCAGGACCAGGGTGAGGTCACAGACCAGCTCTAGGAAGGTCTGCTTGCTCATTCTGAAGTTCTGCAACCACTGTTCATTGTCCCAGGTGGTGAGGACTATGCATTCCCACCAGTCGCTGCTTGTTTCGCATGCCCAGAAACTACAGGGCATGGACAGTGGCATGATGAGCGTGGCAGTGGGCAGGGCCAGCATGGTGGTGGTGCTGCCATCTGCCTCTGCACTGGCGGGGCCCATGAAGAGCATGCTCCAGGCAACAAGAGCACTTCACAGGGTAGCGCAGGTGCTGGGCACGTCTCAGGCAAGCTGCAGAAACTGAGTGCGGTCAATGACCACCTCGCTCTGCCTCTTGCCAGCCACAATGGGCAGGGAGCTGAGGTTACTTCCTGTATGTATGGGATTGGCTGGGTAATGGCTCTTCTTGGCGGCCAAGTTGCCACACTTCCCATGGTGCCCCCCCTCCTAAGCCAAAGTAGCTAGTCCTGTGCATGGACATGCTGGTTCGAATTAGGTTTCACGTGGGGACATGCTAATTCAAGCCAAGATAGTTCAAATTAACTGATACTCATTCAAATTAATTAATTCAAACAAACTTAGTTCAGACCAGTGTTCTTAAGTATAGACATAGCTGTAGTGATCCTGTGAGATCCAGCCTACCACTTACAGACATGGCTCATAGCGTCTTAGACAGGCAACCTGAATAGCAGCAAGAAGCTCTTGAATAACAAGTTGAGCAGGTGTTATATTGAATTGCATTTGGCAGATTAAAAGCTTGCTGGTGATGCCTTTATGGCAGGTTAGACCTAGCATGAGGAAAATATTCCCATGGTTATAGCTGCTTGCTGGGTGCTCTATTATATTTGTAAAGCTAAGAGTGGAAAGGAAGCACTCAAGCTGAGGAAAAGGTTCTGTGTGATTGTTTGGGGGTATTGATTCAGGTAGATAGGGACAAAATTTCAAATTGTGCCACCATTTTCCACAGATGGGTCATGGCATAAAAACTGATACCTCACTCCTGACAGTAAGCAGGGATACTAGGGGGCATATACTCCATGCGACCACCTTCAGACTGGGTCTGTATGCTGCTTGCCTGGGTGTCACTTTGGTCCCTGCACAAATGATTGCCTTTTGATGTGGGAAAGTTTCCTACCACAGAGAAAGACATTAAGCAGCTCTGCCAAGGAATCTTGGGCTATGGATTGCCAAGTACTTCCAGAAGAGTTTTCTAGATCTCTCTCTAGAGGATTACTGTGAAATCTTGATGAGCATTAACACACTTTCCCACCAGACTGCCTAGCAGAATTGGGGAATGGGAAGTACCTGCAAACACAGCCACTGTTGTGCATTTCTATCCTTTCAATCAGCTGTATAATACAAAAAAGCAAAGACAGCTGTACCTCATGTAATTGAGAGCATCAGTTCAAAAAAAAAAAATCACTTACCTGAGCTCACCTCTGCAACATCCTGAATGCCAGAGCTCAGACTCTCTCAAACCCAGGGGTGGTCTTAATGATTCCGGGACCCTGGGCAAAAGTCAAGGACAGGCCCACCCTATTTGGGGAACCCATCCTTGACTTCTGCCCCTCCTGCCGCACTGGGGCCCCTGCCAGCCCCCCAAGTCTCACTGCCAACCCTCCAGTCCCTTTGCTGGCCTTCTCACCAGTCTCGCCACCCCCCACTAGCGCCATGACTTTGCCACCCCCCAATGGCATCCTGGCCACCTGCCAGCCTCTCTGGGACCCCGAGTGTCCTCCTGGCCCCAGTGGCACTTGTTCTGTTCCCAGCAGGGCGCTCTGGGCAAACAACCACTCTGCCTGACCACCCAGCCCTTACACCCCCCACTAGGACCACATATGCTCAAAACCACCAGGGTCAAGAAATCCTGTCTTAAATTTGATCAAATGATACAGTCCCCTGCTCCACATCCTCCTCCAGCCCAACCTCATTGTCCACAACTTCAGTTGGGCTTGAGTCTGGTGTCCAGTGCCTCTGAACCTGTGGAAGTAGCCATGGATCTCTTGTTGAAGGAAGTGTGGTCACTGTTGCAGATGGCTTTCTGATCCTTGTGGAAGCAGAAGGTCTTTGACTCTGCACCAGAGTGACAATTTTTTTCCCTACCCTTTTGGTACCCCTGCCACAGCTCCTTGATTTTTTCATGGCACTTCAGTGTGCTCCATTCATAACTCCTCTCTGCCATTAAATGAGAAATTTGATGGTATATATCAAAGGTTCTTTGGTTGAAGTGGAGCTGTGACTGCACAGCCTCCTCTCTCCAAACTGTCATCAGATCTAGAAGCTCTGGTGTGCTCCAAGCAGGAAAGTGTTTGGTGCATGGAGCCACCATGATCAGCTGGGAAGATGCAATGCAATTGCTCTATGCTGACCAAGCAGGAAGTTCAATTTCAAAAATTCCTGGGATTTTAAAGGGGGAAGGATGGATGGCTGCAGGACAGTGGAATTCAAAATGATGATTCAAATGTGTGGGACATTTCCTGGAGGCCATTTACCATGACATAACCAAATGTGGTGTATAAACTCATGCTTTGTTACTAAAAATTTGGCACAGAAGGCTCTAAACCTCCCATGGAGATGGTTTTATTTTGTTGCAAAGTCAGGGGAGTAGGTTAGGATGGAGACAGGGCCATCCTTGGGCAGGGGGGTTGAGAGGGGCGATTGCCACAGGGCCTGCAGTTCTGTGTGCCCCACGCTGTCCTGCTGTGGGCAGGGCAGCACAGGACCTGAACTGCTGCCCCCCCAGCCAGCTGTTCCCCATCTGGGGGACCAAGTGAGCTGGCCAAAAGTGGCAGCCAGGTTCAGCACTCCCTCTCCACCTCCCCCCCAGGCCTGCCACATGCATTACCTTTAGCTCCATGCCAGAGGCAGCGGAGAGGAGGCAGGAGGTAGTGCAGGGCCTGACTGCTGCCCCCCCCCCCACCGGCTGTTCCCCATGTGGGCGACAAGGAGAGGTTGCCAAAAATGGAGGCGGGATTCAGCGCTCCCGCTCCACCCATGCTCACCACACATGCTGCCTTGGCTCCATGCTAGAGGCAGTGGGAGGCAATGCAGGGCTCGTACTGCTAACCCCTCACCGCACTGCCTCCTGCCCCCTCTCCGCTGCCTCCGGCACTGAGCCATAGGCAGTGCATGTGGTGGGGGCATGGGGACCAGGAGTGCTGAACCCAGCTGCCGCTTTTGGCCAGATCGCCTGGTTCCCCTGGATAGGGAACAGCCAGCGAAGGAGCCTGCCCCCTCTCCCCTCTGGCCTGCCCAGCCCTGCCCCCCAGTGCTGGGGGTGGGGGGCTTAGTGGGGGCCCTGCAGAAGGCAATTCGTCCAGGGCCCTGCACCCCGCTAGGGATGGCCCTCGATGGAGGATGGGGGGTAAGCAGGCAGGGGTGGAACTGCTGAGCATACACCACCACTGTTTTGGCACAAAAAGCTGACTTTGATTGACAAAAGCCTATAAGGTGGATCAGGCCTAATATTCGAGGACAACGCAGCTACAGCGATGCATTCATAACTGATATATCTATGCTACATAAAATTTTGTATAAAAATGGATTTTTGCTTTTTTTAAAAAATACCCCAAGGATAAAATTCTGCTCTATTTTTATTAATATAGTTCTGAAGCCTCCCAAGTAAGTAACTGAAAAATGGCTCTGTCCATATTGTTAAACCTGTCTTTTTAAAATTATTTTTAGTTCTGGCTGTAAATTAACACTCATAAAAGTAATAGTCATCATTTTTAAAAACCCATGGGGGAAAAGAAAGAAATCTCTGTTGGTGCTCTCTCAGGTGTATTCAGCTGCTGTTAACAATCAGGATGCAATGAAAGCAGATATCTCTGATACCCATGAAACTTGGGATATCTCTGTCCCATTGTATAGGGTGCATGATAACATCTTAGTACATTTTCTGTTGAAAAAATAACAGAATAAAAGAGAGAATTTTCTGCCTGTATACATAATATATGAATGACTAGTTTTGAGACACTGATAAATTATAGATAGCTTTTTAGATTCTGCAGCTATGTATTATTAATTAAAAACTAAAGATCTTCATCTACATTCAAGATAAACCGAGATATCTAGGCCACTCAAATACACATTGTAATGGTGGGAATTAAATAGCAGCTGACAAAGTACAGTAAAACTGCTTTAGTTGTCACTATTGGCAGTGTTTCAATACCCTGAAGTGTCCATCACCTCCTTTCACCACAGTGGACAGCAATTGCTTGCTTTTAAGGAGGACTGAACATTAGTTAAACTGATGTTTTAATTTTCTTACCAAAGAAAAGAAACATTTATATCAAGTTATCTTGAGATTATGTAATTTCCCCAATTGGCATATGTTGCTCAAAGAGATTTTTTCTTCTTTACAATAGATTTAAATGTATTTTGATGGATTTTGTGGTTGCCTGTTAGATCCTTTCTCATTTAGGGGTTTAGAGAGTAGCTGATGAAAACAGTCATAATTGTTTGACATTCCTTCTAGCTGAGCTTCTGAAATAAAATCAAAGAGATATGTTATAAAGCATATGAACCCCCAAGCCACAGTCAGTTACAATGCTCTTTTATGTTAAAATGTCAACAGCCTTTCAGAGTCAGCTAAGATTTTAGTTTGTAATTATAAAGCAGTATTAAAATGTGTACTAAAGAAATGCCCGTTACCAGTGGATTTTATTGTACCCTGAGGAGGATGCGCTCAAATCACCAGACAACATTAAGTAGTCATGTAAGAGAAGATATAATTAAAGCAAATATTAGGCACATTTTTACAATCTGCAAATATTCTGTGCATTTCTTCAATGTACATTTCTTTATACACATACTGTACAGGGGGGACCCGTTACCGCATGACTGGTTTGTGCGCAGAACTGGTTAACATGTGGTAATGGGATGTCCCCCAAGTAATGCACGGGTCCCATTAATGCGCCTTGTGTAAACGGGACTAGGAGCATCGCTGCCCCAGAGATGGGCCCCAGGCACCTGCCCAGGCCCCGCTCCCCAGCCCCGTTTCTGTGCTGGGGTCCGAGCCAGCCTCAGGCGCCTGCTGCTGCCAGCCTGGCCCCGGATCCCCAGCCAGGGACATGGCAGGGAGCGGTAGCCGCGGCCACAGGTGGCTGGACCTAGAATGGGGCGGGAAGAGGCTACCGCCGCCACTCTCTGCCCTGTCCCCGGCTGGGGATCCGGGGCCAGGCTGGCGGCAGCAGGCGCCTGAGGCCGGCTCAGACCCTAGCACAGAAGCAGGGCAGGGGGTGTGGCCCACAGCCAGGCAGTGGGGCCTGGGCCAGTGCTCTGGGGAAGGCCTTCCGGTCCCATTTACACGCGGGTTGGTTTATGTGTGGTCTCTGGGGGCTTGTCCCCCAACATCCACGCGTAAACGAGTCCCCATTGTACTTCTGCTATATATTAAGAGGAAGTACAGAGTCTGGTAAACATGATGAAGTATATATCAGGCACTGTTTTTCTAATAATTATTTTTACAACATAGCTAGGAAGCTTTTAACTGTTAGAATCAGTTATGCCATATGTCTTCTACAAAGGGGGTATGAAACAAATACAAAAAGAATGACAAGTTCCGATGGGGCAGCCGTGTTAGTCTAGTCCAGCAAAAAAAGCAAGGAGTCCTGTGGCACTTAAAGACTAACAGACTTATTTAGCGCATCAGCTTTCGTGGGAGAAAATCCCACTTTCTCAGATGCTTTGAAGATGGGGATTTTCTCCCACAAAAGCTCATGTGCTAAATAAGTCTGTTAGTCTTTAAGGGCTACATCCCTATCTTCAAAGCATCTGATGAAGTGGGGCTTTCTTCCACGAAAGCTCATGCAATAGATAAAAAAGAATGACAGTATCAATACAAGCAAATGCAAGACACAAAACACCACTTTATAAGCCCACTGTGCTGGGAAGTTCCCCTAGGAGTAGCCATACCAGTCTAGCTCAGCAAAACAAACAAGGAGTCTTGCGGCACTTTTAAAGATTAACAAATGTATTTATCACATGACTTTTCAAGGAGAAATCCCACTTTGTCAGATACTTGATGATGGAGAACTCACAGGGAAGATGGAGAACTTACAGAATGGAAAGAAAAATAAATGCAGGGAAGTGCAAGTCTTGGGAGCAGGTCAGACTATTTCAGCAAATCAAAACCAAAATCAGACCTTCTCCATAGAAATATACACAGTTAAAACACATTGTAGTTTAAAAACTACTAATCCACTTTTTTAAAAGAAGCCTCATTTCCACAGCTATTGTAAAAACACATTTTGGTGATGGAAGACTTCATGTATAGCCAAAAGTAGTTCCTCAGAGACATGATTCTTCAAGGGGTTGAGCCCCTCAAAACCCACAACATTCAACAGATGTTTAAAGTGTTCAGTGTTTCAGAAGAATAAGGCTAAAATTCTGTTTAGAATTAGGAAGGTTAGATCAGACTTTGATCTGATCCCACCTTCCTTACTTGGGCAAAACTCCCACTAATTCAAATGGGAGATCTGACAGAGGAAGAACTAAGGATCAAGTCCAAAAAATGTGAGAATGTTAAATTACACCAAAAAGAGAAAAAAAGAAAGATTTATGTGAGGGTAGGTGGAGGCAGAAATTGTCCTTCATATAGCTGAAGAGTTTACATTACATTGCAATGTTCTCTTTAGTGGGTTTTGCTGCAGCATGGAAATGCTAAGCTTCACCGCAAGCACTGTGTAAGACTTGCAATTAAGTTACAAACAAAAAGGGGGGGAAAATCTTTGTGTAGTTTTTGAAAATGAGATTGAAATGACAAAGGTCTCAGAAATAAAAATAAAACTGTATTAATATTTATTAGTTAAAGGGGGAAAAGGACACTTCAATAATTGTCTTCCAGCAGAGGGAAGGACAGAGGATCTACATGCCTAGTAGCATCTTGACCCATTTATAACAAACACTTCACTCCATGGAATCTGCTTCCAGCAAATGTGAATGATTTCCATTAATTTTATATTAGTGGTGAGAAGGTAAAATGAGCACCATCTGTTTTGTGGTTAGTCAGTATATAGGTTTTTAAAATAACCATTACAGTATGATATGCAATTATGAATAATATGAAGATTCAAATAAATATGAGTAATTTTATGTTTCGTAATGCTCTGTCCTGGAAGTAGCTGTCTCACTGAATCACTCATTATATGCAGATACATTGTAGTGGATTGGCTCGTGTGTGTATAAATGGTCATCACATGAATATTGAAGTAAATTTTGCTCTAGCTGAACAAACACATCATGATTTCTTGAAAACCACATGAAAAGAGAGAGACTTTTTTAGGTGGGTTGGTCCATGTTGGGATGGCTCTATGATGCAAGTCTGCTACATTTTTTTTTTCTTAGAGATGGACTTGTTAAAGGTGTTGCACTGACCACCGTGAAGGCTTAGGTCCTCTGTCCTCAGAGCAGGCATAGTAAAGTTGTCAATGCTGGAATCATTCCAGAAGGCTATTTTAATACATTTTAATCCTGACCTTAACTGAACTCATGTCCTTGGCCTCTCTGTTAAGCCTGCCAACAAAAATACCAAATAGCATCTAGTGTAATGATAATTATTATGGTGGGACACCTGAGTTAAGAACCTGATGGGGATAACCAGGGGTTAAAGTAAGTGGAATGCTCAGAGCAGGCTCAAGGTGGGAGCCTCAGCCTGTGCCATGGCCACTGTGCTCCAGCAGTCAGATAAAGGGGCCCAGGGCAGGAGGTTAGGGATGGGCAAGCTGGCAGCAGGGTGGGTGGGTTTGGGTGGGAGGGGTCGGGCCAGGTGGGAGGGTAAGCAGGCAGCACGACAGCCCCAGCAAGGCCTGGAAGCCCCATGGGGGGGGGGAGCCTTTGGCTTGGCCTTGAAGCTGCATGGCCTCAGGCCTGGTGGTGTGCCAATGGGGGGCAAGCATTTAGGGGGCAGTAGCTGGGGTGGATGGGCAGCAGCTGGGGTGGTGGTAGGCATTTGGGGATCAATAGCTGGGTTTGGGGGAAGTAGCTGAGGTAGGAGGGCAGGCATTTGGGGGGGCATTAGCTGGGTGGGCGAAGGGGGCCCAGACATTCACGATGGGGGCCCGGACAGGCATGAAGGGGGCCTGGAAATTTAGGAGGGTTCTGGGGCCCGCCAAATTATACTTTAAGCACTGAAGACAATCAACTCATTTCACATACTCTAGGCTATTGAACATTTGTCCTATCCTGCCAAACTCACTATTGAGTTGAGTCGGATTCAGACAAAGATCCAGAGACGAAAAAGCTGTGTATTGTATTCCTACAGACATGGTTGATTATGACCATTTTCAAAAAAAAAAAAAAAAAGAAAATCCACAAAAACATCATAAAATTGAAAAAACAAACAAATTTGCTCCAAAATAATCTGTATTGACCCTATTCAAGGACAAATAATAAATGTGCTTATATAATAATGTTCACGTTTGACAAGTGGAGTTGGCATGTGCAGCAGCCCTCTTCTTTCTAGTCTGATGTTTTAGGGCTTCCCACACTCATCTGTAATGCACAGAGTCAAGATAGTGCTTAGGGGCCTATTTTTATGAATGCACGGAAGATTCATGGAAAAAAGATAATTAAAAACTAAATCACACAGAAGGCCCAGTTCTGCAAATACATAAATAAGTAGTCTCACAATATGAAAGACCTTGAATATTGAGTGAAATTCTTCCATAGACTATTATAAGCTGATACCTTCTTTATTACAAATGAAACTCGTGTCTTTTTAGGGAATTAAGTTCGTGTCATGGTCTGAGTTCTGCTGCAGCCATACCTACAATGAAAGAACCTGGTAGACCTCAGGAGATAGGATCTGCCTACATGGAGCCAGTTGCTGAATTGAGACCTCTTGTCACCCTTTGTATAGTTGGACAGTTACTAGTGAGCCTCACCCATCTGTTAACCCACGTAGATGAGTATGTAACTTCACAGAGCTTAGTGATATCTGTTCAACATTTTAAGAAACACAGTCATTCATCAGCCATTATCTCAGAAATCTTAAAATGTTGAAAGGCCACAAATTAAAACAAAAAACCCAAAACCCACAACAAAACATGTAGTTCATGAAGTCCATAATCAGTCTAGTTCTCATGCGAGTTACGACAAAAATCGAGCTTTCACCTTTGTGCCTTCCAGTCTCTTGACAGCCAAGAATTCTATTAGAAATTATTTAAATACTTCAGCTGAGATTTGTAAAGATCATATTTTCCAAATAGTCATAATTAATTAAAAGCCAGTAGGATAATCTGCTGATAATATAAAGTTCAGTAGTTCTATAACATCCACTATCCAGGCTGATTATATATTTTTGATTTAAGTATATTTCTTCTGAAGTCTGTAAAATCATCAACTTGATCCTCATATTGTCAGTAGTTTAGGTGCATTTGTGTTACTTTAATATAAAGGGACAAGGACAAAAAAACACAATGAGGCTTTGTCATCTTGTAGTATATAAAATAAGTGACGATACCATACTTAACTGGTTATCAGCTAATTATTTCTAATATTTTTTCCACTCTAAGGAACAACAAAAATGCCTATTTATAGTGTACAAAATTGGGACAAGATTAAAGCTTATATATTTATAAGATATATATTCCTGTGCAGTGTATATGTAGGGCTACATTTTGATTTTAGGCACAACCCTGAATAAGAGAGTGTGTGTACTTGGCAGTGACTGTATCTTATTATACGTTCATACAGTGTCCAGCACAATGGAGTTCTGATCTCAATCTCTCCTGTACTAGTAACAAACAATAACAGCAACAACCCATGTGTGCCCTGGGAAGCATTATGATTTGTATACACACTGTTAATTTACGATTAACTACAATACTTTTCAGCACAAATAATTAGACTGTGGAGTTCAGTGCCACAAGATGTCATTGAGGCAAAGAACTTAGCAAGACTCAAAGATGGCTTAGACTGTGATGGGTTATGTCCCCCCACAAAGGCAACGATAGAGGTAATGTGGATTTGGGAGGCTAATTATGTCATCTGAGTGCACTTGTAGGATGGGCCATGCTTAATTAAAGACAAAGCCCAGCTGCAGAAGGAGCTGTGTAGTGACTATAAAGAAAGAAAGTTTAGAGCAGAGGGGGATGCTGGGAGTGGAGGAACAGAATACAACAGAATGGAGCTCTGCAGTCATTCTCTGGGATTAGAAACCTGTGAGAGGGAAAGACCAATGAAGAAGTCTGGGGAAATGTAAGCCTTGGCATCCCCATAGATGGAGAGAAGACTGGCAAATGGCCAGGAGCGACACAAAAGAGCCACTGGAGTGAAGCAGTCTCTGGTGGCAAGGGCTGATAAAATGGCAGGATTTTCTCTTCCAGGGAAAGAGGCCCGGAAAGTGTTCAAGTTGAGGAACAAAACTGGTGAAATATAAGGCTACCGTATCTGAACTTCCCAAAAAGGGGACTCTGTGGGTGGGGGAGTGTGGCCCCCTGACCTGCACCGCTGGCCCCAATCTTGGCATCCCACACTGCCCCCTCCATCCCTCTGCACCCCCCTGACCTCAATCCCGACCTCACACTCTGCCTCATCTATCCCTTGGGCCCCATTCTGGCCTCATATGCTACCTCTGCAGCCTCCCTTCCCACATCCTAGCCTCACATGCTGCCCCTTCCACCCCTAGATGGTATTGGGTCCTGGCATGAATATAGAGGACTAGAGCCAGTGACTTCTCATGGTCCCTTCTAGTTCTGTGATTCTCTGATCATCTTGTCTTAGCCTCCAAAATACAAGTTCCTCTCAGTGGGGCACCATGCACCTTGCTCAGTTTAATAAATCAGACCCAGATTTTAAAAAAAGATCAGGACAATAAAAAGACAAAAGCTAAACTACTAAGAAATATCTGTTGTACTTGGTCATGCCCAAAGTGGGAGCAGTTTTAAAGATCCCCTTTATTAGGCATTTTAGGAAGAAATTGGTCACTATCTAAATAGTGAGTGAGTCTGTGGAATCAACATCCGGGGCAAATAAGCACTGTGCAATAATACACATTTTAAATAATTAACATTTTAGTCTCTAGAATGACTGGGAAATGTGCATGACTCCTTGGATCTGTTGTGGAGGAGACACTGTCTCCATCCAGGATCATATTATTGTTATTAGCAGGGAATCAGCAAAACAGGAATGAAGAGAGGGGGAAAAAGATCCAGAAAGATAAAATCATTTCATGAGTCATTCAACTCCCAAGAGTAAGCAAAAAAAATAATTAGTTATGTTTGACCTCTGAAATATATAGTCATCCATGGAGATCCCATGACTCGACCCCTGGGACCCTTCACCAACCTGCCCACCCATCAGCTCCCTGTCCCAGCCCCCTTCCCCAACCCACTGACTCCCCAGCCCCCTGGCCCCTTTCCCTGACCACTGACTCCTCAACTTCTCAGCCCCTTCCCCAGACCACCCACCCATCCGCCGGCTGGCTCCTTGGCCCCGTTCCCTGACTCACTGACTTCCCAGGACCCTTCCCTGACTAGCTGACTCCCCAACATGCTGGCCCCTTCACTGACCTGCCTCCCCATCAGCTCCCTGGCCCCCTTCAACAACCCGCTGACTTCCTGACCCCTCCTGGCCCCTTCCTTGCTGGCTCCCTGACACCCACAGACCCCTTCCCCAGAATCCCCACTGGGGAGGTTCCCCAACCCAGATCCCCGGGCACTTCCCCCATTTCCTGGCCAACTGGAGCTTCCTGCAGGCCAGATATGGCCTGCAAGTTTGGAGAGCCTGGAATAAGGGATAAAAATCCAAAATCCTGAATGTTTTAAGATATTGGAAAATTCCTCCCAGATGTTGGAGTAAGAACCAAGAAGGAGGGCATGTATGGAGAAAGCTGGACATATGGTAACCCTAGTGAAACAGACCAGCAGAGATGGATGAAAAGTCACCCTTGAGGAAGACAAAAGTTGGGTTTATGCTTGTACTTTTAGTCGGAGCGTTTATTAGAAGAGCGTAGGAATGAGCCTTGTGGTAAGGGTGAACATAGAGAGGCTTTAGTGAAAAAGCCATGGCAAGAAGAAACCAGGGAGTTAGCAGGGATAGGCCTGAATAGACAGACCTTGCCTGCTCACTACAGGGTCCCTGGGCTGGAATCCAGTTTAGAGGATGGGTCTTGGCTCCTCTACCAGTCACTAGAGAAGGGGGTGTGAAGCCCTGATAAAGGGCATATGGACTGAACTGAGAGGGCACAAGACACAAAAGGGCTCAGACTCAGTGTAAAAGACTTGTTGTAAAGACACTAAAGTGCTTATTTATAGGAATTTATTACCCCTCAAGGGATGGAACTAAACCCTCGCCTGCCAGGAGAGGCAAATCAGAAGAAGAGTTTGGCCACTGCAGGACTCAAGTGACTATAGGCAGCAGAGAACTAGATAAGAGCATGGAAACACTATGACCAGCCACGAAGTGGTGCTTTAGTAATGAGTTCATGGACATCTGTACGGACAATAAGGCTATACAAAGTTATAGTAGTTAATGTTAACACACTGAGGAAAGGATATTAAAGCTATGATCTAGGATTTAAGCAAACCTATAAGAGTTTAAAATGAGACCTGAGATAACAGATTATTCTGCATCTGTATACTAGAATCATAGCAGATTACTGTTGGATGGGACCACAGGAGATCATCTAACCAGGATTCTAGTCAAAGCAGGATCAACACCAATTAAATCATTCCACCCAGGGCTTTATCAAGCCACACCTTAAAACCTCCAGTGATACAAGTTTCACCACTTCCCTAGATAACCCATTCCAGTGCTTTATCACTCTATTAATGAATTTTTTTTCTTAATATCCAACCTAGACCTCCTCCACTGCATCCTGAGACAATTATTCTTTGTTCTGTCATAGGGCACCATTGAAACAGCCTAGTTCCATTCTCCTTGGTACCCCATTCTGTTAGTAAGAAGCTGCTATCAAATCTTCCCTTCTGCAGACTAAAGAAGCTTAGTTCCCTCAGCTTCTCCCCAGAAGTTGTGCCCCAGACACCTAATCATTTTTATTGCCCTCCTTTGGACTCTTGCATGTGTCCACATTCCTTCTGTAGTGGGGACCCCAGAACTGGACACAGTATTCTAAATGTGGCTTCATCAGTGCTGAATATAGGGCAAAAATCACTTCCATCGATCTGCTGGCAGTGCACCTACCATGGGCATTGCTGAACCAAAAAGAAGGGTCTGGCCCTACCCCCTGCCTGGATCCGAGTCCCAATCCAGGGCTGGCAAACAGCCAGGGTAGGCCTGATCCGGCCCCAGCCACTGCTGGGCAGTGGCAGGCAGCCCTACCCCAGATCCAGCTCCTGCTGTTGCTGGCCAGCAGCAGGCAGCCAGAGCCTGATCTGGGGCAGGACCAGCCCAGGGTGATGCAGGACACAAGTCCTGAAGGCCCAGCAGCAGCAACACCTATGGCACCTACTAATGGAGCGTTGTGTGTTTTATTAGGAGCACAACATGCTCCTACTCATGGGGCATACTATGGAATTTTTTCACTTTCATTTAAAGGCTACAATACTGGCCACAGTTGGAAATAACATATTAAACAAATGAGCCACAGATCTGTTTCAGAATGGCAGTATGTTCCTCTCCTACATGCACCATAATGGGGATAATAATTTGCTGCTGTCCTAAACCAGCAGCAAATCATGATGTACTTCGCTAACATGTCCTGGCCAGAAAACAGGAGGTATTTAACTATGGTTATACTCATTCTCTGCTGACTCATCATATGCCACTTGCAGTATTACCATACATGCATAAATTATTCAACTTTCAGAGCATATGCAGATCTGAAATCACAGCATACGGGCACTAATGACTTTTCTTAAACATGTTCCCCCATTTCAGAATATATTCTGTAGCTCTCACTATTGATGTCTAACAAATTAGCATACTGCAGCTCTTTAGAGCTTGTCTTCCAAAAATTTATTTGCAAAATAGTTTTTGGAAGTACTTACTACAACAGTAGAATGTGTGTCAGCCATGGTTGTGCAAAAACAGCTCAGAGGTTTTGAATACTAGAGGCAGCCCCAGCTCGTATGGCTTAGTGGACATAATGCAAGTGATGTGGTAAAAGCTGCAAAGTATTTGCACTCTATCATTTGTTTCTCAAGTTTATAACAGTTGCAGAAATAAAAGCATTTGTTCCCTGTATACTATGATCATATATGTAGTGTGCATACATTTCCGTATACAGACAGAGAGCTAGATGGCAACACATGTTTAAGGAATATGACAGGAGTTGCCAAACTTATGGAACTCAAGAGCTGCACAAGTTATTAAACCTTTGAGAGCCACGCTGAGGCATGTAACCACATACTTTCACCCACTCCAAAATTATTAAGCTTAAAATTCTTTGTGCACTTTAATTTTATCGTAAAAGCAGGGCAAATATTGATCCTACTAACGTCAGATTCTAATAATGACTAAGGTCACCATGAAAACTAGGCCAATACAGTAAAAAACTTAGCTGTCACTGGATGGAGAACACTGCAGGCTAGTGGCAAATTTTTTAAAATCTGGGCAGTAACTTGTCAATGTGGTACATGAAAGCTCTCTCATGTGCTGCTCTAAGCATTGCACAATGTTTCAATTTAACAGATTTCTCTGTGGAATACAATGCTTCACAGCAGTAAATTGTGCCAAAAATTGAAAGTAATCTACACTCATTTTCAAACTTCTCTCCTTTGTATTTTCATTTCTTAGTATTCCAAGTCATGTTTAGGACTTGTAAAACACAATTTTATTTTAACAACGAGTAAACTGCATTAGGGCCTATGAGAAAAATCTAAACATGCCATGCTTCCCCGCCCCCCTTGCTGCTTCCCTGCGGTCTCTTATCATGCTGCTGCTTCTCTGCTCTCCCTGACCATGCCACACTTCCCTGCCAGCTGGGACCATGCTGCCCTTCCCTGCCGGCTCTGACCATGCCACACTTTCCCTACATCTCTGACCATGTGGCCACTTCTCTGCTGGCTTGGACCTTGCCGCGCTTTCCCCAGTGACTGGGACCTTGCCGCACCTTCCCCGCCAGCTCGGACCATGCGGCCACTCCCCCACTGGCTCTGACTATGCAGCCACTTTCCTGCTGGCTTGGACCTTGCCACGCTTCCTTGCCAGCTCTGACCATGCTGCCCTTCCCTGCCAGCTCAGACTTTGCTGCACTTCCCTGTGGGCTCTGACCATGTCACACTTTCCCCGTGACTCTGACCATGCTGCTAATTCCCTGCTGGCTCTGACCATGCTGCTAATTCCCCACTGGCTCTTACCATGCTGCTGCTTCTCTGCTGTCCCTGACCACTGCAAACTTCTCCCCCTTGTCTCCCACTATGCCGCCCTTCACTGCCATGCTCTTCCACAAGCCACACCCTTTCTTTGAACATCCGCATGAAGCTCACGAGCCGCAGTTTAGCCACATCTGGAATATGATAAAATACACAGCCAGTCGATAATACGTATTTCTCATGCCTCATAACCACTTCAATGACATTCTACTTCTTATCCATCTCCATTGGGACTACTTCTAATATTCCAGATCTCAGAGCAACTTTTAAACATCTACCACTTTTTATTAATAAAAAAATAATCTGCCACTGAATTTCCTCCCTTTTCCTCCACTCTCAACCCACTAATACAACTCAGTCCCCATTCTCAATCTATGTAGATCTGAACAGTGACAATGATACAAACTCTTTTGCGAGCTATTGAGACTAGAAATAGGCACATCTGATATCTCCAAAGGAACTGCTATACCAGATCACATCAGTGATCATTTACTTCAATATCCTGTTTCTTACTGGCCAGGAACCAGCTATTTCAGAGGAAGGAGCAAGAAAGAAGGCAGTGTGGCACAGTGGAGGGGGTTGGGGAAGGGTTGGGGGATTAGCAGCCAGACGGGGGCTGGGAGCAGTAGCTGGGCTGAGGGGCTGGCTTTGGGGGCCAACCCCCTCCCCACACTTTCTCCATGCTGGACCAGCCTGCTCAGAAGCTCTGCACATGCTCAGTGAGAGGCAGCTCAGGGTGGGACCACACCAGAACAGCATTCCCAGGCCTGCTATTTTTAGGGGTTCAGCATTTGTCAGGCCCCTAAAAATAGAAAATGGAGCAGGAACGCTGCATTCTGGTGCCCACTAATTTTAAATGGTGGGCCCTGGAACACAGCATTCCAGCTCCAGTTTCTATTTTTGGGGGGCCCAGAATGCTGAGCCCCTAAAAATAGTGGGTCCCAGAATGCTGTTCTGGTGTGTTCTGGCTTACTTTAACCCCTGCGTGCCAGTAGGCTGGAGTCACCTCCTGACTGCTCTGGGGATTAGCTCACGAGATCGATGGCCCTTTCCCACAGTTGCACACCATCACTCTGTCTCTCTCTCTCTGGTCTGCAGCCCCTCTCTCACTCCAGGAACCACAATATCTTCTTTGTGGCATTTCCTCTTCCAGGGTATAGTCCTTCAAAGTCTCTGTTACTCCCACAGTGACCAAGGCAAACTTTCAGTTCATTGCCCTGCTGGTGGCACTTAACCAGTGGGTAAGAGAAGGAAAAGCCAGGCCTACCCTCCACTACAGGTTCCATCCCAGGGTCCCTACAACACCATGTCTGTTGGGTCCCCAAACCTTCCTGCTTACTCCTTGGGCTGCTTCTTGTCCCAGAACTCCCTCATCTCCAGTGTCTAAAGTGTAATTTGATGGGCCCTGGAACCTTCCTAAATTTCTGGGACCCCTTCATGCAGGTCCACCCCCTCCATGCAGGTCCAGGCCCCCCTTCACCGACCCCAGCTACTGCCCCCCCAAACATCTGCCCCACCACCCCAGCTACTACCCCCCAAATGCCTGCCCCCTACCCCAGCTACTGCCCTGAAATGCCTACCCCCAACTGGACTCCTCTTTCCCCATGTCCTTCCCAGTGTCCTTCCCAGCCCACCTTCCTGACCCCTTCCTCTCACCCCACCCCTCTGCGCCCTTTCCTGCTAACTGCCCAACTGTCCGCCCCCCCTCCCCGGATCCCCTTAGCCGGTGGGCCAGGGAAGGGGCATGTGGGGATTCACAGCTGCCGCCAAAGTGGCTGAGGAGACGGGCCTGGCCAGGCCAGGCGGGAAGGAGGCTGCAGCTATGGTGCCAGCCAGCCAGCAAGAGGGGCCATGGGCCCGAGACTTGTTGCAGACCACTCACACCACCCGGGCCCAGCAGGTCGCTGTGGGGCCACTGCAGGCATCCAGAAATGGGGGGAGGAGTGGCCATGTTTGCTCCCGCCCATGGCCCCTTGAGCCAGCCCTGGGGGAATGCACTGGAACGCTACGTTCCAGTGCATTCTTCTATTTTTAGGGGCCCTGGAATGCTGTCCCCTATAAATGGGGGGCCCTGGAACACTGTTCCATTGAGTTCCAGCTTACTTTATCCCCTGCTCATCTCTGGGGTTTCACCTTTCTATTCCATTCTTCCAGGAAGCATCTATGGCCTAGCTGGCTATACAAGTCTCCAAATACATTTCCTCTCTCCCTAGAAGTAATGACACACTATCTCCCCGATTGTATAGAAGTCAAGTCTATTCCCATACTGTTGAGCTTTCCCTAATTAGGGCTTTCCTCTCAGTCTTCAGCCTAATAGTTAATTACCCCATTTGGCCTCCACTGGCCCCTTCAGGAGGAATGTGGGTCAATACCTTATTACAGCAGGATTTTTTGCTTTCTGGTTCTTGAGCCTTTAGGGTTATGTTTTCAAACTTTTCTTTGCTTCTACAAGTACAAGAAACCTATTTAAACAGCTGATATTCATATGCCATCTAATAAATACTTGGTGCCAGAGCTTTAAGAAAAAGCTCAAGTATTGTAAGATTAGCAATAAAATCATGAGTTAACAATGCTGCATAAGCAATTAAGCTGAGCCAACTCCAGTGACTCACATGGGGGTCCTACTCAAATGGAGTTGTTCTATAGCTAATAAGAGCTAGTGTAGGATAAAATTTTTGGTGTGCAGACTTTTCTTTGCATTGCTCTCTCATTATTATTCTTCTGTGGGTGGTAGAAATCAGAAGAAACATGCTCTAAATATGCTTTAAAATACAGAATCCCTTAGAATTCATACCTGGCAAACTGGCCCATTTCAGTGGCTATTTCTTCTAAAATGAGAAGCCATGGCTGATAATATTTTTATGACCTGTGACAATTTTTCTGATTACCTATGACAGTTGTATTGTCATCTGACAGTTTCTGAAGGATGATATCTTGGAAAAGATAAATCAGGGACATCAGGACCTCACAAAAATCTGGAAGTGAACCTGAATGTAATTTTAGTGAACTAGCATTGGGCAGGAGGTAAAGTGCCAGGGGAAAACAGAAGAGTCTATGACACAACTCAACAAACCTCTCATATCCATAGCATTCCCTGAGAGGCTGTGGGAAAGAGTAACACAAGTCCTTTGTGAAGAAAAGGGACATATTTATCTAGTAAACATTGGCTATTTTTCTATACATGAGGAAATTCTACTTTCTACATGTTATACCTCAGCTGGTTGTGGAATCTCCTACTCTGGTGGTTTTTAAGAGGAGGTTGAACAAACACCTGTCAGGGATGGTTTACTGGGGGTACTTGGTCCTGCCATGTGTGCAGGGAACTGGACTCAATGTCCTGTCATGGTCCATTCCAGTTTCTATGATTCTATAATATGACTGCACAGGAGCCACAAGCTGAATGTGGGCACCCTGATAGGTACCTATTTATTAACAGTACAAATGACTTCTGGTTTCTATAAAAGACCCTGGTGTCTTTTTCTCCCCAGAATCCTTACGGGTTCAGCTACAGGATAGAGATCCCTTTTCTCGCAGTGTGATTTTTGGCTAAAAGTCTATAGTCACCACAATAACAAAGCTTAAATTTATATGATTAACAAAATGCTTTCTTGATCTTTTTTCCCCAATATAGTCACCAGTGGAAAATACATGATTTGTTCTGAAGGAAAGTTTCATAACTTTCAACTTGGCATTTCACAAACTGTTTGTAGTACAGGGTTCAAAATTCTACTGCAGATGAAGCCAGTCCTTCATAGTGCCTTGAACTGAAGTGAGAACAGCTCTTTGGAAACTTAAAAATCCAGCTCATCTCTGAATTTTAAAGCTTGTGATCTTTTCTGATAGCAATTATCCTACAAAGTTCAAGTCACTGCTTGGCATTTGGCTCCAGAGTGGTTTATCACAGCTATGGAGACATTCAAAGGCAGACAGACAATAGAAAGATCCTGACCAATGTTGTGGAGTTATTTTATAGTGTGTGCTCATTTTCAAACACACAGATTCATGGATTTTAAAGACCAGAAAGGACCATTATGACCATCTAATATGACCTGCATTATGCAGGCAAAGAACCACAGCCAGTAAGTTCTTCATCAGGCCACAACTTCTGTTTAATTGTTGTTGCCTGTTTCTAGATTTATATATTTACCTTTGTGTTCAAAATTGAAATTGATGTTTTCCATCTATAACAGGTAAGTCTGTTTCTTTTAACTCCTAGGGTTGTTCAAGAGAAATTAGTGGTGAAAAGCTATGTTCAAGTTAAGACTGTACATTGTTAAGGCTCTAAAGATGATACTATACATTAACAAATGATCTTCTTCAGGTACTGTAGATCACATTTTTGTTTTATTTCCAAATACATGTAGAAATATGTTAATACTCTTATCCAACAAGTCATTTTGGCCAAATCCAGCAAGTCTTACCTGTACCAAATTCCAGGTGATTTCAGTGAAGTTCTCAATCTGAAGAGATTACAGGATCAGGCTTGTTCTCTCATACATTAGCTCAACAATCTTATATTGTTAGACAGCAGCATAGTTGTTATAGTTCCCCCAACACTTTGGATATTCTGTAAAGCCCATTCAGTATGGAATTCATAGAAGATTAATATACTTTTGAATTTAACTTAATTGCATCTCTTTCTTTTTTGCACAAAATTAAACATTAGAAATCAATTTATCCTGAATTTGGCAGCCTTGCTAAGTAGATAGGGCTAGTACCAGAAGTTGGGAAACTTGGCTTCTCATCTTATTCCTACCACAGACTAGCTCTGTGGCCATAGACAAATCATTTAGTTTTCTTTCTGCCTCAGTATTCTTTAATTTGAAAAGTAGAATAATACTTATTCTCAGTTATAGTATTGGAAAACTTAGAAGTGAAAAGAGCTTTGTTAGTGTTAACTGTTTCAGTTTTATTCCAAAATACCATCTAAAGACTTCTTCCATGTTATATAATATTTTATAATCTCTAGTATTGCACTATTAATCTCTAAGATTTGATCATTTAACAACTTGCACTTGCTTGTCTAGAAGAGCAAAGACTAGAGTTAATTTCTGCTTTTATTCATCCAAAATACTGAATGCATTTCTTTAATTTGATGTGATAGATTATGTGCAAGTTACCTGAAACCAAATTCAGCTCTAATATAAATGAAGGCAACCTCACTGACTTCAGTGGAAATATAGCCTCTTAAACCAAAATTGAATTTGGCCCAGTGTATCAGATTAAGGTCATGTGACATGAATGAAAAGAAAGCATAAACTACTTCAGCTAGTGATTTGGGCTATCTCTCAGCTATTATTTTCAATGTTTGTTAAGTGGTTTAAAGGGCTTCAATTTTCTCAGATAATAGAGTCAGATATAATTTATGAGAATTCTACTTAATACCAAAATAGCATGCAAGCTAACAAAAACCTGAGGATTATAGCCTGCACTTATGGTCTGTGATTCATATTCAAGTGTGCAAAATAATTCCTGTGTATATCATGATATACGTTTCAGACAAATAATTTAAAACATTATACTGTAATTATTTTATAATGTATTGTTTATGAGATTTTTGTCACAAGAAACTTAGAAAGGTGTCATGGATTTTGGGCTAAAATGTATTAATCTGTCAGCTCACAGGCTGTTTGAAAAATCAATGTAGTAGCTAGTTACAGTGTGATGGATTGTGTATGAATGTTTTCCCTTAATTGAGTGTTTTTTCTTAATTTTTTCACCTGTAACTTTTGCTTTTCTTAAAATGAAGAAGGAACTATAAATAATTATTGAGACTGCAATGCCATATTGGATGCTCTAGCTATACATTCACATAGATCCTGGCCTAAAGGTCAATAAAATTCATGAAAAGATTCCCATTGATTTTAGTGACCTTTGGATCAAGCTTACAGGTGTCAATGAGATATACATTTTCAAGTAAAAAACCCATTAGTGCTTAGCTTAACATACATTTGGAAGGAAGAATCACATATGTTTAATTTTAGAAGGCCTAAGAAAAGTTGTAGGATGGCTGTAGTTCTGTCCCCTGTGTAGTTTGGGTCCATAAAACCTCTTGTATAGAAAAAGAAACACCAGTTAGCCAGAGCCAAAACTACAGAAATCTGGCTTCAGTCAACCACCCACAAAGGTCTTAGTATTCAGTAGAAGACCTGACATTTTCAGTAAGCTTTCAAATCTCTTCTTTCTCCCAGAAAAATGATTATTATGAAGAATTGTATCTAATTCATTTTGTTTGAGAGAGAGAGAAGGCTATCAACTCCAACACAGTCAGAAAAAATAGTCATTTTACTGCACTTGTAACCTAAATCAAATTGAAACCAGAGTCCCCAGATATACTGGGCCTGTTTTCCTTGCTAATCTAATATAAAACTAATTCTCAATGGAGATTAGAAAACTGCTATAAAAGTTATACTAAAAAAAAAAAAACCCTCTCTTCCTACCTGGATTATGTAAAAGCTTTAAAAAAGGAAATACTGTATGGCTGTACCTATTCACTCAGAGGGAAGAACCAGTAGAAAAGGGGAGTGGGAGGGGAAGCCACATTGGTAACAGTAGGAGAACTCAGATAGTTTTGAAACGGATTGCATGCACTCATTTTTTTAAAATTGTTTTAATCTTTTCAACAGCCCATGTTGTGCGCCAAAAAGCTTGAAGACTGCACCTATTCTATTGCATAGATTTTGCAGCTGTAATACATAAATGTATTTGGGCACTACAAAGAGATTAGGAAGGAATGGTAACTTTATAGGTTTGCTATTCAGACTTTGGACTTCATAGTTAATGGTGCTCCATACACATTTTGTGAGCTGGGTTGTGGAGTTGGGTTGTTTAGGAAACATCTGTAAAAGGTAGGCAGATACAGCAGTATCTTCTTGGCTCTGCAACTCAGGCCAAGGCTACACTGTTGGTGGTAGCATCAACAGTGTAGAATTGATTATTCAAGTTTGATTGAGCATCCGTAAAGACACTCTTAATCAAACTCAGAATGAGCCAGAAGCTGATTAGGTAAGACCTACCCAGCAAGGAGCATAGTGCTGATTTGATGGGAAGGCATTTCCCATGGAATCAACACTGTGGGACTGTGAACCCTGCAGTAAGAAGAAGGCAGGCAATCACGAAGTATTTTAAGTACTTTAAGTATCTCCCTTTGATTGTTGCCAAAATTTTGTGGCAGTATAGACCGAGGCTCAGTGACATCAGAACCTGTGCACTGTGACTGAAGAAATGGACTTGGATCCTCATGACTTACTCCTACGTGCTGGGAAGCAGCTGCAGGGAATTCTTCATGGCTTGGTGGCCTCCCTATCCCAAAGTAGCTGGGGGAGCTTATGATCTGTGGGAGTTGCAAGAGCAGATTGTTATGACAGAGTGTTGAGACCTGTAGCCTCAATTATTTCCCTCAGTGACAGCTGATTGAATAATTAGGTTATCAGAAGGAGAGGCTGGGGGAGGCAAGGAACTAATTAGCCATCAACTGACTTATCTGATAAAAGCCAGGAAGGAAATATTGCAAAGAGGGTATGATGCTGATAACAACTAACAGCTTCTGCATTGAGACTGAAAGCTTCATAGAGAGGGAGATCTCTCTTATTCCTAGGGTCCTATTAAAGAAGTACTGAAAGATATAGTGATTTAAAATTGAGATGTTGCACTGTATACTAGGCTGCTCCCTACCTAGCATGCTTGGCTTTGTGGACTGATTTTTCTAAGAAGCCCAACTCAGGCTATGTGGATTGAAGTACTGTTCCTGAATTTTTCTAGCTGCCACAATGGTCAGCATTGCAATACCTACATTGTTATGTATGCAGGCCCTTGTTTTTTTGTTTTATGAAGAAAGTAACGTGCTGGATTAGAACTCAGATCATCTGGGTTCATTGCCTGAGTCTGCAGTAGACTTCTTGAGACAGGCAAAATCTCCACCATCAGATTGGTCTTTTCAAATCAACTTAGCAGTCAGTTAAGACATGCTAAGTTGATATGGAAATTGACTTAGTAAAACTACCACCTCAAGTGGTGCGGTGTAGTGAAAATGCTGCACAAAAGAGGAATTAAAAAGTTGACCGCAGGCAAACAAGCTACCCTGCATAGCTTGATTAATTCACATCAACTGCAGTGAATTTTCCCAGCAGTGTAGACCAGGCCTAATAGTCACTTAATTCCTCTGTCCCTCAATTTCACATCTATAGAATGGGGATGACAGAACTCCTTTACCCTACAGGGCTGTTTTGAGGATAAAGTGCCTAATAGTGGAAGATGCTCAAATACTAAAATGACGGGGCCATATGAGTATAAGGCAGGTAGGCAGTTAATAGACAACAATAAAGAAGCTTTCTGGTTATGAGTCAATTCTTATCAGATAGTCTAATTTTTTAGCTACGTGTCCTAGAAGTACCTTGTGCTGATTATTTTTTTTTAATAACTTGTCTTTGAGAAAAATCAATAAAAGCCTGGAAGCTTAAGCATTTTCTCTTTTCAGATAGTTGGCCTACAGTATTTTGTCCCCTGAAGGCATAATACATTTCTGATTGAAAACAGAAAACATTCTTAAAAATCTTTATATTGCTGGATTGAATTCATTAATTCAGAACTGATGAGTCTTAAGCACCAGTCTGAAGACTGTGGTCACAAAATGTAGATTTTAGTTTCTTATGATAGTACACTAAAGACCATCTAGCCTGACTGCCAAGTCATAAAGATATCTTACCAGCCACACAGTCTATTTCTGTGGTTCTCAACCGAAATGATATACAGCTGCAGTCCATGTGAGAAGGCCATACCAATAGTATATATATTGTGTGGATACACCACACAGTGGTAAAGATGATGAGAACCACTGGTTTATTTACTTCACAAGACTAAGTTTTCTGAACAAAACCATTGATGATATATGAGTGATGTTTAGCAAGTGAAGGGTTCAGGTTGTGTGAAATCAACTGAGAGAACTTTTAAATCAGCATGTTTCATGGTGGCTGGCCATTTAGGAGGAACTGGGGTCAATTACACCTGTAACCAGGGGTGTCACTACGCTTGGGCCCACAGGGCATGGTCCCCGCACCTCCCCTGGCTGTGCCCTGGATCCAGATCTGACCACTTGCTGCTGACTGGCAGCGGCAGGAGCTGGATCCAGGCTGGGCTGCCTGCTGTGCCTGGCCAGGGCTGGCTTCTGCTGCTGCTGGCAAGTGGCAGCAGCTGGGGCAGATCGGGGCCCAGAGCAGGATAGGGCCCTGGGGTGGAATAGGGGGTGGGGCCTGGGACTGAGCCCCGACCCTTTCTTGGAGCTAGCAACACTCCTGCTAACCCCAGTCAGCCGCCTCCCAGTAGACTCTGAGGCTAGAGATCAGACAATAGACTGAAAATCACCTGCTCTTTAGCCAGCAAGTAGTTCAGGAAAGCTAATGAGGGAGTCCTAGATCAAGCAAAAACTCAGCCTATGATTCTGGGGCAGGTGGTCTTTAGAGTATAATACCAGGCCCACCAACAGCAGTT
The DNA here is from genome assembly GCA_007922195.1 of Podocnemis expansa. NCBI lineage: Eukaryota > Metazoa > Chordata > Testudines > Podocnemididae > Podocnemis > Podocnemis expansa. The sequence continues at coordinate 63,475,610 of ML681966.1, forward strand.
TTGGGCCCTAGGGCAGAAGAGTCAATGGCTGCTCTAGAAAGGGAGGGCTTATGGCTGAGATCCAAAGGGGCTTCTGCCAGAAAGTTTTGCCGATTTATTATGTGTCATGCCGGTTCCTGGGCAGCTGAGGAGGCAGGCGGTATCCGCTACTCAACTTTCTGGGTATCTTGGGCTCCCTAGGGAGATTACTAATGAACCTGGAAAGATGAATAGCAGATACCACCTCAACTGCTGAAACACCTGCATGGTTCATCAAATATAAGCTTAGCTTAGGGGAGGGGTGGAGACCATGAGCGATGGGACCTCAATGGAAAGGGGTGTGTGTAGGAGAGGCAGATAAGCATTTACCGTCCCATCTGCCCACCTCCCGGGGAATTGCACTCCTTGTCTCTTTCCCTTTGGCAGACCTGTGTAATATGGCAGGGAGCAACCTAGGAAGAAGGGAGCAGAGTGGCTTGCCTTGACTGACAGACAGATGGCCTGCACAGAGTAATCCTTCTAAAGGCAAGGTTTGGTCAAGAGCCAACTGATATGTTGATCTCACGTTAAATAGTTTTTTTCTGAATAAGTAAAACTAGCTCTGAATAACGAGGAGTAGAATTGTCTGGCTGGAAAGCTCTTTGCACTCTCATCAGCAAGTTAGCCTGACAGCTTACACTGCACTTGAGAAGGTGTTGAAGCATAACCACTGAAGCATATAAGAAGAGAGAGCTGGCAGAGCAGCTTAGTAGGGATGTAATAAATAGAGGGGTGGAATAGGAGTGGGGTTCCTGACATTTGGTATAGTGAGGGGACCCACCTTTTTTTCTGAATACCATCGAGCCTTGTCTGATGGGAGGGGTAGTGGAGCCCTAGCAATGATGCTGGGAACAGGTTAATGACATGGACAGGAGCAAGGTTCACGGCAGCTCTCTCGAAGGTCACACGGATAATAGGATGACTGCTGTGGACAGCTTATTGCCAGATACTTTCCCAGATGTTTAATAAAGCTGCAGCTTAGTGATACTGCATTCACAGTGTCTTGTCTTCTTGCAGTTTCCAGGACAATTCAATTGAAAATGAATGAACCATACTTCAGTAGGAATCATCGATTGTAAGTGTACACTTGCATTATTACTAGCAAATCTGGGCCACTTTTTGAGTGATTGATGGCACTGAGCCTTCAGCCTCATACTTGATGTAGCCCTAAATTTATGAGTTATGACTACTTAAGAATTGCCCAGGCAGTAAGGCCTTTAAAAAAAAGATAAGACTGAGAGATTAAAAACCCAGAGTCTAAGGGCTAGATTTTTTAAGCAGTCTGAGGAAAGTCAAAGCTATTGCAGTCTTTTGTGAGAATGTACTACAGCTACATTGAAAGAGACTTCCTCGTTTTCCTTGTCTGTGAATTTATAATCATATTAAATTAATATCAAACTTGTCTATTATATAATGTGCCAGATACTGTTGTGAGATGGGGAAGTTGATGGGATCTAATATTATAATGCAAATGTATAAAAGGAAGTCAGTTGCAAGTGATACAGCTTGGGGTAAAATGTTGTAAACTTTAGTGACAGGATTTACCTCATGGGCAATCTTGCTATGAAAGAAAGAAGTTGCATTCATATTGATTTCTTTTAGTTTAAGTGATAAAGTGAAGAAGTCAGGCTAATTTTTGCGATCAAGCATGTTTATACATAAATTAATAAAATACACCTGAGCTGAAAGAGATGGTAAATAACAAGACCGAAACCAAATAGTGTATTTATAAGGACACTTGACCACACAGTGGAGTAACTGGAAATGTAGCAATTTGATTAATAACGCATAACCTCAGCTCAGTTAGCAGTGTTATGGTCCTACCATTGTTAAAAGGTGGAGTAATAGAAATAGGAGATGTGTATAGCTATTCTGGCTTGCTGGAGAACAGCAGCTCTTGAAACGACTTTGCATTATGTAAGAGACTGTTCAAACAAATTTCAAGAGTATCAAAGAATATCAAGACACTTTGTATAAATTATATGAACTTCAAAGTGGACATTTCAGCACCTAGCAAAGAATTGAGAGAGAAACTGCAACTTGAGCCAAAATAAATGCCAAATTAGACAAGGGATGCATGATAAAGGGACTCATGGAAAGCAACGTGCAAAGGTAAGTTGCTGAGCAGTGCAAACTAATCAGTATTTAAGGTATGTCCCCCTAACGGTTGTACCAACAGTTATGACACAAGTTGCCTTACACAAGCTGATGTGACCGGATATGTTACATAGACTGAAATTGTAGTCCCGGTTGCAAGAACAAGATTTTAAATCAAGATAGGATTTATTTTTCTAAAAGATATGTTCTTAGAATTATTTTGGGGAAGTACTATGGCTTGTGATCATCTAGTCTGACCTCTTGTTAACATACTGATCCCCTCCAGCACTGGAATCTACGAACTCAGGGGACCACATTTCATTCTTTGACCGAATGGTGACAAAGGGGACCTATCATTCTTTTTTAATGGTATTTGGTGACATTTTGACTCTTTGGAAGAAGTATTGGCCACCCTCTGACTGATCAATGCCAGCGCCTCCAAGGAGGGGAACCGAATTAGACCACCAGGCAGAAATAGAATGAAATGACTTGTCTCCTTCAAGATGTTGCTTCCTGAAACCTGAAGACTCCTGAAAGGGAGAAGACTCTGGTCTTGGCGCAGCATGTGGGAGTCCTTTGATGATATCAACTATCTAGCTCAGATAGACACCTTTCACTCTTCTTTTGTTTTTCAGCAACTTGGGGTGCCTTTTAGCACTTGGAAAAATATGCCTGATCTTTTGCTCTACCTGTGTTTGCAGTGCTATTCCTGCTGTGAACAATAGCTGGGCTAGAAGCTGATGACTGAGCTGACAAGTAACACACACATTTGCTCTTGGTTGACCATCCAAATCGGTCAATTGATCACTTCCTGAAACTGAATACCTAAATAGTAAGGCTTCAGTTTAGATTGTTGCACAGCAACTTTAAAACAGAATTAGTTGTTGTGGCTCTACAAGAACTAATAGTTTCAGACTGCCTTTCAAGTTCTAAGTTTATACAGACAGAAGATGAGACCAAGTGTCAAGCTTTTCTGCGGCACTCCATCTATACACTGTCATAAATGCAGGAATTTATTTAAGAGTTGGTGTTAGATCCTAGGATTAATATTAGTAATTGAGAAATGAGTTAGAAGGGTTGACAGCTGTAGATTTAGTGCAAAGGGGACCCTGTTGAACTGGCATGCAAGTTACTGATCAAATTATTTTGTGATCTGACTTTTGATTATTTTTTCCCCATGTCAGTAACACCATAGCTGATAAATAATTGGCACAAGGAAGGTTCTATTCTAAGGCATTCTTAGTCAAAAATCTAAACAAAGTCATCATCTCAAAACAGTCAAAGCATGTATTTTTTTCTGTTGCGGTTGTATAATTTGATTCTGAAATGCTAAATGGTTATACTGACCACTTTTCTAATTTATGTAACTAAATCATAATCCAATACCATTTTTGCTATTAGTAATTGTTGAAGGATATTTCATAAATTAAAAGAGGTTTCAGTTCACCTTTATTTTTTAGGTAAGCAATCAAAATTAAAAGATTATCTAAACTACCTTTCTTGAGGAACAGACATGTGAAGTATACAGTGACAGTCATCCAATGTGTATCTTGTTGCTAAAGTCTTTTTCCATGCACTTACATTAATTTAGAGGATCTGTGAATCCTCAATGCTTTACAAAGACTGAAATATACTTACATAGAGTAGGGCCTGAAAGTGTATACCAAAACAATTTCATACACAGCACAATTTTAAATGTCAATTTATATTTCATAAACAAGCAGACAACAGGGAGTGTTCATTTATTCTTTATCTGTCAATATTAAACTAAACACTAGAGAACTCTCATATTTCAGTAATTAAAAGAAATAATTGGGGTTTTTTTAAAAAAAGATGGATAAAATGACAATTTGCTACACTGCAAAAGAGATTTTTATTATAATAAACATCAGTTGTCCCACTGGAATTGTGCCACTATTTTAATTAAACCCATTATATTTTTTGGTCATTCAGGCCTGTTCTGCAGCACAGAAAAAATGGGTTTCTCATCTGGTTCCAAAACCAATAGTGCTGTTGTGTTATGGTTCATATTTAACACAAACTGTATGTAGCTATCTATTACCATGAATCAAATTATTTCAGCTTGCATCCTTCTTATAGATTTGCCTTTGATGTGTGCATCTAACAAGGTATATTTTTACAAGTTTCAAAAACAAAGAGCTTGTTAAGGACTAGATCCTGTAAACAGTTAATTTTGCAAACAGGTAATATAGTAACAGCTGCATAAATTTACACAGGGGAGTAGTCCCACTGAATACAATGGAGTACTTACAGGCATAAAGTTAAGCACCTGTGTTACTATATTATCTGCAAGATTGGGGCAATAATTCTTAAGTGTGTCCTGCAAGTTCCTGACATATTTATTAGGACCTTATTACCATGATTGTATTGTGTCCCTTTTGAACCACTGTGGCTGCTGGGAGAGGCTATGAAAATCTGTAACACTAGTATTTTTATGTTTCTGCTATTACTATTAAATAATTATTAAAGTTATTCATAACATTACTTGTGAAATGTGAAGAAATAACTTTTCTCAAATTAAATACAAAAAAGATATTAATGTAATATAAAGGCTGCAAAATGAAAACCACAAGAAATCTGGACTTGCAAAGCATGGCCCTGATCCTGACAGGAACTTCCTGCTGATAGACTTCTACATCCACATGGAGTTCCACTGAAGGCAAGGGGTAGTATTTTTAAAAGCACTCAGTAGGTAGCCAGAATGTTCTCCTATTAAAGTCAATGAGAGTTTTACTATATGGAGTGCCTAAGTCTAATATATAAACCGACTCCACAGGGCTACCTATGGAACGTCCAGCAGTCCAGATACCGCATCGTGTTCACAGCTGTGTTATCCCCTCTAACATATTCCTTTTACTACATTTCCCACCTCCCACCCCTCCTTGAATTCCACATTGTAAGGCCTCTTATGTCAACTCTACTCAGCTTCTGTGCCAGCGATAATATCTGCTGACTTCTTACAATTCCTTTGTGGCCGTTGCATATAGGCAGGAGAATGTTTAGGGCAAACTGCCTTACTAGCAGGGGCATAACCATGGGTGGGCCAGGGCCCACCCACTTTGCCAGTAGTCCCACCCACCTTGCTGCCCAGCAGTGGCACAAATTTTACTACCATGGCTGCAGCCTGTGGCTGTGGGCATGAGTGGAGCAAAGGTGCCAGTGCTGATGAGTCTGCTCCTTTTGCGGATGTGGGGTCCAGTAACCATGGCTGCAAGTGGGGCAGAGGCACCAATGCCTCTGCCCTGCTTGCAGCCTCAGCCGCCAGACCCCCAGCCATTAATGTGGACAGAGTAGAAGGTGTTGGCACTAATGCCTCTGCCCTGCTTGTGGCTGTGGCCACTGGCTACTTGCTGGCCCTATGGTAGCAAAGTTTGTGCTGCTGCTGGGTGCTATGTCTCTCCCCTTCCCTGGGGTGGCAGGTGCAGGTTCCCATCATGTGACCAGAAGCTGCCCTTGGCTGGGTCCACCTTCCAGTCTCAACGGCCTGGCCATAAACCAGGTGCTGGCTACATCCCTGCTTAGTAGGTTTGAGATTAGAACTTGATTTATATAGATACAAAAGTAAAAAGTCATAAGTCTTATTTAAAGGTTCACCAATAACTTACTTTTCATCAGCATTGCCTCTGGTATTAGCTTTCTACACTCCTTTCATCCCCCACTTGTCATATCTTGGATTGACAACATCTTCCTACTCATCAGAACCAACTCATAACTAGAGCTCCTTCAAAAAATCCAAGAAACCAATTTTAACAAGGGCTACCTATTTATTATTTGTAGAAACCATTTATAATTTCTATCAGAGATTCCTTTTGAGACTTTAGTTATTTTGGTTTCTTTCTACTGTTTCTTGACTCATGTAATCATTTAGTTTCCTGGAATGTTTTTCTCAGTCTAGGACACATTTTAGTTCTAAAAAAGAAATATCTTAATTTTTGTCATCCTTTCTGGAGACTGTTTTAGACAGCTGACTCTTCAAAACTACAGGTGCTGTTACTAAGGCCTCAGTTCTCCATTGTCTTCGACAGGACTATCAACATGCTTAACGGTGTGCCATCACATAAGTATGTTTCTGGATCAGGACTTCACCTGCTGCTTGATGGATGAATCTCCACTTTGTGGGAGGGTTTGAATACCTGTTACTCACATTGCATAGCACTGTTGGTTTTCATTGCTCTCTGGTAAAACTAACACTGAATGAGAGGAAGGGTTACAGAGTCTGGCCCATGGTAAATATGTCAAGATGTGAGTTTTGGAATGGTAAAATGGATTTGTACATACTGGTATTTTTTAAAGCAGCACTGAACTGAATATCCCACTAAACACAGAAATGAATGTGGAAAATGGCAACCCAAAGAGATCATTCAATAATACCTCAATAAGCAAACTATAAAATACTTCACAGATCATATGTTAAAAGCCCTGGATTTAGCACAACACACCACTTACATATTATTTAGGCACTGAAAAATTGAGGAGGAGATATCAGAAATGGGCTGAAGTACATAACATTTACACTAGATATAGAATTTTGATCCTATATTATGACCTTGTGTATAATAGAGATGTAGACTTAAGGATAAGATCATTAGAAAAAAGAAAAGCACATAAATATTTCTCAACAAGCAATATGATACAAGCAGTATGAAAAGTACTGTAGATCTAACGATATAAGGACTTTTTAGGTCTTTGTGTGGATCCTAACAGGGGTGGATCAAGGCCCAGGAAGGCCTAGGGCTGCCCACCTTTGTGGACCCCCTATTGCACCCCTATGCTGGGGGGTGAGGTCAGGGGTTCCAGGACCCTGATTGGTGCTAGGGAGGGAGTTGGAGGGCCATGGCCAGCGCTGTCATGGGCTGGCACTCCTATGGCAGGAGGGGGCATTCCTGTGGACTGGCTGTGGGGAGGGGGAGGTATGGCTCACACTTCTGGTGGGGAGCTGCAAGAGGGCCATGGGGGACTGCACTGTTGCAGGGTGACAGCAAGGTGGGAGTGTGGGGGACTGCACTGCTGCATGGGGAGATGCCTGCAGGTTGGCACAAGCCGGCATTGCTGCTCTAGGTTGGGGAGGGGCAGGCCAGAGTCCCCAGTACTTCTGCCCCATCCCTGGGCTGGCTGGTGAGCTCACTATTTAGGCTGGCCAGGCCAGACTTCTGGGTTGCTGCAGGGCTCCTCTTTAGGTCAGAGCCAGGGGCTGCAGTCCCTAAAGTTCCTGCCTTAATCAAGCCCAGGATCCCATTATGAAATTCATGCACACAAGAATGGAATCTTTTGACCAACAAAACAAATAAGGAGACCTGTAGCACTTTTAAAGACTTACCCCTCTGGAACTTACGACCAACAGTCTGTTGCAGCCCCACCTGCCCTCTGCATGTCCCCAGGCTTCTCTGCAGCCCCAACCACATCTCAGTTCTCTCTGTAGCCCTTCTTCCTTTAGGTCCTTTGAAAAAATCCTTGCTCCCTGTCAATGAGGGAACTTTGGGCAGCTGGGTTAACTTGCAGAGCATTTCTGCATCTTCTGGAAGGGTCCACACACAGATCTTGGCAGATAATGGCTCCATAGCTGTGAGCAAAACAGGGATTTTGAAAATTAAGCCTTTAAAGAGTAAGATGGGGACTTTAATAGTGGAAGGAAAAAACATGTAAATTGCCTTTTTGTTTGCACACGCATCGATTGTTTCATACTTAATGTTATTTATGCCTCCAAGTAAAGCTCTGATCTAGCAAATATGCACCTAAGCAATTTTATACACAAGAAGTCCCATTAAATGTATATGGGACTAGAATGGCATGGTCCCATTAGAGATGGGCTTGACTCAAAAGAGATCAGTTCCAGAGCACAACTATCCCAAAATGGAGAGATATTTTTAACCCAGGGTTTTTGTTTGACTTGCTATAGAAGTACTAGGGGAGTTGTGAAGTTTGCAATAGCTCCTACCCTTCATCTAGTTTTGCCATAGAGTTTGACAAGGATTTTGATTCAGAGATTTAGTACTAGTCCACCTGGACTCAGTTTTGAAAGCAGCTAGAAAATGAAAGTGTAGAATTGTATGACTGTCGTGACATACACTTATAGTGATAGAACATAGTATTGATTGTTTTCACAAATAAGTACTGGGGACATGAAGACAACCATAGAAATAGTACTATATTATCTTTGAAGATAAGCATGTTTCTTTGGAGTTTCATGTGTGTGCATGCTTTGTTATGCACACTTCCTGGACACACTGACCTGCTTACGGTTTATTTAGTTAGTTAGTTTTAACAATTGCCTCTAAAGTTGCAACTCTGCAATTGCAATGCTGAAATATTCAACACAGAGAAGGTTTGTTACTTAGCAGCTACATCTCATAACTTACTCACATATCTGAGCCTAGGTATTCAAATAATATCACTGGTGGAAGCAGAAACCAAGCCTGGTGATCCACAGATTTATCATAATGGACATTAATAGCAGTAACTTCAGCAGTTCAGTTAAAGTAACACTTAAAAATTGCGATGTAGATGTTGGTTGAGATTCATCTCAAGTTCACCCATGCAAAGAGAATAAATCAAGGTAAGGATCCCCAAGATACAAAGTCCACCAGGCAGAAGACATTAGATGTAGAAGTAGCTACAACTTCCCCTCTGCTTGGGGGCTCAAAAAAAGCTGGTATTACTCATAAGAGCTCACTCTTGCGTGGGAAGCATGTATGGCTAAGCCCTAGTCTACACTTATGGCTTTTCTCCGTGGCAGTCGATCAGCATTTAGCAAGGCATGTAAAATGCCTTGTGTAAATGCTGGTGACTTCTTAAGTCGCCAGGACTCACTGGGAAAGCTGACTGCAAATTCCTTGCGGTTGACTTTCCCCTACGTCTCCTGGAAGCCAGGACTTCCGGTGCTGGCTTCCAGGAGCTCAGCAGTGAGTCCAGACTTGCTGCTAAGTGCTCCTGGAATGCTGGGCTGATGGCAGCGATTTTGCCACCGTCAGTGTGGACACAGCCTAAGATGAGGGTTGCCAGAGACAGCCACCCTGATTCAGAGTTTCCTCATTGCAACTCCCACCTTTCATCCTTGTTTTAGGTTCTGCACATCCCCAAATAGCAACAGCAGACCAAACTACCTTCCATCTTAAGCTAACTCGGGGATTATGCTTCATCCTGACAAGTGCAGTTTTGATCAAAGTGAATCATGCATCTTTGATCTCCAGGCTTAATTGTAAAAGTGCACGATGCTAGGATTGAAGCCACCAGTTGTCCACCCTTAAGAAACTCCACTTGGTATAGAATACAGCAGGCTTTTTCTGACTGGTATGAATCAAGAAGAGGATGTCATTCTGGTGCTCTGTTCCCATCCCTGTCTGCCCTTTGCATCAAGTTTGACAGCTTTGTTGGCTGTGTCAAGACTATCTAAGAAAGATGGGGTAAGAGAGCTTTCTTCTTGGTAGACTTCTGTTGCTCCAGAGTAAGGGATGGTCACCTACTTCACTGCCTTCAGAACAAAAATCTTTGTTCTTTCTTCCCATAATAACAACATGATGAAGCTGAGATTTGGAAGAGCAATTCTAGTAAAATATGTTACAAATTGCACATTCATCCATTTATAGACTATGCAGGTCCCTGATTATAGTCAAGTTTGAAGTTGTTTAGTTATTACTGAGATTTGTGTGAAATAGATACATCTTCAGAACCCTTCAGAATATTGGACTGAAATGTATTAAAGAGTATTATGTCTTTTTTTCCTTTTTCATTAAATGTAAGTTAAGAAAAGTGTCTTCCTTCCATTTCCTGCCTTTTATTGTTCACAATCTTAAGATTTGCTGTCAAAAATATAATAAAGTCTATAATAAAGTTTAAGAGCATGGCCTTTGTTAGTTGTCTAGTTCAATTAACATCTAGCTGTCCATTTTTCTGTTCTTTCAGTGAGGCTTTAACAGAGATAGCTGTGTAAGTCTGACTGAATCCATCTCCTGCCAGGTTAAACATAACCAATGTCACAACAGGGAACTGATTAACAGCCTCTGTGAAATAAAATTGAGGGATTCAGCTGTTGATAAGAATTGTTGTGTAATTCAAGACTATCTCCTTCAACCAATTTACAGCCAAACAGATACTGTAGGCGAGTTCCTTCAAACTGCACATTTATTTTATCCTGCGTTAAGGAGCTAATTTTAACAAAGCAAACATTTATGCTTCACTGGCCTATTAAGCTTTATTATGTTACAGTTGAGTAACTTTTGGACATAGAGTATTGCAGGATACTTTAGAGTTCTGTTCAATGAACTCTGCATGCACATCTCTTGAAAACCTGAATATCAGTTCCACTGCAGCACTAATGACTCCATTATGTCACTCATATCAAGGAAAGGGCATATCAGTATTATATTGCTTTAAATAGATTTTGGGTATTTCACCTTTGGGGTTCTGCAGGAATGGTTCAGAGAATTTAACAGCTGTGAAACTAATATACAAGTATCTAGGGGCAGATCATTTTTGTCCAGGCACTGTGAATAAGGAACATGTTTATTTGTACTTAGAGAATTTGCTGTAATTTTTCATAGATTCTGCCAATTTGACCAGTACTTCTGGAAACAATGATAAAATGCATGACTATTGCATATGGAGTGTCCATTCATTCACTGATGCATTACAAACTCCTTATACATGATCAGTTTTCAAATAATTTGTGTGTGACTGTCCAGATGTACAGGATTCTTTATATTTGCCTTCTCTTTACCCCCCGCCCCCTCCTCAAATGTTCAGGTCCAGGAATCGTCCTTTACTGGCACTATTTTAATGGCTTTTTAAGTTAAGCTTCATGGAAGACCCACATTACTAGCCCTTCTTCATAGGAAAGTCTGCTCAGGGTTCCCTGCTTCCATTGCGGGCTGAGGGGCACCTGCAACCCTCAAATCCTACTATATTAATATGGGGAGCTGAAAATATCCCTCCCCAGGGGAACAGCCAGTCAGCAAGAAGTCAAGATGGCTGAGATTTCCTTTTTCCACAAATATGCCTACGAGCCCTGCTGGGCACTATCAAATCTCCACAATCAGGTCACCAACAAGAATTCCAGCCCTGGGCATTGCCCCTTCTCAGACTCAGGTCTGAATGAGCTTCTTCTGGAAGTTTACTTCTTTATTAGGTGCTATGCAGATCCTCAAGGGGCTGAGGAGGTGGTATCTGCTACTCAGCTTCCCTGTCCCTTGGGCTCCCCAGGGAGATTATTCATGAATCCAAAGCAGAATAGCAGATACAGTCTCCTCAGCTGCTCAGAAACCTGCATGCTGCATAACAAATAAATTCCAGTCACAGGAGAAGAGTAAAGCACAAGTGGAAGAGGTCTCAGGAGAGAGGTAGGATGTATATCTATCCTTCCACACACCTGAGCCCCTTTAAAATGGCTGGGCCTCCAGACAATTGCCCCACTTGCCCCCACCTGGTGGTGGGCCTGTGCCCAATAATACTGCTGTCATGTTTGAGGGGAAATAGAGAAAACTAGGATGAAAGTACCTGAGGTACTAAATGGCTCAGTCTCATTCTGATGCCTCAACGAGGTGTTTGTGGCCCTTCCAAAGGTACCATCATTTACTTATTCAGTCACACATAATTGACAAAACTATTGGAAAACCACTGCGGACAATGTGCTATATGTACACCTATTTGGAAAAATAAAGAAAAATCTAAAGGAAACTAAAAAGCAACGTATGAGGGACTTGTGGCCCAGCTGACCAGAATGCAGTTTTTCACAATAGAATTTTCCATATAAGTTCTGTGGGACCACACATGGTTTAGGTTATTATTCAAAGCAAGTAAGGTGGTCAGTACCCGGCTCTATGCAAACTGAACTAAATACCAGTGGTGCAGTTGCTGTGCAGATAAATACTACTAACTTTACATGCTCACAGAGATTTTCACATAGCCTGGAGCTCTAGAATAAGCCTTTTCAAAAGCAGTCAGTGTTGGTTTAACTCTGCTCTCAATCTTGTCAGTGAAAGTAAACTAAGGCCAACATTAAGTGCTTTTAAAAATGCCACCTCTACTGTCTATATATATTACTGGACATGGTCCTGAGGTTATCCCCACTTTTTTTGAAAAATATAATGGGGCCATGTACATTGTCACCCCCTCCCTCTTCCACAAGCCTCCGGGCCCTGCAAGATTGAAGCTGGTATCAGATCGGACCATTAGCTTCCTGCCTTCACACTGCCACTTCTCTTCCCCTATCAAGAATGCTTCCTTTGCTCTCTGCCACAAACACTTCTTGTGGTACTTTAACCTGGCTGTCTTCTCAGGCCTTTTGCTGGAAGAGATCAAGAGCACTTTCTCCTTCCCTAATCTTTTGCTTGCTCTTTTAGTACTGAGATTTACACTAGATCCTGTTCTAGCACCACTCTTTCCTTTGCTGGCAGAGAGAGCTCTGTAAAGTCCTTACCATGGCTCCCATCTTGCACTGCTGCAAGGCCTAATATACTCTGCTGTCCCTGGAAGCTAAAATGCACATTATGCCTTCTTGTTAAAACCAGCTAAGGAGACTAGTTCACTCTTATTACAGGGTGGATGAGGAACCCAGGATCAGAGCCAATAGTTGTATTTAGTTTGGGTTATTCAGAATAATTAGTAGACAGGGACCTCAATGTTTCAAGAGCACAGTGCCTCTGAAGAAGCATGGCAATTTCATGTTGGTTATGAGCCTATGTCTTTGTGAGGTGATTCAAAAATAACTTTTTTTTACTGAGAAGAGCACCTATAAATAATCATTTCTGCAGTTTAAGGCTATAAAAAGCAAAAGCAGATGGGCTTTTTGTAAGTAAAAAGGAAAGAAGGTTTCTGTAAATTAGAACTTAGACTCTTTTACATTCATCAAAAAGATCCTAGATGTTCTGCTTCTAAGTTTACTTTTGGAAAATGTTTTCTTTTGTGAGATCCAAAAAGGCAATAACTATTCCTTTGAACTCACCTTGTCTTCTTTGTATTCTTGGATTGAGTGGGCTCTTAATACTTTCACCTGCCATTCTTGGGCTCATGATTCACCTTAATTATCTGCTACCAGTTGTAGCAGACTCTCACAGATTTCCAGTGCACGGTATACCTGCTTAAACTCTCACATGCAGAGGAAAAAGATACTTGTCTGCTGCTACTTACAGTTTAGAGCCAAGCTCTAATTTTTCCATTGGCCTGACTGGGTGTGATGTGGAGCCAAACTATCCCAGCAGGACAAACAAGGAGTCTTGTGGCACTTTTAAGGACTAAAAATAAAAGTACCACCAGACTCCTTGTTTCTTTGCTGAACAAGACTGGCACAGCTACCCCTTTGGAATTTAACCTCAGCAGAGACTCTGCCTTCTCTACTGGTGTGTGTGTGTGTGTGAAGACAAGTGTCCCCCTGTCTGCCTCAGGGTTCTCCCAGAAACTGAAATTAGGGGGGGTGTAAGGGCCAATGAGGTGTGAGACTGTGGTGGTGACAAGGGGCTATATGGCACCATAGTAAAAACTGAAAAGTCATTCATGAATAACTGTTTTCTTAGATTATCACACACAGTTGGCAATGGGTCTGGGACCAATACCATTCAACATATTCATAAATAATCAAACAAAGGAGGTGAACACTGAGGTGGCAAATTTTGTAGATGGTTCAAAATTACTCAAGATTAAATTGGATTATTATTATATCTGCATTATGAAATCCAAACCAAACTGTGAAGAGTTTTACAAAGTGATCTTACAAAACTGGACGACTGGACAACAAAACGGCAGCTGAAATTCAGTGTTGATAAAGACAAAGTAATGCATATTTGAAAACAGAAACCCAATGACACATATAAAATAATGGGGTTTCACTTAGCTATTATCACTCAAGAAAGAGATAGACTCATAGCCTCTAAGGTCAGAAAGGACCAATATGATGGCCTGGCCTCCTACACAATGCAGGATACAAAATCTCACCCACTGACTCCTGTAATAAATCTCTAACCTCTGACTGAGTTATTGAAGTCCTCAAATCATGATTTAAAGACTTTAAATTACAGAGAATCCACCAGCAAGTGAGCCATCTTGTGTCCCGTGCTACAGAGAAAGGTGAACCCCCCACCCGCAGCCCTTGCCAGTCTGCCCTGAGGGAAAATTCCTTCCCGAATTCCAACGCAAAATATGGTGATCAGTTAAACCCCGAACATATGAGCAAGTCTCACCAGATGTTGAAGTCTATTGTGGACAGTTCTCTAAAAAATTCTGTTAAGTGTGTGCACAAAAAAGTTAATGACATGTTAGGAATGAACCATTAGGAAAGGAAATAAATTTAATGACAGAGAAAAAAACATAATGCCACTATATAAATCCAGGGTACTCCCACATCTTGAATACAGCATGCAGATCTGGTTGCCCGATCTCAAATATATATATATATTTGAACTGGAAAAGGAATAGAGAAAGGCAATTAAAATGATTAGGGGTATTGCACAGCTTCCATCTGAGAAGATCTTAATAAAACTGGGACTTTTTGGTTTGGAAAAGAAATGACTAAGGGTAGATATGGAGGTCTAAAAAATCATAACTGGTATGGAGAAAGTAAATAAGGAAATGTTATTTAATATTTCATGTAACACAAGAATTAGGTGTCCCCCAATGAAATTAATAGTCAGTAGATGTAAAAACAAACAAAAGGAACTATTTCTTCGCATAAAATACAGTCAACCTGTTTAACTCTTTGCTAGAAGATGTGAAAACCAAGACTATAACAGGGTTCAAACAAGAATTAGATAAGTTTAAGGAGAATATGTCCATCAATGGTATTAACTGGGATCAGCAGGGATGGATGCAACACCATGCTCTGAAATGTTCCTAGTCTCCTTTTGCCAGAAAGTAGGACCACATGTCAAGAGATGGATAGCTCCATGACTGTCTGTTCAGTTCATTCCTTTGAAGCACCTGGCATTGCCACTGTCAGAAGACAGGTGTCTGACAAAGTGGGATTTTCTCCCATGAAAGCTCATGCAACAAATAAATGTTAGTTTTTAAGTGCCACAGGACTCCTGGCTTGTTTTGCTGAACTAGACTAACATGGCTACCCCTTTAGAACCGGGCTAGATGGCCATTAGTGAGATCCAGTATTGCCATTCTAATGCTCTTATGTAAAAATTAATTAAAGCATAAAAAATTTTTAGCACAAAAAAAATCCAAGATAATCACCTCTCAAGGTAGTGATGATGTGAGATAATGACCTTGGCAAATAAAGCATTTTAGATATCTTGGCCTACTAGGAAATATATGTACAAGTATCCGAGTCACAAATCTAGCATTCTGGAGTCAAGTCACTGAAACACAGTGAGATAATAAATTTGTTAGTCTTTAAATGTGCTATTACACTTTTGGTCAACAAATAAATGTTCCTTTAATGTGCTCCTCTTCCTCTTCCATCCCTCACTCACCTTGTTATCCTCTTTGTCAGTTCTGGAGGGAGACCCACAATTCAGAGGTGCTTTCACAAGAATTCAACTTCCAGGGAAAAGGGGGACAAAGGCAGTAGCAGCAGGGGTGTCGCTGCCCTGGGGACAACTCCCGGGCCCTGGCCCGGGCCCCACCCCCGGCCTGCAGGCCCCACCCCCTGACCGGGGACAGGGCTGGAAGCCGCTGCATGCCACTGTGGGTGGCTAGGCCCCACATCCCCAGGCGGGGACGGGGCTGGAAGTGGCCATGTGCGGCTGGGCCCTGCATCCCTGGCTGGAGACAGGGCCAGGAGCGGCTGCGGGCAGCTAGGCCCAGCATCCCTGGCCAGGGACGGGGCCAGGAGCGGCTGCGGGCAGCTAGGCCCAGCATCCCCAGCCGGGGACAGGCCCGGAGTGACCACTGCTGCTGCAGGTGGCTGAGCCCCTGATCCCCAGCTGGGAATTGGTATGCCACCATTGTGGGTGGCTGGGCCCCAGATCCCCCGCCGCGGATGGGGCTGCCATGGATTCATTCAGAAATAGGTGTCTCCATGCCGGAGCACCAGACTGGTCGGAACTTTTTGCCCTAGCCTGTCAGAAAAGGGCAGGCAGCCACCACCACCCCGTGGCTATATATGTGGCCGCTGCCTGGCCCCTCCCCAGTTTCATTTCTTCTGCCTTTGCATTGGTTGTGAAACTGCCCACTTCTTGCGCTTAGCAAGCAGCCTGTCCTTCATTCACTTTATGAGCTTTTTGCCCAACTGGGAGCACCTATTTGTGGACTTAGTTCCACCGAAGAAGGTCTCCCTGTTCGGGCCGGAACATCATGCTACTCCATCGTCCACCATGCCAGGGTTCAAACCCTGTGCCGAATGTGGCAAGGCCTTCCCATGGGACGATCCCCATCGGAAGTGCCTCCGGTGCCTGGGCGAAAGCCACATGGTCACTGTGTGCTCTATCTGTCTGTCCTTCAAGCTGAGGACAATCAAGGACAGGGAGCAAAGGCGCCATGCCCAGGCCTCCGAGCAGGCTCAGCAGCCCTCTCTCAAGACTTCGGGACCTCCTGCGGCACCATGTGCCAGTTCGGCACCGGAACTCACCCAGCACCGCGCTGACAGGGGCCTCAGGACAAGCTCGGTACTAACTTTAGTACCGCGGTGCTGACACAGCCACCATCTCCAACATGGGTCTCGGCGCCATCGCCCTTCCGATATTGCCCTCATGAGTGGTCATTGCAAGAGGCCGCTGACACTGTGCTGGTACCACCCCCGGCACAAGGGAGAGCCCTAAACCTTGTTCCATCTTCTTACACAGGCGATTTGTCGGTGCATTTTGATCTCCTGTGCCGCATCTCAGCCCACATGGGGGTGGAGATCCAAACCTCCAAGGCACCCTTCGATGTTCTTTTTGGCCCGGTGTTCTCCTCAGTGGAACCAGTCACAGTTCTCCTCCTCCCTAGTGTCTGGGACTTGGCCTCTTCCCACTGGCAAAACCCGGGTTCCATCTCCCCAGTCTCGGATACGGCAGGCCTCAAGTACAGGGTCCCAGGATCAGAGATCTCCTCACTCACCCACCACCTGGTCCCACCTCATGCTGTGGTGGAAGCGGCCATGGAGCCAGGACAGACCTCCCATGATCCCCTCCCAACATCGAGGGATGCAAGGGAGTTAGAACTGCTAGGTAGAAAGGTATATTCCTCCTCAGCCTTCTTGTTGTGGGTTGCGAATAACCAGGCCCTAACCAGCAGGTACATGTTGGATGTATGGAGGCATTAAACAGATTTAGACACCTATTCCCACCAGAGGCCAAGAAAGAGTATGATGTTTTCTTGGAGGAAGGTAAAATAGCCTCCCAGGACCTCCTCCTGTCAGCATGGGATGGGGTGGATATGGCGGTCCGCACCACAGCATCAGCGGTAACCCTGCGCCGCACGGCCTGGCAATGGGAGGCCAGAGTACCCCCAGCTTCTCAAGAGGTGGCCCTCGATCTCCCCTTCGGGGCGACGCCCTCTTTCCCCCAGAAATGTCGCCTGTCCTGGGTACTGCTCGTGACCCCCGGGGGGAGTTCAAATACCTTGGCCTCCTTCCGACGGGGCCCCTACCACAGCCTTCGGCCCATAGGCCCAGGATAACCTGGCACCTCCTCCCTCTCCTCCCTGTTCAGCAGTTACTGGTGAGGACTCAATCCTCACCACCACAACTTCAGTTCGAACCTCATCTGGGGGACCTTCCTGACAAGGTCCTCCCCCATCGATTTCCAGGGAGGGATTCCATCTGGCCACTTAGCGGTCAGAGGCTTCACTGGTGCTGGGCAGCCGGGGCACATGCCCCGAATCCCAGCGCCAATGCCCAGGAACTCTGGCCCAACTGGGCCAGAGACCTGGTGCCCAGCCGCTGGTGGCCACGGTGGCCCCATCCCTGGCTGGGGATCTGGCGCCTAGCTGCCCATGCCGGCGGCAGCTCCATCCCTGGCCGGGGAAGCTGGACTGTGCCGCCCACGGCCGCTTCCGGCCCCGGCCCCAGCCAGGGATGCGGGGCCTATCTGCCCGCGGCAGCGCAGCAGCTTCTGGCTCTGTCCCCAGCCAGGGGGCGGGGCCTGCGGCCTGTGCCCCGGGTCCCTCCCCGGGCCAGTATCACCCCTGTTAGCAGTTACGATGGAACTACATAAATTGCTTCCTGGTAATTATTGCCGTATCCTGGGAGGCTATATTGCTACATCAGGCATTAAGGGAGAGATTGTGCTTGGCTGTTCCAGGAGTGCATCAGGAACATGCATGAAGCTTTGCCTCTTAGGGCTTGTCTGCACAGCAAAGTAAACCTGAACTTGGCCTATGTCAGATGATTCAGGATCCCACTCAACAGAGTCCCAAAACCCAGGCTAGCCTGAGACCAGAACCTACACTGCACTGTTATAACAAACAGGTATCTAGGAAGTCACCACTCTCCAGCAAGTGTGGTGATTTCTGTAACCTATTGTGTTGTTTTGGGGCACAAAGCAGAAGTGTTGGGAGTTAAGGCTGAGTGTTAAACTTGCATCTCAAGTTCTCATGGTGTTTTTTTGTTTTGTTTTTTAGGCTTCGTGTCCCCCTCTAAGAATTATTAAAGGACAGAAGCAATAGGAAAACTGATCTTGCAATATTACTGAAATGCAGGAGGTGAAATACTTTGTAAAGGGGGAAAGTAGTGCTAACTGAGGTTTACAAATGACGATGTGGCATTTCAAAAGACTGAAAAATACAAATTTTGCACCTGCACCCACTCTTCACCAAACCTGTGATATTTTCTAGCACAGCAGAAGCAGAGGTGCCTAAAAGCTCCTGCAAGTGTCTGTTCTCATGATATTTCCAGCTTAGTTTTGTGGAAATAGTGCTCAGTATTTTAGGTCATTCATACATTTTTTTAAGGTTAAAATCAGCCAAACCCAAACATCCAACTTTTTAATATTTGCCCATCTTTGATTACAACATATATAGTGATGATACAGGAAATATAGATCTTATTAATAGCTATCTATGTATCTATCCATCCATCCATCCTCTATACATTATCAAGAATCTTCAGAATAGTTTATGCTTACATCCTAAAAACATGCCAAGACGCAGTGCTGTTTCTGTGTTTCACACAGAAGAGCCTGTAGGTTGAGTGACTAAAGCAACTAACTAGCTAGAGTCTGACCTAACCACAAACACTTGCCAAGCTGGGAAGTAGCTTCATCTTTCTCCTTTTTTCTTCCATTTTATATGCTTTATGATTGCATGGGCACTACAGAGATACAGTACATCAAGCTGTACTGCTTGATGTATCATTGTAAAGTATAAGGTTATACTTGCCAAATAAGCTATTACTCAGCATGATCAGGGCTGACACAATCTGACTCATGCTAATTAGGCCTTAGTGATGTAACAGGGTCCTTGACAGATTGCATTCAGATCCCATAGTTCCTCTTAGGAAATTATTTCAAGCACAGAGTCACATTCTGGGATCTGGCCTGAGGGATTTTCATTTTAAACTGTAGAAAATTATTCTATCAGGTCCCTGATAAGGAATTTATGCAAGTCATTTGAGAAATTTATCAAATAAATTAAGAATTTATTTTTAAAAACAAAACAAACCCCTCAAACCTTTATTGACTTTCTTCCTGGTCAAGTCTCCAGGTATGAGAACATAGTACTTCTGCAACCAAGCCATACGACTCTAGATGGGCTCTAAATTCATAAAATAACTCTAAAAAATCATCATCTGCAGAGGGCACCTCCTTAAAATTACCCATTCAAATACAGACATGCTCTCAGGAGAATTAAGCTAAGAGACTCCTGGTGAGATCCTTGGGCCACATTTTGCATATTCACTTTAAATGTCTAAATTTCCAAATTAAGATTTATTAGAATAAATGGATCATTGTTGAGGTAACTTATTTCTTGCAACCTTTAGACAGACAATTTACAGAATAAATAGGTAACATGGTCAATAAAGTTAATTCTTGTTATTGAGCAAAGCCTTTCAGTTTTTTCTTGCCTCAAACTCTCAGACCAGGGAGAAAGAGCATATACTGTACCTTCTGATTCAAACTTTTGGCTGCTTCAGATGTAATATGTCAATACTGTCAAATCCTGGATCAAATCAGCTGCCCATAAGGCTGGTAATGGGACAAGAACATTGGAATCTCTCGTAATTTACAGAACTAGGAAAGTCTCTCCAGGTTTAGGCATGAATGCAGCTCTTTCTTTAAGCAGGTGGTTGGAAAGTAGAAAATTTTACAAAATTTACTGGCATAATCCCTAAAAACACTGCTTCAAATAGTCTCTCCATTTCCTCTAATTGCTGTAATGTGCAACTCCCCACAAGTAAAGAAAAAGTGATTCATTAGCACAGTGATATAGAAAAACAGATCACCTTGCAAATTATGAATGGATTATTCTTCTACTTTGAGTAGCAGTAATAGATCATTTCACCTTCACGCTCATTTCTTTTCTCATTTAATATGTTCCTTATTACTGAGTGTTCCCATCTTGAAAGAATTAACACTGAAAGAAGGGCCCTTACTAATGAAGGCCAATGGAGTATTTAGATTTCTACTGACTCGATTTTCCTTTTTTTTAAAAAAAAACATGTTTTGCCATACCCTCTTTGTTAACATTTTATTTCCTAAATTACTTTGTGCACATTTTATACCTAAAAATATAAGACTGAATTCTGAGAAATGTATTCATTCTGTGCAGTTCTCACTGACGTTTGCAGATTAACTAAATACTGAGTAAGAACTTCAGGATGTTTATCAAAATAGATATCTTTTGGCTACTATAAAAATGGCCTAAATTTAAACCACATGCACGGCTTTAGATAAAAATATTAAGTACAGAAAGATTAAGTAGTATAAGTAAGTCAGATTTGATCAAGATAAGATTAGTTTAGAATGCATTTGGGCTTTTCACACTTCTAGCAGTCTTCCAAAGGGGCAGCCGAGCTAGATGAGTTCAGTGAAACAAACAAGGAGTCCTGTGGCACTTAAAGACTAACAAGTTTATTTATTGCATGAGCTTTCGTGAGAGAAAATCCCATGTTGACTGAAAAAGTGGGATTTTCTCCCATGCAATAAATAAATTTGTTAGTCTTTAAGTGCCACAGGACTCCTTGTTTGTTTTACAGTCTTAAATGATTCTCACCACAGGCTGTCTGGCCTCCCTGCACACAGGCTCCCCCCTGTGATCCACAATTCAGTTGTTTGGCAGTGTTTGCAGGTGGAGGTGGAAAAGATCTATTACTGCTACTCAAAGTAGAAGAATAATCCATTCATAATTTGCAAGGTCATCAACTTCAAAGTGTCTCCCCTTTTTAATAGGGTCTTTTAAGCCACTCAGTGGCCATTAGTCCCCCTTTTAGGATGAAGTGACAGACAACATCCTTGTACGGCTTCCTCCATACCTATGGGCAGGGAGTATTTCCATACAGACACTTGGGACAGTCAATTGCTCCTGGAAGAGCTGGTTTGTTTTATGCACGCTTTCATGAGGTATAAAGTGCCCCTCTGTTGTTGGAGGCTTTTGCCTGAATCTGCTTCAAGCTATGAAACACACCTTTGAGAACATTATACAGCAAAGCCTAATAACTGTACATATAACATTGTAACAAACATTACTATAATAATAATGTTTAGTATCTCTTGACCATTCCAAAAACCATCTTGCATGACATCCTCTGCATTAAATACAAAATGACACTAGAAGGGTGAACAGGGGGATGCAGTGTATCACATTTACACCTTGTGTGGTAATTTACATTGGTGAAAAGAAGGTTTAAAGTATTTCCAAATCAAAATGGTAGCATTTAACATTTCAAATATTATATTTCACTGGTGGAAAAGTGTCAGTGAAGTAAACTTGATCTATCAAATTGTCTCATGAATCTTTCAGAGAAGAGAGAAACAGCTAATGTTAATCCTTTATTTTTAATCTCTGGGGCAGCCCCACTCCACTATATTCAGACCATAATTCTTGCTAATAGGATTAAAAAATTGTTCAGGCAAATTGACCAAAAGTTCTGGTTTTATATTTTAAACCTTTATTTCTCTTCAGTACTAGTGTTTATCTGAATGTTGGCTGAAACAAAATATTTAATAAATATGTCACATAATAGAATAATATTACAACACTCCCACATAGCATCTGCAATATTCCATAGATATACACAGTGTTCAATTATAGTTCTTACTTCTATTTCAAATCCCCACCCCCATCTGACACACAGGTTCCTTTAATTTATATGTTCTGCTAATCTGCATCCCCATCTCTTTCTTGGTCAGTGCTGATAAAATCATTGTGGGCTATTAGACTTGCCTTTCTGGAGTGTTTGATGGTTGAGATGGCTTGACACCTTTAATACTGGTGTCCTTGACTGTTGGGGTGGCTTCTCAATTTAGGAGACCTTCACTGATTAGGGCCCAATCTCGTGTGAGATTTAGCACTTCCAAGAGGTGCAGAGCCCCCTTAACTATAAAGCAAAACAATGGCAGTTGAAGAAGCTAAAATTCCACTTCTAGAATTAAAAATTTCATTAGAAGGGAGATATTGATGCAAAGTTTCTCAAATTTTACTATTTTTTTCCATAAAGGATTTTCATAGTCTTACAGAAGCATGCTTTTGAAATCACAGAAGTGTTACTGGCCTCGCACATAGGCAAGAATAGCAATGATTTTGACCAAGAGAAACTGATAGCTTTGTAATGTCACTGACCCAAGACAGCCTGGCTCCTCAGTAGACTCCTGTGAGAATTTTTCACCTTTCAATGAGATTTATCAAGGTCTCGCCTGAAGGTGTTGACAAAGTGATCGAGCCCAGTTTACCAGTTGCTGTTATTGGGACGTTTGGTGCAGTCTCTATGGAGATGATCAAAATGGCTATGTCTACACTACAGGGCTTTACTAAGCCATCTTAAAATGGACTACAGTTTAGAGACTGCCCACGTCCACACTGGCTGCTGCTAGGTCGCCCTAGGAGTGGTGTATTGTGGGTAGTCTGCCCCACAGTGCATCACAGCAGAAGTTTCCTTCACTCCTGGCCACTCTTTTACCACAGGAAGTGAGTGACCACACCACCCTTCATACTGTGTGTGGCAACACGGAGTCCAAGAAGGTCTGGGACCCCACCATGCCCCAGCAATGTGCCAGCAAAGCACTCTGCATCCCCTCCAGCCCTGGACTAGGCGTCATAGGGCAACTACCAGTGCCGAGGCAGTCTGAGCCCCTCACCATCCCTGGGAGCTGATGCAAACAGGGATGCCCTCCGTGCACCTGGGCTTGGGAAACCACCAGTCACTGCTGGCACCAGATCATTCTCATCATCTGGGATGATGACCATTGACTGCAGACCTGGAGATGTGATAAAGCACCTGCCTCGAGCTGCTTTCACCACTTCCACCCACCCATTCCTGCCCTCCACCCCCTTCTTGCACCTGTCTCCCCCCATCCCCAACCCAATCAAAGGATGCACTGCACATGGAATGATAGTATGGATCTGTTTTATTTTCATGGAGAAACTGGTGGGGAGCTCAGGAAGCTGCAGGGTTTGGGGAGAGTGAGGGGGTATGGGTGGAATGAAGGCGTTTGGAAGGAGGTATGAGGGCACTTAGGGGGAGTGAAAGGGTTCAGGAAATCAGGGG
Organism: Podocnemis expansa; assembly: GCA_007922195.1. Taxonomy (NCBI): domain Eukaryota; kingdom Metazoa; phylum Chordata; order Testudines; family Podocnemididae; genus Podocnemis; species Podocnemis expansa. Next base: position 63,499,299 of record ML681966.1, read on the forward strand.
GGTGGGGCAGGCTGCTGGAGAGAAAGAGAAGGAGCAGGCACCAGAACAGAGGGGGGTGAAGGGAGGAGCAGGTTCTGCTGGGCTCTGGAGGGTGCGGGGAGGTGTGGGTTTCAGGGAAGAAGGGAACAGACTCAGGAGCAAAGAGAAGGGAAGGGCACAAGAGAGCAGAGAGGTGTGAGAGAATAGAGGGGCTCCAAGGGATGGGGGGGTGAGTAGAAGGCTGGACTCCAGTGGCAGAAGGTCATGGGAAGGGTCAGGTGCAAGTGGCATGGGTATGAGGAGTGGGGCAGGCATGAGAAGGAGAGACTGAGGCAGGTGGCGGGACAGAGGGGGTAGTTAGAACTGAGAGTCTCTGGAGGGCAGAGCAGCGGGAGGAGAGGTGCAGGTGTCAGGAGACAGAGTGGGGTGATAGGAGGGAAAGGTACTGGGCAGCTAAAGGTGGGGTAAGCAAAGGGGCAACACTAGTTAAAGAATGGGCTGGCACATAAGGAGGCTAGAGGAGTGAGGGAAGAGTTGGGCATCAGCTTGTCAAAGGGTGGGGTGAGGGCTGGGTAAGTGGGGGCCAGGAGCCAGAGGGTAAGCAGAAGAAGTGTAACCAAGATCTCAGTCTGAAGGCATTCCCCTTGCTCACTCAGCCGAAAGGGGGTATCTTGTTTGCTTGGGCTTTGTGTCTGCATAGGTACAAATAAGTACATGGCTAATTCCACTGTATATGGATAAATTTGCCCAAGTGCTGGGCAAGATGGGAAATGGCCCACCTTCTGCCCTGGCTCTACATGTTTGCAGATGACAGTTCAGGCCAGCAGACAGGGCATGTCTCCTCCTGCCCTATCATTGGCGGGAGCTTTGCCCTGCCCTGATTGGCCAGGGCAGGCTCTTCCTCATGGGGTGGTGGGAGATGAAGTTGACTTAACTGGCCACATTGCATTAAGTCAACTTAATGCCCAAGTCGACTTAAAGAGTGAGAGTTAAGTCGACATAAGGGAGCCCTTAAATTGACTTAATGAACTCCAAACATGGCCAGGGTTTTGCTTGTTGATTTAAGCCCATAGTGTAGACATGCCGCATGAGAGGAAGAATGTTCTTGTGGCTAAAGACCAGGCGTAGGAAGGGTTCTGCTTCTTGCTCTGCCCTGTATTTTCAGTATGATCCTGGTTAAGTCATTTAAACACTTCCCCCACTGTTAAATAGACTTTCCCATACTTTTCTACTGGACTCATTTTATGGATTTTAATTAGTTTATAAAATGCTCTGAGCTTGAATGTAAAGTACCACAGAAATGCAAAGCATAAGTTAATGTTAGTGATCCATTATGAAGCTCACCAGATCTGAGATAGGTCTGTGCCTCTTGTGAGCGGTAAACATCCCACAGGAGAGGCCTGTTACATATTTGAGAAGGCTAGTGAAGGACTTCCTTGGGGAGCTGAAAGCTTGAGTTCCTCACAGTGGCAAATATTTCATAAAGAAAAGATGCTTTTGGTGATGATGCAGCTGTCAGTTATCTTTCTCTGGAGGAGATCCTGCTTCTGCTACCACGGCCTGTTTTGTAAACTGTTTTACTCTATTTCAGTTCACCAGTAAAACATTCTATACTCATAGCTTGTGCAAGATGTGACCATCTGTTTACTTACCATGCTAAGCATTCAGGAGTATTACACCCACTGTGCATTCTTTGCCTGGCCTACCACTACATGAATTATAAAACATAAGGCTTGATCCTGGACATTGTACTCAAAGCTCACTTGCTTGACAGTGTCCCTAGGCTTAAAGCATTAATTTGAAAAGCATGTCATCTTACGGTCCTCTTTAGACTTTGCTTCTCAAATCACTGCTTGGCAGTACCTGCAGTAATCCTCACCTTAGGAATGAGCTACATGAGGAAGCCAAGTTGTCAGTTTTTAAAACACAGTTAGTTAAATCTATGCAAACCCGGGCATGCATCTTATTTTGGTTTTAGGGTGACTATTTTGTTTTAAAAAAATTTGTTCCCTGTTGATTTAAAATAAACCAGTAGGAATATTGCCAAAGTTTGTTAGGTTAAATAGGTGAATTTAACCTGGTGCAATATTCTTGTGCACATATGGCATCTGTAGAGCAACCTTATATATGCAGAAGTCGGTCCATAAGCCATTTCAAGGCCTCTTCTGGGATGTTGTGAGTAATCATCCAATTCAACTTTGAATCCATATTTGGGGCACCAAATATGATATGTTTGATGGGTTGAATGTTCTTACCTTAGTTGCATGTAGTGGAATCTTGGATTTTCCACCTGCACATCGAGTTACCATGTCTTTCACAGTGTGAGTTTGGTTTACCATGATCTAAGTCTAAGCAGCAGATCAAAACCATGACAGCAGCTTGCTGGCTCACTAGTAGTGTGTTTCCTTGGAATGGTAGCTGAAGTCCAGCCACTTTTCCATTTTCCAGAGACATGAGGTAATCACATGTGCTCCATAGTGGTTGTCATGATTTCCAGTGTTGCTGAAGTATGATGTCCATAATCTATTGGGTGGGGAGTCTTGCATAGTCTTTGACATGTTTACATTTTTATGCTGTGGATACATCTTGACAGATAGGAAACACCAATCCTCTGTCTACTACAGAAAGCCACTGTAGAGGTGTTAATTTTTAAAGTTCCAGTGATGATTCACATGGAATGATTCAGCTGCCTATCCACAAGTTGGCTATGGCAGCTTCTTGTCCACACCGGTGCACAATAGTTTGCAACCAAATGCACCATGACCAAGGCAGATATTTGGAGCCCTGGAGCAGCTGATCCCCAGCTTATCCCTGCTGACTTTTCTGTTGTGTAAGCTATTGTGAGAGATGCTGAAATGCTTTATTATCCATTTGTTTTCCAAAAACAGAACTGGGCTCTAGATTTCCTGGTCAGCTGATCTGATAAACTTAATGACTAAATGCATACTAGTTTACTCCTTGATTTTATCTGAGCCCCTATGATTTTCACATCAAATGTGGTCAGTTCCAATCATTGGGAAGCTAGTAACATGACGTTAAATGTTATATAATGTTTGCTCTTTTTAAGAAAAAATCCTATTATATGGCCATGATCCTAATGATGAAGAATTTCTAACTTATTTACCCTCATAATACTGATATGGAGGTATGGAAATGTCATCCCCATTTTACAGATGGGGAACAAAGGCACAGAGAAAATTAAAAAAAATATAAAAACCTCAACCCTTCTAGTTACTTAGAGACACTCAAGTTTCATTTTTAGAAGAGATTTAGGTACATGGAAGCCCAAGATCACTGATTTTCAATTAATAATCTGGTACTTAGCCACTTAAATACATTTGAAGTTAACTTCTAAAAATCCACTGAAAGCAATGAGAGGTTCCTAAATACTTTAATGATCCCATTTCAAAAGGGAGGGGAGGAGGGGACTTAGGAACTTATGAAAATTTTACTCTACATACCCATTCCATGATCACACAAAAAGTTAGTGGTAAAGTAAAGAAACCCTTTTGAAACCCTGGTTATCAACATAGCAACAGAATCCTCCTCTTACATTTAGAGATAAAATTCAGTCTCCATTATTAAAATTATATCTTATGGTAGAGCAGAGAACTTCAGTCAGATCACCTACATTTCTAGTTAGGTTCTAAATTAGAGACTCACTGAATGCCTTTATGTCCTACAGTAGATCATCCTCAAGCCCTAACAACAATTCAAACATGGTTTTGAAATGCTCAATAGGCAGACTGCATGTATTTATGACCTTCTATCCATCTATTCCCAAACCCATATTCAGCTCCTCCAATGCCCTTTCCTTGATTCTCCTTGTTTGTGAGCTGCTTTTTGCCTATATTGTCAAAGCTGTTCATCTTGGGGCAAAGAGTCATGTATACTAAATACTGCCATTCAATGTATATAGCATCCTTTACAAAAAGGAAAATAAAAGTCAATATGTTTGCAAACCAATGACAGAGAACCACAGACAGAAGAATAAAATCTTCCCAAGATTAAAATCTGTTGGAACAGTAATGTGACAGTGAAACTAAGGAAGTCTGTATAAGAATTGTCTCTTGGCCATCTTTTTATTGAATCCAAGCTAATAATATTCATTCTGATCCACTGTATCATGAATCAGAGCTATGTCATCTTTGCCCATTTTCAGCAACATAAGTACATACTTCCAAACAAGAGCATCTGTTTTATGCTTAGGTTGGTTTTATGCATATGAGGAAGCATCATATTGGTATGGTTTATGGTATTAGACTCTATAGTTGTACTCCTTGCAAAAACAAAAGTGATTTCTATGCTTTATGGAATGCTGCTGTTTGACTCTTGCAAGCTAACATACACAGTCATAATATTTAGCTTGAATATGGGTGACATCCAATTTTAGGTTTTTGAAACTCATGTTATTTTATACTTCATACCTTACTGCCTTCTCAGACTTCATATATCACTCCCATGTATTCTTCTGTGAGTCACACCTAAAATAATTGAAGGCTAATCTTGCTTTGCTGTAGTCACCTGTCTTATTATTGTATCAGTGAAAAATGCAGCCAAACTGAAATATAGAACTATGTCTTTACTGCTGTTATGTCCACAAATTTGAGGAATAGCCATGCAGTTTCTTTCTCATCTTATTTCTAGCATGCATATCCTTCACTCAGAATAGATTGAGGAAGATGGAAAACAAACAAGGAGTCCTGTGGCACTTAAAGACTAACAAATTAATTTGTGAGAAAAATCCCACTTTGTCAAACACTTTGAAGATGGGGGAGCTTACAGAATGGGAGGAAATAAATGCAGGGAGGTCTAAGTCATGGGATCAGGTCACGCTGTAACAGCAAATCAAAGTCATTGTTAAGATTCAAACACTGCGGAATAGCATATAGAGGAAGAGGAGCGCAAATCACCTGTTATAATGAGGAAACGATTCCTTCAGAACTTAATAGGAACTTTGGATTTTTAATTAATCATTAAAACAGATGATTTGACCTCATCTTTCTCTATCTGCTCCATACACAAGGGCCTCAACTACAGAAGCAGAAGTCTTAAAATCTACACTTAATCCCCAGTTTTTATACTGATCTAGCAACAGATCTGGACAGATAATGCTTCATAATGCCCCATACCAGATACGGGAGGTCTGTGCTAATCTACACATCCGAGCAACTCCTATATAGAATTTTTCCAGGCTGAAATCTTATAGTGTCACCTTCAGGCTCAACCTGGTGCTATTCAACTCCCTTTCTGTATTTTAACCATTCGTATTCGTTCTTTACAAGATAATCCACAGAATACAGCAAGACAAGAAAATGAAAACTAACATTTGGCAATCAGATCAAATGCATAAAGTGGCAAATCAAGATTAATCCAAAATATGTCTTTTCTTCACTGACACATGCACCCTTTCTCTGCTACTACTGTGATTGACTAGTGGAACACCCAACAAACTGCTAGCCATCTGGGAGAAAGGAATTTGCAGTTTCTTTATAGAACTGTATCTTCACTGGGTTTGTTGTGTGCTCATAAACCTAACACTTAATCACCACATGTGGGAAGTGTTAGCTAGGGAATTGCCTTTCTAGTCTAACTTCATTATTATTTACCTAAGTGCTGTAAATATGAAATCTTGATATTGTACAAAGAGTTAAAAAATGCCACAAAAATGAGATCAATTGCCCCAAAGAGCATATAGTTTAAATGAACATGTAGGCACAATAAAATAAGAAGGAAATACAGAGGGAAGGGTGGTTGCTATAAGGCAACAGATGTCAGAAGTGTTTTTGGAGGAGGATGGGGGAGGCTGTTCCAACATGAAAGATGATCTAAAACTGGGAGTGGGCGAAGGAAACAAATTGAGGTTATAAAATTGTGTCTCCTGCCCTATCAGAAAGCAGTTGTGCTTTTGAAAGTAGTGAAATTTCACAGGAAAATATATATCTTTAAAAGAGGCTAAAAACTATACCCATGTTGTTCTCTAGAATAAATTATAAAAACACCCACTGCCTCCCAGAACTAAAAGCCCTGTGACTTCAAAACCAAAAGCTTCCAAAACACAAACAGATCAAAACCAAAAGACATCTCCATGACAGTTACATGGACAGAGGTTTCTTACTTCCCCTCCCCCTCCCCCTGCAAAAACAAACAAACATGGAGCAGGACCTCATGGTCAAACAAATACAAGCTCTGAGGCAATGAGACAGGAAGCAAGTTCTCCTACCAAAAATAAGACTGAGCTCTCTGATGATTAAGCCAGAGGCTATTTACATAACACTGCCCACTCATTGTGGCACCCTGACCCCTTCTTTATTGTGGTGCTGTCACCTTTAGAAGTTGATGACCCCACCACATCTTAGCTAAGAGAGCTTTTATCTCAGGCCATAGGGGCTCATGCATTAAGATTTAAAAATCTGAAGCTCAACCTGGGATCTGATGACCCACAAAGGAGCATTAAAAGTAGCAGCCTGAATGGGCATGTAAAACAGGTGGATACTGGAAGCTCCACCTCTCACAAGGATGACCTTCCCTGGGGAAAGCGTCAAGGCTGAGTAAATCTTTACTCCATGGGGTTTCTCAAGAACAGCTCCTGGGAAAGTCTTGCAGGTGGCAGCAAGCAGGGCTGGTATGTGCCAGCAGATTATGCTTGTTTACAGAGTGCACTGACCTCTGACAGCACCTTGGAGTCCAAGGTAGTGTATCTCCACTTTCTTTTTCTAATTGAGGTTGCCCTTCAGCACCTTAGCCTTCTGGCCCAGCCACATACTGTGTGTAGGTTGATAAACAAACACTGTCCAAAACACCCTGCTGTTCTCCCTGAGCTCTGGCCCTTCATAGTCCCAGCTGTGGTATGGGGCCATGCTCCCTCTCCAGCCCTTCTTTGGCTGCCTGGGTCTTTCTGGTCCCTGCTCTCTAACCAGACCTCTAGGAGTTCACTTCCCCTTCACAAGTCCAAGCCACTTCCCTCACAGCTAGGTGAGAGAGATCCAGGCCCACCCTCTACTTCAGGTCCAAGAATACATACCCTCTAAGCAATAACTTTATCCCTTTTCTTTAGGCACAACACTGCTGAAATGCCTTGAGGTACTTTCCAACTGCCCTGTACCATCTTCATCTTTACCAAAAAGCCTTATCCTTGTATAGTCCAGGCTACCAGCCCAGAGCACCTTCTTGCTCTCCCCAGTTTCTGCCTCTACTACCTGTTTGAGGTCCTTTCCATTTACTCTATCAACCAACTACATTCCTTCAGTTCCTGCAAAGAACTCCAGCTTCTTCCCCCTGCAGCTTCTTTTTGTATAGGGCCCTCCTGGTCCCTTATTGGTTGCTCCCTGCAACCTCTTCTGATTGGCTTCTTTCCCTGAAGCCTGGAGACTTCTCCGCTCCTCTCCTGGAGCAACCATGGTAGGACCCTGAGACCTCCAGCAGGGGGCCTTAAAGGCCTAGTCCATCCCATTCTCAATGCTCTGTAAGTCTGTGCTTTTCCCCATGCTGCTGTTTAGTCACAGAGGTCAAGGCTAGAAGTGACCACCTGATCAGCTAGTCCAACTTTATGTATATCACAGGCCACTCCCACACAAAACACATCAAATAAAGATCTTCAAAATATCAACTTGGGATGTTTTATTATCAAATATATGTAGTTTGGCACAAAAAAACCCCATGTTAAATATAGACAGATGGGAGAGGGACTTTGAAAACTGCTTTACATAACTATATCACAGTTCATTTGACACTGGCTATTTAATATAGCTGTTCCTATGCATCTATCCTCAGTTTTTATACTGCTTCCTATACCATGGTATCTGATCAACTTCCATGTTAAAAAAAAAATAGCAATAGCAAAATCCTTAGTATGCTTCATGGAGTTGTTGGCACTTCCCTTTCCAGTTCCAAAACTCTGCTTACAGTAGGATTTTTGTTTGTTTCTTTTAATTTTTTAAAACAAATATATTATTTTTATTATATGATTATAGATAGCAGTTTTTGATAGGGTTTAGGGAAAGAAGGAGGTGTCTAAGATTTAACTATCCCTCTCCTGATGAAAAGGTTTTCATAATACTATACCTAATACTCAGATCTGCAAGCTTATTCATGCAACATTCAGTTTATCATCTGCTTCATCTCCCAGGTACTTCTCTGTGGTACTACTGCCTCACCACTATCTTCTCCCTCCTATTTCTTTGCCCTGAATTTTTTCATGCTATTTGAATTTTAGCCTTTATGACTCACATTAGTCATTGCATCAGATTTCAGCTTGTTTCTCCAGTTCATTGTGATTGTAATCTTCTCCCAAAACTATGTGATGGCTCTTCTTGCTCTGTCCCCTTCCCCAGCATTATAGCATATTTCAGTCATAATCTTCCCCCATCCTGAATTTAAACTATTCATTAGTATTAACCCCAGAACAGATCCCTGTGGGTCCAATTTGATTCTGAAACATTGATAATTACTCTGTGTGTGATGAAGGGGAGGAAGGAAGTTAGAGGAAAGAATGCCGGTTGTACAAAAGATGTAATTAAGAAAGTTTGGTAAGGAAATAACCATCCAAACTTCTCATATAGACTCACCAACATTTTCCTCCACTTATTTTAATTTAATCTCTTTACAAAGACAGATGCTAAATTTTTCAATAGGAGATAAAAGAAACAAGATATTTTGATCTGTGGACTTCAGAGTTATGAGAGGGAGAAAAACAGGGGCTCTTTATGGATCAAAGAAGCACAGAGTGGAATCTCCAGAAGACACACTAAAGGTGAAATAATGGTCCCACCAGCCAATGGGTTTCAATTTTCTGCTGAAGTGACTTCCTCTAGTAGTTCAAACATTTTACTTGTTCAGTCTTTGACGTCTCTGCAGGAAGCACTGTATTTCACAAATGTGTTGACAAGGAGTATTGTTCCAGACAGCGCTGGAAGACAGACAAGATCACAGGAATATTATTTAACTAGGTCACAACTTTATTAAGTAACATTTGGGAACTTGTCCCATGCAGGTCAACCCTCTTTTATAATCTGTATCACTAGTGAAGGGCTGTCATCAGCCCTCCACCCTCTTAATCTGCTCCAAGCACTGATCCTAGGAGCCCATCATTGCCCAGTCTCCTTGTACATGGGTTAACAGGGTAAGGAAGAAGGGTTTTTCTCCTTCCTGTAGCAGATCTTAGGGGCACTGGGATGGGTATCTACCCCACTCTGGCACTTAAGTGGGTAAATGCAGCCCTATGGAAGCTGCATGGGAGGCAGCCATTAGGAAAGAGATTGGGAGAAACAACTAAAGGTCAGCAGGCCCATATAAAAGAAGCTGCAGGCCAAATCAGAACAGACATGGCCTGGAACCTTAAAAAGGAAGGCTGTCTCTCACAGCCTGAGAAACGTATTGCACTTACGGTTGTGTTATGGGTGGTGGGTGTTAATGGAGCGCCTGGATGGCTGTTGAAAGCAGATAGCGGCAGGTCCTGGGAGTAGATGAAGCAGGGGCTAGGACTGGGAAGTAGTGGCTTAGGAAGATAACACAAAGAAGGGGAACTAGCAACATATGGAGGTATTGGAATGGATGAAGAAAGAACGGTCATTGATGTTGTGTGATAAGGACACATCTTTCTTGGTGTCTGGTCAATGAGTCTTGCCCACGTGCTCAGGGTTTAACAGATCTTTATATTTGGGATTGGGAAGGAATTTTTCCCTAGGGCAGCTTGGCAAGGGCTCTTGGGGTTCTTCACTTTTCTCTGTTGTGTGGAGTATGGCTTACTTGCTAGTGGATTCTTTGTACCTTAAAATCATGATCTGAGGACTTTAATATTTCAGTCATAGATTAGAAGTTTATTAAAGGAGCAGGTGGGTGAGGTTTTGTGGCCTGCATTGTGCAGAAGGTCAGATTAGATGATCATGTTGGTCCATTCTGACTTTAGAGTCTATGAGTTTATCTGAACTGGACTGAGATCAGCAAGTACCTAATTTAAAGTGAACCACCAGTCACCAACAATTTTTAGCTCCTGCCAGGTTAAACTGAATGCAGACCAGTGACCTAGAGATGAAAGTCTGTATCACATTACCAAACTCCTGAGCCATCACGTTCCCAAGTGCTTGAAGTTTTATGGTAATGTCAGAAAATATGCAGTACTCATGGCATACAGCATGCTTAAAATGTTAATAACCTTTCTAGCTGTGTCTTAAACATTTTTGAGCTACTGTAATTAGACAGCAGAGAAATTTTTTTAGCCTTTTTCCTGGAGCAAATTATTCACCATTCCCATTACATGTCATTCATCAAAACCAACAACTGAAATCCATATTCTGTAGCATAGCATCTAAGCTCTGTTAGTTCACCTCAGATTGGAGTGTAATAGTCTCTTCTGAATTTAATAAGTCTGCATTAGTATGAGCAGTACCCAGAGTAACCTGAGTCAAAGAAAATCTATTTAACTGTGTCTATAAGAAAGGCACATTGTACCATTTCCTCTGTGTAACAAATGAAAAATCAGTTTTGGATAGTGACTAAGCACTTTCTAGCACTGGGTTTCCTTCTGGGATCTGTATAACATCCTATCTGAACTGGGCTTATGTTTACAATTATTGGGGATCCCTTTATATTTGTCCAGGATGTGAACTTGAAGGTATCTTGTCCTCCAAATGTACACTCAGATGGTGCATTCTCGTGCTATGTCCAAATGAAAAGTTGCATTGTGCTACTTTAAACAAAAAAACAAACAAACAGAAAAAAACAGACCAAGCCAAACTGTCATGAAAGGCTTTAGGTACATACAGGACCAGATTAAACAGCCTCAAGGCCCCGGGCTACTCCTCCACTATGGGCCCACCCCAGTCTGGGGACCCACCTCCTACCACAGGGCTACCACCATGGCAACCTGCAAATGGGCCATCACTGGGGGTTGCTGACCACCCATCTCTGCCCCCCTGCCGGTGGAGTGAACAGGCACTGGCCCACCCTGCCTAACCCCTAGAGGTGGACCAGCCGGCCTTGGGGCAGAGCAGGAGTGTGGAATCTGGCCTCTGGCCCCAGGGCACTGCTCCCGCAGCACCAGCAAGGCTGGGGCACTTCTAGCACTCCCTCAAGCCCCACTAGTGCTGAGCGGGATGGTGGGTGGGACAGATCAAGCAGGAGCCATAGGGGCTGAAGCCAGGCCCCTGCTTGAATCCAGCCCTGGGTACATACTTTATTATTTTGTGTGCTGGTAGCACCCACAGAAGGCACTTTCCATGCACAGAGGAAAATGAGTTTCCTACCCCAAAGAGGATACAATCAAAGACCCTCAGACTCTTATCTTCCATTTACTTGCATTCCACAAAGTTCTTTGATTGTATGGCCTATGTTGTAGGCCTGCACCCTAAAGTGTAAAGACACATGCCTCCTCAATTCTTTACAGTGAAAAGAGCCATGATGCAACACCCTTGGGTTCTGCATGGCCTTCAAAAGCTAGTTCCTGTTGTACATCCCAATGATACTCAGAAAGTTGTAATTATCATTCTTCCAAACAGCCACAAGCTAAACATTTCCCTCATTCAGCCCCCAGAACCAATTTTGAAGAGCTTGCTTTTCCACTGCCAGATCCAGGAGAGAGGAAAGACCCTCATGATGTATTTGGAGACTAGAGAGAACTAGTGAAACACCACCTTGTGCAAAACAAGCAACGAGTCTTGTGGCACTGAAAGACCAACCCATTTATTTATGCGATAAATAAATGTGTCAGTCTTTCAGTGCCACAGGACTCCTTCCTTGTTTAGTTGAGTTAGACTAACATGGCTGCCTCTTTGGAACTACATGTTTCTTTAGTTTTGGATACAAACATTGTACCTAAAATCTGTTACTGAGTAAAACTATCAGACTTCTAAACACAGAAATGTCAGAATGGGACTTTTTTTTTTTTTTTTTTTTAATTCTTGTTTTGGGTCCCTGTGTTGCAATCTATAAATACCATACAACCAAGGCTGGTACTGTATGTGATTGATAGATGTTCATATGTATGAATGACAGAGTATGGTTTATGATTGCCTACAGTGTGATGCTCAATGAAAACTGCCTTTTAATTCTTTGGATTAACCTTCATCACACAGAGTTGGGGGGGGGGAGATCATCGCACAGGGTTATGCACCGCACCTCAATATATTTGTTCACAGTATTACATCAGAGCTCACAAACAGAAACAGTCTCTGGTCACAGGTTCCAGAAGCCCCATGTATTTTGATCTCATTTAGATTATAAATGCAGAGAAATACCAGTACAGTATGTTTCATTTGTAGACATATATGCTTTTCATTTTAGGATTTCTACTTCCAGTTTAAAATCTGCTGTGAAGATGTTAAAACTAAATGCTAATCAAGGATGTAAGTATTCTTTGCCATGATTTTTGGAGGTTTGTGTTAGCATCTAACCGGAGAATCATTCATAAGTGTGTCGGATACTGCAGTAATAAGAATTTAATTTTTCTGGCCTAGAGGGCAGCTGTACTTCATTCTTTGCTACCAAGGCAACAGTTTAGCTTCAGGCAACAACTCAGGAAGTAACTGTATATGCTAATAAGAGATCAAGATTCCCCAGAACATAAAACTATGTCACCCTGTGATTAGTTGTAAGAATGTATTAATACCAAAAATGCATGGCTACCCTAATCTCTGTAACACTACATTTATTTCTATCTGTATTGCTCTGTATCTTTGAAGGAGAAGAGAAAAGGGTGAACGGACTTAATTAGGATGTCCTTTAATGCAATAAGGGTCAGGAAATAATGAGATGCCCCTCATTTCCTTCACCTAGAGTGAAAGGGAAAAATGTTATCACAAATGTATTTAATGCATTTTTCCTTACAGATTATCAAGTATTCAAAATATTTTATTTCAGATGTTATTCACACCTTCATGTACCATATGTATCTAACACCCAGTATACGGATATCTTCAGCTATCCTAAGTTTTTATTGAATAAACTAAGACAGTAGTTTGTAAGACATGTGAACTAGCTCAAAGGCTTCTGGATTCAGCGGTTTTTTGTTCTTGTTTTTTTTAATTAAACATACAAGTTTGATTGTCCACTTCTTCATACAGTTCACTGAGCTGGAGAAGAGCAAAAATTGCAATATATGCTGGGAAAAAGTCTATGTGCCAAACCAAAAATGGCACACTAGTCTCCTGGCCCTGGCGCCCATGTGGCAATGTAAGCCTACCCAAGACGGGCATAAAATTCCTAGCATATACAAGAAAATTGATAGCAGTCTGGTACATGGGTCAGCCTGGGCCACCAGTGTTCAGCATGCCATACCAGCTCTCCATTCATGGCCTCAGCAGGTATTTTTAGTAGCTCAGTTTTCATTTTTTTTTAAATAAAAGATTACATTTCTACATCTTGGGGCTGTGAAGATAAGCTGGCGCAGGGTTGCTTTAAAGAGGCAAGAGGTAGAGAGACAGAAACAGGACCTCCAAAGGAGGCAAGATGAATTATAAAATTCTGAAGCTCAATGACAAAAATGTAATTGTCAGCATCATTCATAATAGCAGCTATTCTAGGATCATTGGTAGAATTCCAGTCTATCCCGTTTTCTGGTAGAAAGGAGGTCACAGCCTAAACCAGTCAGCCCAATGCAGCTCATGTGGGGCCAAAAAACTTTGGTGTCTAGAAAGGGAGATGACAAACAGGCACAGGATATCTGTACTGAGCAAGGATAAAGAGCATTTCATTGCACTGGGGAGGAAGTGGTTGAGAAGGGCAGTGTAGGAACAAAACTTCAGTGAGTCCTCAGATGCAGAGGTGAGGATTCCTAGGGGGAGGGGGAGGAAAAGGAAGATTCAGTGCTGGAGCAGTAGCAAGAGGGGTGGAGTGTGAGGGTCCTGGAGGTATAGCTTTCTTGAGAGATTTCCAGCAATAATATCAAACGCCATGTGGAGGGGCAGGGACTTCCTCTGCCTCCTCTGTTCTTCTCTGAACTGCTCTTTTCAGGCTTTTCCCTCTTGGTTCCCCCCTTGACTCCAGGGACAAGCAATTTATCTTCTTCTGTGAGGGAGGAACTGTTCTCAGAAGCCTTTAGCATAAAGAGGAGCTTAAAAGGAGGGCAGGAGGTGGTGGGGTTTGGGGAAATTCTAGCTTGGATGAAGGAGGTTCTCTATTGCTGAGAGTCCTGTATTATTTTTCTCTCCTCCTCTTTCTGTGTTGTTTCTAGAAGCTTACCTGACCCTTGGTCTGCATCCTTTTGGCAGCTCTCACAACAATGAACCTTAGACATCATTACTGTTATTCCCATGCAAAACTTCAGTGGGAACAATACACTCAATTCCCTGTGTAACATTAGCACTTTCGTGGCCAAGATAAAGTCTGCCCTGCATGCTGCTCTGGCCAAGAAAAGGCATGCGCAGGAACATAATAGGAAAACTCTCTTCTGCTTCAGAGACACCCCTCTTCCAGCCCTCCTGGAAGACACATACACTGGAATATAACAGTGAACACAGGAAAGGGAAATATTTATTCCCAGAGGGATGAATGGAGAAAAGACAACAGGGAGAAGATATGGCGATAGGTAAAACAGGGTTACATCCAACATGAGGCCCCACAGGCCTAGTGGTACCATAATATAAAGGACAGACACCATGTCTACACTAGGAATTTAGGAATCCTGAGTGAAATTCAGGCAGAGTTTTGGGTTCTCCTGGTTGTCTTCAGTGCCAGTAAACTTCCCGAATAAACCACCCCAGTGCCCTCTTCTGCTGCTCCTTGCAAACCCACCCAGTGTGACAAGCTCCCCATTTAACTAACTACAGCCTCCTCCTCATTCCCAACACAAGGTCACCAACTCTAGAGGACTCACAGCCCCAAAGAGTTCTGGGAACAGTGATGCTGGTCTAGCCCCACTTTGTCCTTCTCAGGCAACTCCCTCCTAGCACAGTACTCCTCCTCCTCTTGTCCTGGGGCATCCCTGGTCAGTCCTGTGTTCCAGTCAGGCTTCCACTTTGGGCTGTTTTTTCCAACTGCTTTGCTATATGGGCCTGCTCACTGTAGCCCTCTCATATGAAGCTATGAACATCCACACCCTGTTACTCTTCATCTTTACATGTCCCTGGAACAATCTACACTTCCTCTGCCACAGGATCAGATTTTAAAGGGGCTGTGTTCTCTAAACCCCAAGGAGGTTACACATGGATGGGTTCTTGGTTTCTCTACCTGCTTTTCCCCTTCCAGCACTCAAAAAATCCTAGTGATTAAAGAAATGATACCTCCTGTCCTTGCTGGATTTTTCAGGTCAATTTCAACTTTAACCTCCCATTCTTGATAGACTTTCTAGTAGCCATAGGGGAATCTGAGCATAGTGATGTGGATGCAGAGGGAACAGAGACAATTCTGCAACCAAGGCTTCTCTAATTAATTCAAGTTTTCATCATGTCCTTCTTATAAAGCACAGACAGGATCAGACTCCTGTTTTTAGCTGGAAGAATGCAAACCAGTAGCTCAGGGTTCAGTGGGAGCATGTTTGAGATTATAACCAGCCCTAGTTAATAAAATGTATCTTTTCAAAAGTTAAGTCTCTAATAATTGATTATTATGCAAAGAAGATGCCAGAGGGAAGTGTGTGGACAGCATAATAGCATATACCTGAGAGTATTTGCCTGTTTTACCTAGAGGCCACTAGAACAGGGGATTTTGGTACTCTGGCCAGAGTTGCCTCCTTAACCAAAGCAATAGTCCAAGTCTGGTTTTGGGGATACTAAGGATGTGTTAAACTAATAGCCCTCCTCTGACTATTTTTTGCAGCTTTTAGAGATTTAGATGTATCTTCTAAATTGGTACATCTCTTCATACTGTGCTGATTTGGTCTGACATTGTCTCCTAAAACCAAATGAATTCTTGAGGAAGAAGAAAATCCAAAAGACATTGATTTCTTTTCTTTGAACCCAAAGAGTTTCCAGTCCTAGGCTGCTTAGCTATGTTGTGGATGAGTTTTTCATTCCCTGTACTGAGGAAAAATACATTGGAGGGTCTATGCATGAAAGAGTTAGCATAACATTCCTCTGTATCAGTTATAGATCCCTGCACACCACTTACGGAAAGGAAGGATGTCTTACTGTTTGGAGACTTCCCTAGGATTTATTCAGTTCTCTGCTCTGCCACTGACTTCCTTTGTGGCATTGAGATAATTGCTTAGTCTCTCCATGCTTCAAGTCTCCCTCTGTAAAATGGCAATCCTACCATGAAGAAAGGGACTGCTGTGATAAAAAAAATAATCCATCCACTAAGTCATTGTGAAAAAATGGCTCTCCAACAATGGATTTGGTCATGGGCTACCTGCCTATGTAAATCACTTGAAATTCATGATGTTAGAGCTGAGGTGTAGTCACATATGTGAAGCAAGTTTGGGTGTTTTTAATTTTGGATCCCTGTTGATCAGAGGGTCAGCTGAATCTGCTAAGGATGTGACATATCCACAGTGTTAGTTGCAATGCAAATGGTTTGCAGCAGGGGCTTCATTAACAAGAGAGTACTCCCTCAGATGTGGGCAAGTACAACTAGCAGATTGGAAGATGATGCTTCACACAAAGGCTATGTTCACACACAGAGGGCTTGTTTAGAAACAAGCTGTTTCAAAATAAAGAGTTATTTCAAAACACCTTATTTCGAAAGACAAAAACAGTGTCTTTGAAATAAGGGTGCAAAATAGCATGTCCACAGTGTGGCATGCTATTTCGCTTGGGGAGGGGACTGCAGGCACCTGCAGGGTGAAGCGGAGCCGCGCCTCACCCCATGGGTGTCTGCAGGGGGCTGCAGGCACCGGCGGGGTGAAGCGGAGCCGCGCGCCTCACCCCGTGGGCTTTAAAGCCCGGGCTGCCGAGAAACGCTACCGCAGGGTCGGGGGCGCCCCACTCAGCCCCCCGCTGCAACGGCCGGGGTGAGCGCGGCCCCGAGATACCCCGGCCCCTCGCTCCTGCCGGGGGCAGGGCCGGGGATACCCGGGGTATCCCCAGCCCCACCCCCAGTAGGAGTGGCTGTGCCAGGGATTCCCGGGGCCGTGTTCACCCCGGCCCTTGCAGCGGGGCCTGAGCAGGGTGAGGTGTGGCTTGGCTTCACCCCGCCGGTGCCTGCAGTCCCCTGCAGACACCCACGGGGTGAGGCACCTGGATGCGCTTCACCCCATGGGTGCTTGCAGCCCCCCTCTGCCAGCCAGAGGACACCCCTCAGCACCCTGGCC
>ML681966.1:63516859-63716090 GCA_007922195.1 Podocnemis expansa
AAATAAGAATGCTGTGTGAACACACCCAAAGTGAAAAATAATATGGCATTGTGCCCTCAGATATAGAAAGAGCTTGACTTTTAAGAACAGTTCTTTCTGTTGATTTGAGGATAATACTGACTTCTTATTCTCCCAGCATCCATATAAATATACATATCTCTGAGATTTTCTTTGTCCCACTTTTGATTCCAGTTAGCTTGTGGAGCTATGTTATTTTCCTATAGGAAGGAATATAGAATCAGAGAAGATAAAGCGCATATGAATGCCATAGCTATGATCCTAAACAGAAGTATGCCCTGATCATACGACAAGAAAGGAAAAAGTTTCCTTATACCTGTTTTGAGTTATGCAAAGGTAGCTCTTGCAGAATTGTGTTTTGATGGACTGTGGGAGTGTTTTGTATCTTGAATCCTTACAGTTCTGGGCAATACACAGCTATATTATCTATTGGTTGCTTACTTTAGTGTGGAAGAGAACTATCTCCCCCCCATGTTTTTATTTTTATTAGTAATAATTGTGTGACTATTTTAATATGTTTCTTTTTTCCTTCTTTGAGGATATTAAAGTTCTTTATGTTATATTAGTGCCCTAGTCTTTTTTTTTTTTTGGTTGTCTGTTTATCTAGTTCAAATGGTGTAGGAACTGAGACAGTCTATTTATAGATGAGGGGAGCGTAGGATTTTTGGCATGATGGCTTTATAACCTTCATTTGCTATGGATTTAAAGACCAAGGTAAAGGTTACCTGCAAAAAAAAAAAATGCAGCATCCTCCTCAAATAGAATAACTGGTTCTTCAGATTTAACAGAATCTGTTTGCATCTTTATAACCCCATTTTCATGTGTTCAAGATCTCAGCATTATTCCAGTTACTTGGAGTGTAGGAGTTTTAAGATTATGCATTCAAATTTACTCATCTTTCATAAGGGAAGCTGCAGTTGGTGAATAACAATAGTTTCCATATGCAGAAGCTTATAAACTGTTTTTTAAAGGTAAATTCTAGCAGGTGGTTGTCCATGATGCAGTCTTTTGAGACTCTTGCCCTTGTCTGTACCCACAACATAGTAATATGACATGTGCCTATTCTGTATGACTGCATAAGAATCTGTTTGATTAGTCTAGGTTGTAGAGAAGAGCTTTCATGCATGCCTAGCTACTGACACAAATGCATGTATTCTTGCATATGCCTGAGGTTTAGACAAGAATCCATTTAAGTATGACATTCAGTACAAGGGGTGGGGGCAAGTATGGAATTCTTCTTGACATGACCCTAGGAATAAGGGCTAGCATGTCTGTAAGATGATTCATGTAAATATATACATGATCTGAATCTCTGTTACAAAGGTCATTTATATTGAGTTCTGTATAGAGATGGACAGAAGCATCTGTGGGAAAGCTGGTAATCAAGGGGGTAACTGATGACTTAAGAACAAGTTGGTAGTGAGCTACTTGCCCTATTTAATTGAGGTAATGTTTAAAAATTGTATGTAAAAACAATTTATAGCCCAGCATTATTAAGACGCTCCTCTGTAAAGCTAGGAGGAGAAATGGATTGTAGCTCCCTCATATCCTGATAATTATGACATTGCATTGATAGTCCAATCAGACTCTCACTCACTCACTCTTTCTGCAGCTCAGAAACACAACTGGTTGGCTGCAAAGAAAGTAAGAGGCAGTTCTCCACAAAAGGCTTGCAGAGCAAGGCCTGCAGTATTGATTTCTGAAAGAAGGTACAGCTTATCCCTGCTCCTGAACACCATTCAGAAATCCTTGATTTCTGCCAAGGCTAGTGCTTTTTATTTTCTGCATATCTATGCACCACCAGCTTCAAATCTCATCATCTTAACTACAACCCTAATAGATGCTTACCCTTCTCTTATGGCTTTTCCTTATCTGAGATCTGTTAGAATACCCAGCTAGCAAGCTCCACAGTTATTCCCTATTAGCCCAGTCAGTGCAGGCTCTCTCAGCAGGATCCTATTCCCCTTTAATTAGGGTTGCAGGGACATAGGATTTGACTCAGGCTGTTCTCATCCAGCACTGGCTCACAATACCAAGGTTCCATGATTATATAATACAGACCTTCAGCTAAAAAGTGGGTGGTTCACCTCCTGGGGTCTGCATTCCTTTTGAGCTTAAACCTCCCAGTGACCTCTGCTAAGACCATATCAAACTAATTGGGGTTTCTCTATTAAGAACATACTAATATAAATGCTTGAAACCCCACCCTCAACACAATATTTAATTTAGTTAAACTGGATTAGATGCACCTAGTAAATGCTCTTTTTGCTGTATAATATTCCTGAAATCAGAACAGTTTCTCACGGAGTCCCAGAGCCTGGTCCTAAATGTCTACACCTCAGTTAAACACCCTGCAAACTGAACCCTGAGAACCTAAACTTATCTGGCATAAGGCAGCCACATGGTTTTAATTGCAGTGTAGCTATGCACTAAGAGGCTGATAGAAAATTTGCAAGAGCCCCAGAATAAGGAGAAAAACCAGCTCTCCCCCACATTGGGGATTCCCATTTCTTAATCTGCATCTGTATTATTTCTAACCCAAACTTTGTGATAAAAGCTAAACATAGTGATTTTTGCACATCTCTTTTGAATATTTATTTTATTTCATTCTTTAACTCTGTATTAAAAAACTTCCAAACTTCTAAATTGCTTATAGGGCTATAACCCTTTTAATTACAACCCATAATTCTCTTTAATTAATTTCCATCTTGTACAGTTTGAGTTAATTTTGATTCTGAGTACAGTACCCTTAGGAGATTAAACATATCCTCTAGTTTTCAATTCAGCCATATTCCCCAAATGTAATGTTATTCAATCTCACTGCCGGGATTAGATTCCCACTTTTACCCCCACTGCAATCTTACTTGGTTTTGTAATTCCTTTTCTCAGAATGTCACTTTATACCAACCTGTAGATGGCACTTAAATGTAACAGGGTAGTGGAAACTACTCTATCGACTACAGAACTGGTATTTTCAAAATACCAGCCACAGCCTGAAAGGCAACCCTATTTCATGGCTCCTTCCCAGGTAAGGCTGTCTAGTGTTTTCCAGTGAAAAAACAACAAGGAGTTGTGTGGCACTTTAAGACTAACAGATTTATTTTTTGCATGAGCTTTCGTGGGAGAAGATCCCACTTCCTCAGATGCTTCGAAGATGGGTGAACTTACAGAAAGGAATGAAACTAAATGCAAGGGGGTGTAAAACATAGGATCAGGTCATAAAGTAACAGGTGTTAAAACTTGAATGCCCCTACTGAAACTGCTAGAAGGAGATTCAAAAACAAGGCAATCAGTCCCTTTTAATTTCCAGAGGGGTAGCCATTTTAGTCTGTGTACAGCAAAAACAACAAGAGTCCTGAGGCACTGGGTATGTCTAAACTTACAATTTAGTTTGAATTAATGAGGATTAATGCAAATTAAATTAATGTATGGCTACACTGGCTTTCATTTACTTTTACTTTCATTTACATTTACTTTGAGCTTGTAAAACCTTGCTTAACTTTGAAGAAACGGTTAATGCAAATTTATTTGTTTGAATTAATCCAATGGAGACATGTTAATTTGAACTAACTGTTAGTTCAAATTAACACATTTGACTTTTTGCATCTCAGGGTGCCTTCCTCTTTCTACATAGTGGGGTGAGCGCATGGCCCTCCTTAGGGGCCATGTTGCCACACTTCCCATAGTGCCCCCCTCCTAAATCAAACTAGTGAGTCCTGTCCATGGACATGCTAGTTCAGTTTGGGTTTCTAGTGGGGACATGATAATTCAAATTAACTTAGTTTGAATTAATTAATTAGTAAGTGTAGACATAACTTTATAGACTAACAGATTTCTTTGAGCATAAGCTTTCATGGGCTCCAACCCACTTGGTCAGATGCATGAAGTAGAAACTACAGTTGAACTATAAAAAAAAAAAAAAAATTCCCCTCTCACCCCTATGGGTGGTATGTGTCATCCTCAACCTCGGGTCCTCTACCAGAGACCTGGGAGTTTGAGGGTTCTGCGCAGTATCTTAGCTGTTCCAAGCACTGCACTCTTCTGGACAGAGAGCTCTGATGTTGTTCCTGGGATCTGTTGGAGCCACTCTCCCAGCTTAGGAGTCACAGCCCCGAGTGCTCCTACCACCACCGGGACCACTTTGGCCTTTAGTTTCCACATCCATTCTAGTTCCTCTTTCAGGCCCTGGTACTTCTCCAGCTTCTCATACTCCTTCTTCCTGATGTTGCTGTCACTTGGCACTGCTACATCTATCACCACCGCTGTCTTCTGGTCCTTGTCTATTACCACGATGTCTGGTTGATTGGCCAGTACCTGCCTGTCCGTCTGGATCTGGAAGTCCCACAGGATCTTAGCCCTGTTATTCTCCACGACCTTCTGTGGGATCTCCCATCTGGTCTTGGGAGGGTCTAGCCCATACACTGTGCAGATGTTCCTGTACACAATGCCAGCTACTTGGTTGTGCCGTTCAGTGTATGCTGTTCCTGCCTGCATCTTACATCCTGCCACTATGTGTTGGACTGTCTCTGAGGCCTCTCTGCACAGTCTGCACCTTGGGTCCTGTCTAGTGTGGTAGACCCCTGCTTCAATGGATCTGGTGCTCAGTGCCTGTTCTTGTGCAGCTATGATCAGTGCCTCAGTGCTGTCTTTTAGTCCAGCCTTTTCCAGCCACTGGTAGGATTTCCCAATGTCAGCCACCTCAGCTATCTGTCGATGGTACATTCCATGCAGGGTCTTGTTTTGCCATGGCACTTCTTCTGCTTGATCTTCCTCCCATGTCTGCTGCTGCCTCAGGCATTCTCTCAGCAGCTCATCTTTGGGTGCCATCTTACTGATGTACTCCTGGATGCTCTGGGTTTCATTCAGGACAGTGGTTTTGACACTCACCAAACCCTGCCCGCCTTCTTTCCGGCTGGCGTACAGTCTCTGGGTGTTGGACTTGGGGTGGAAACCTCCGTACATTGTGAGGAGCTTCCGGGTCTTCACATCGGCAGCCTCCATGTCCTCCTTTGGCCAGCTCACTATACCGGCAGGGTATCTGATGACTGGCAGGGCATACCTGTTGATGGCGTGGATCTTGTTCTTCCCATTGACCTGGCTCTTCAAGACCTGTCTTATCCTTTGGTGGTACTTGGATGTTGCTGTCTTCCTTGCCTCCTCATCGTGGTTCCCATGTGACTGTGGGATGCCAAGGTACTTGTAGCTGGTCTGTATGTCTGCTATGTGGCCTACTGGTAGTTCCACCCCATCAGTCTCAACTACCTTTCCTCTCTTTACTACCATCCGGCCACACTTCTCCAGTCCGAATGACATCCCAATATCCTCACTGTAGATCCGTGTCAGGTGGATTAGCGAGTTGATGTCTCGTTCATTCTTAGCATACAGCTTGATGTCATCCATGTAGAGGAGGTGGCTGATGGTAGTTCCACTCTTGAACTTGTAGCCATATCCAGTCCTTGTGATTAGCTGGCTGAGGGGGTTCAAGCCAATGCAGAACAGCAGCGGGGACAGCGCATCACCTTGGTATATGCCGCACTTGATGGACGCATGTGCAAGCTGTCTTGAGTTGACTTCCAGTGTTGTCTTCCACAGTCCCATTGAGTTCTTGAGGAAGGTCCTTAGTGTCCTGTTGACTTTGTATAGCGCCAGACATTCACAGATCCATGTGTGAGGCATTGAGTCATAGGCTTTCCTGTAGTCAATCCAGGCTGTGCTCAGATTGGTCTGTCTAGACCTTGAGTCTTGGGTGACTGCTCTATCGATGAGCAGCTGGTGTTTTGAGCCTCTGGTGTTGTTCCCAATGCCCTTCTGAGCTGTGCTCATGTACTGGCCCATGTGGTCCTGTAGCTTGGCGGCTATGATGCCTGATAGGACTTTCCATGTTGTGGGGAGGCAGGTTATTGGCCGGTAGTTGGATGGTGCTGTTCCCTTGTGGGGGTCTTTCATGATCAGCACTGTCCTTCCTTGTGTTAGCCAGGCTGGGTGGGAGCCTGCTGCTAGCAGCTGGTTCATCTGTGCTGCTACGCGTTCATGCATTGCTGTTAGTTCTTTAGCCAGTAGGTGTGAATCATGTCCGGGCCAGGTGCTGTCCAGCTCTTCATGTTCTTGACCCGCTGTTGGATGTCTGCTACTGTGATGGTGACTGGTTCCTGTTCTGGGAGATTGCTGTGGTCTCTTCTCAGGTCCTGCAGCCACTTTGCACTGGTGTTATGAGTCTTCTCTTTCTCCCATATGTTCTTCCAGTATTGTTCAGTTTCTGCTGTTATTGTGTTGTTGCACTGCAGTTGGGAGTAAAACCTTGGATGGTTCTTTGGAGAACAGGGCATTTATCTTTTTGGCCTCTGCTTCTCTAGTGTATCTCCTTAGCCTGGTAGCGAATGCTGTGAGCCTTTGTTTAGCAGTCTCTAGGGCTTCAGATGGAGTCAGGGCCTTGTATTTTTTCAGTAGCCAATTCTTATCCTTAATCTCTACACCCTTCTGTAGTTTCACCAGCCGGCTGACTTCTCTCCGCGTTGCCTTGATCTTATCCTCCAACGTCATTTTCCAGGGGGGTATGCACTGCTGCTGTTCTTGATTGCGTAGCCAGGCATCTCCAGGATTACAGAGGCTGTAGCGTATACCAGTTCATTGGTTTCAGTGATGGTGGTAGTAGGAATTGTCATTAGGGCTCTATTGGCATCTTCTAGCATACTATCTGATGGTACTTCTCCAACGAGCCTGGGTAATCGGTCTCGAGGGTTGACTGTAGCTAGTTTATCCATGATCTTATGCCTCATATCAGCTGCTGTGCTCTGTAATGGAGGGGGTAGCAGTGAAGTTCCAGCTTCAGGTGTTGGCTGCACATCCAGTTGTTCTTCTGGGTCTTCTTCTTGAGTCTGGGATGTACTGTGGAGTTGGTCTATCTCAAGTTGTGAGAGCAGCTGCCTCTTTACTATGTTGAAGCGTTGGGTAACTAGCTGTTTCTCAGTTAGTGTGTATGTAGGTCTTCTCTGTCCATCCATAGTTCCCTCCTACGTTTCATATATCCCCTCTCATTAGGTCTACTGTTGTAGTAGCATTCCATCAATTCCAGGCTCTCTTGTCTCATCCATGCATGGTTTGTTCCAGTAGCCCACTTATTGTCAGATTGTCCTGGTTCCCCAACATCTGGCGTGGACCTTGTTAATCCGGGCGACGTCCGAGCCGGCCTGACTCTCCTAGTTCGTGTCACTCTCATATTCAAGGTAGGCAAATGAGGCGTTTTGCCCAAGGACGCCTACTGGGAAGGTAGACAAGTACCCACCAGGATTTGAATCCCGGTCTCCCGTATCACAGGGCGTCGCTTTTAATCACTACGGCACTCTTAACCACTACACTATCCAGTCATCATATATAAATTTTTTTTTTATATGTACACGTGCCAGGATGGAGGAGGCAAGTGTTAACAAAGTCAGTTCAGAGATCAGAGGGGGCCCGTTCACACCAGTTGATCAAAGAGAGAGTATGTGTGAACAGAACAATCACTTTTTGTATTGTGCTAACCATAACCATTATAAAAAGTGCTGAGACAGGACCAGGTAAATCTTGACCATCCCTGAGATGTTTTTATCTAACTTATCTCTGGAAGTCTTCCATGATGAGGACTACATAACCTTCACTGGAAGGCTATTCCAGAGCTTGATGACCCTTCTAGATAGAAAGCTTTCCCCAATGTTTACCTTAAAACTCCCTTGCTACAGATTAAGCCCATCACATCTTGTCCTGTCTCCAGCAGGTGTGTATAACAATTGATAATACCTCTTTTTATAAAAGCCTTTAATCAGCCTTCAGTATCAGAACCCCCAATCAGGGGCATCGCTGGTACTGGGCACTCCGGGGCACGTGCCCCGAACCCCAGCGCCAGTGCCCCAGATCTATGGCCCAATCGGGCCAGAGATCTGGGGCTCAGCTGCCGGCGGCCATAGCAGACCCATCCCCGGCTCTGGATGTGGGGCCCAGCCTCCTGTGGCCATGTGGCCCCAGCCCCTGCCAGGGATGCTGGGCCTAGCCGCCTGCAGCGGTGCGGTGGCACCTGTCCCTGTCCCTGACCAGGGGGCAGGGCCTGCAGGCTGGAGGTGGGGCCTGTGGGCCAGGGGTGGGGCCTGGGCCTGTGCCCTGGGTCCCTCCCCCAGCCAGCAATGCTCCTGCCCCCAATTTTAGTCTTTTCTCAAGACAAGCTGTGCCTAGTTTTCTTGCTTTTCCTCACAGGTCTGATCATCTAAACTTTTCATCTGTTTCGTTATTCTTCATGTGGTTCTTTCTGAGTTGTCCACATCTTTTCTAAAGTGTGTACTAAACATGGACTCTCTGTGAGACCTCCTGAGTAAAACAGGACAATTACCTTATCTTACTGTACATATGACATCCCATGTGACAGGACATCACACAGCCTGCATTGCTTCTGTTGCACTCACAAAATCACTCATATATCCTGGGGTTCAGTAACCAATGCTTCTGGTGTGCTTATAAGTTGTGTTCCCAACACCCTTTTCCCATTCACAGGTTGTTTTTCACCATGTCTACTCAGAAGGAACACACTATTGCTTTGCTTCTATTCCATGGCTGTCTGTTAAATGTCCCTTTTACACAGCCCCATGCTATTTTGGTGGGGAGCTGTCTCCCATTCTTTAATCAGGTGTGGGTTTTCTCTAGTCAGCTCCAATTTACCTCCCTACATGGGAGCTGGGGTGACAGGGGGCTGACTTAGCAGTTCTTGCTCAGCACCCTGCCACACCCCAGAATGGTTTTAGCACTTTTAGCAGATGCATCACAGTGCCTCATTTAATTTTTGATCCTCTATAATTCCCCAGTCTTTTTCAGCCGAACTACAAGTTAGCCAGTTATTCCTCATTCTGGATTTCTGCATTTAATTTTTTTCCTTCCTAAGTGAAGTACTTTGTACTTGTCTTCACTGAATTTTATCATGTCAAATTCAGACCAATTGTCCAATTTGTCAAGATCATTTTGAATTCTAGTTCTCTCCATAGTGCTTCAAAACTCTCCCAAGCTGTGTTCCATCCCCAAATTTTATAAGCATACCCCTTCACCCCATTACCCAAATCATTAATAAAAGATATTCATAGTACTGGACCCAGGACTGTTCCCCTATGAAGCCCCTCTAGATGTGTCCTCCAAGTTTTAGATGGGCCTATGCCGTAACGCCCCTCAGTAAATTCATCCAGTGCAGAATATAGCTGTCTACTTGTTAGATGGTGAGTCTCACACAGACAATCACTTTTATGTGAGTTCTGTGCTTCATGCTGGCTTCCCATTCACTATGGGGTGCATTTCACGAATTAGATTATTATGTGTAAATCTTTTAACTTGGCAGGGTCCTACAGCCTGGGCCTAGATGTCCACACTGTAATTACACAGCCCTACGCCTCACACCCCTCAAAGCTGAGTCAGCTGGTGTGGGCCAACCACAGGTGTCTAACTGCAGTGTAGACATGCCTTTATATTCTGGGATTGCTGATTTATGTCAGCCCCCTTATAAAGTTTTCATACCCATTCATCATAGCAACTTATGTCATCTTGTTAACCAAGATTTTCTTAAATTTTACAGTAATATTTTTCAAAGTGAGATGTTTCAAAAACTTAGTCATGGCAGTCTGAGTACTGTAAACTAAAGAAAGAGATACCAGTGGTCAAATTTTGTTCCTGGTTATGCTGGTGCAAAGCCAGAAGTCAAGAATTATTCTGGATTTGCAAAGAGGTCAATGAGAGCATTAAGTGGGCTGGTCACTTGCACCCTCTTTGCCTACATATATGAAATAAATGTATGCAGAGCACAGCTGCATCTCCATGTATATTTTATGTCTAGCTCGTCCTTTGGATGCCAACAGTTAACGTAAGAAAGAAGCCTTTAGAAGAAAGATACCATAAAATACGGGTGAGCCTTGAGCAAAAGGAATTGTGTTTTGTTGTATGGCTGTCACAGACTAACGCTGTCTGCTTGCTTTTGGTGAAGAAACATAGATATTTTGCAGTGACTATAACATCTCTTTTTTGCCAGGTAATGTGTATGGAGGTGGCAAGTTATATTCTGTTACTAGGGCCCAGTGTGAGAACCCATGTGCCCAACATTTGCAGGCCTAGATTTTGCTCAGCAAGCTTGAATCAAAATGAACTGACACTGATGTCATCTGCTATATTTTTTTCTTCTTATTTGAGCTCTCTGTCTTCTAATCACTTGAAAGTAAAGAGTCGGGTTTCCCATACATCCAGTTTTTTCCAGACATGTCCTCCTTCTCAGACACTGTTCACTAGCTGGTAAACTGAGTTCCTGTTGCTATTCAGAGCCCCTGCTGTGCTGTTCATATTCAGGCAGATGCTTGGCCATCTCTGCTCCCCCTTAGGACCCAGCTCAGGCATTCCTTGGATCTGAAAAGAAGGACGTGTACAGGAAAAAACAGATGTATGGTAATCCTAAGAGTATACAAGAAGTTCTGCTGGAACAGTATAAGATCTATTCATAGAAGGAGACAGGGCCTAAGGAAATCCTGATGTTTTTTGCTATTTTCCCCCCCAGTTCTTTCACTCAAGTGCACTACCACCTATTCACTAGGAGGCATTCTGGCTACTAATGCTGTATTAGCACCAGAGTAGAAAGGAATGCTGGTCCAGGACTTGTGTACTAGCCTAGGAGTTGAGAGGCCTGGCGTCAAATCACTGCTCTGCCACAAACTTCCTGTGTGATCTTGGGAATGTCGCCTGGCCTCTATGTGCATCAGTTCCCTATCCGAGAAATGTGGATAAGCACATTAAGGCAGGGGTATCGCTGGCGCTGGGCTTATGGTGCTTGAGCCCTGAGTCTGAGCACCTGAGCCCTGGGTCTGCCGCCGGACCCCCTGCAGTGCTCCTGCATTAAGGAATATGAGGTGCTCATACAGTATGGCAAGGGTCTCCAAACTTTTTCAGCCGAGGGCCAAATCTGCTTGTACTTAATTAATAGTGTGTCAAACTATCACAAATAGCTCAATCAATAAACAATTGCTTTTTGTCTTAAAAAAAAAATAAAAAAAAAAGGTGCCATTGTACCAGCAGGAGTAGTGGGTGGGGGAGGATTGTCAGCAGGGGAGAGAAGACCCGCTCCTTTCCCCTGCTGATCCTGGACCCCAGGGGTATCCATCCTTTTTGGGTGATGGGCCACATTCCAATTTTCCAAATCCCCTGCTCCACCACAGCTGGTCCCCAGCAGCATTCCCAGGCCCACCCGCAGCTCCCTGACCCCATAGGCTCTTCCCTGCTGGCTCCCTGATCCCCTGAGCCCCTTCCCCACCCACCCAATGGCTCCCCAACCCCCCAGACCCCTTCCCTAACATGCCAGCCAGCTGGCTTCCTGACCCCCCTGGGCCCTTCCCTGCTGGGTCCCCAAACAGCCCACTGGTTGACTGCCTGACCCCTTGGGTCCTTCTCTGCTGGCTCCCCAACCCTCCTGGGCCCCTTCCCCACCTGCCTGCTGGCAGGGCCATCCCTAGGGAGGAGTGGGGCCCAGGGCGAATCAGTTTGTGCAGCCCCCCCCCCCATTTTAAACTTTGCAGCTGCTGCAGTGTAATAATTTTTCTTTAATAAAATCATAAATTTCTAGTCCTCAAGCTAAAAAGTTGCAGAAAGAAGCAGAAAAAACATGACCTGACTTTATCCTAAAGGCTCAAAACCCAGAAGTCAGAGAAAATAGCTCCCCCTCATTTATTATTTCTTTAAACATCTCTTTGTTTTTAAGTGAGCTTTAATGATATATTTAAGCCAGACTTGTGACTATTTTTGATGTTTAGGGTAGGCAATACTGAATGTGTCATGGTGATGTTTCATCAACCTCACAGCCAAGTGGACAGGAACATCTGGAGGTACTCTTCTTTGTGGTTCTGGTTTTCTGTTCAAGATGCGCACACAATTTTGCAAGTTTAATCATTTTTCTTAGATCAAGTTTTAGTTAAATTGAAAATTCAGAGAGAGGGAAGCTATTTTTGGATGATAACAAGAAATAAGTTCAGGTCCTCTCTCACCTTAAAGCACTGGATTCCAATTGTCTAATGCATGTTATTTCCTTTATGCTGCCTGACTCTCTCCTTTTCCGGCTTATTTTAATATATGTATTTATACATTCCTCATTGCTTTGCAGGTGATCTAAGTAATGAAACTCAGGTACTGTTTGAGGATGAGAGGAAGAAACAAGGGACCTTTGGCCTCCTCTCAGATACCCTGATGTAAAACAAACAAGGAGTCTTGTGGCACTTTTAAAAGCTAACAAATAAATAAATTTGTTAAGTCTTTAAAAGTGCCACAGGATTCCTTGTTTGTTTCACTAAACTAGACCCACATAGCCAAAGTTGCTTTCCTCTTTGCCATGCTTTGGGACTGGTGGTCTGACTGCAATCAATGACAATGGGGCTTATTTACAGTGCAGAAGGAAAGACAAAAAACTTCTTTAATGTGTTGATTGATGGCCATTAACCCTAAAACCCCAGTATTTCCATATGAGTGCTAGCCTGGGGTCTTCTCTCTCAGGTATAATAGATCATTATCTGCACAGAGAAGTTTGCTCAAAAAGACATCCCCGAAGACTGAAAAGTCTTGTTAAATGTAGAAGGAAAAACGTTCTTTAATATCTGAGAACACTTTCTGGAAATGCTGATGTAAATTCAAAGAGAAGGTCCTGTTTTGTAAAGGTCGGGGATGTGACATTCTCCCGACTTTGTCCCCGTTTGCTTGACTGAGGCTGGCTCCATAAGTTTTACCTCAACACTTGCCCTTTCTCTTCCCCTCAGGGAGCAGTTGTGGGAAGGTGGCTACTTAAGTCGAGTTACTGTAAACAGACGCTGCCTGTCCCAATTCCCTTCCCCCTTCCCTGACCAGCCGGAGCTGCTCCCTAGTCCCACAGCTTGAAAAAGCTCCCTGCTTCCTTACTCCAGCCGGCTATGTGGGATCCCCCAAATGCGTGAGGCCCCCCAAAGCGCGGGGCCCCAGGCGGTTGCCCCTCCTGCCCCCCCTTAAGGACGGCCCTGCCTGCTGGCACCCCAGCCCCTAGGACTCTTTGACCTGCCGGCTGGCCGGCTCCCTAAACTCCTGGGCCCTTCCCTGCTGGCTCCCCGACATCCCCGGGCCCCTTTTCCACACACCAGCTCCCCAACCTTCCCTGGCCCTTTCACCAATCCACCTGCTGGCCACCCCCTGACCCCCCAGGCCCTTTTCTGCCAGCTCCCCAACCCCCTTCCTGGGCCCCTTCCCCATCTGCCAGCTCTCTGATCACCAGGGCCCTTCACTGCTGGCTCTGCAACCCCCCTTATCTCATAATAAGGAAAGTCATTTTATTATAATAAAACCTAGTATTCTATCAAAATAAATTGAACCTCCAGAAGGAAATGTTTTAATTAGGTTTGGACTGAGTGACTTAATGAGGAACCAGGGGAAGAAGAGAGGGAAAGTAACAGGATGTTAGTGTTATCTGGCTATAAGAGGGTGCTCAGGAAATGGCTGATACTCCTATACAGAATTATATCCTCACAAATACACAGTCCCCTTCTAAAAGCATATAATAAAGTTTAATTGGCTATAACTTTAAGTTAGTCCATTTGTTATATTAGAAATTAATGTGAACAATTTAAGAATGTTTGTTTGTTTTACTTAACTTTAAGTAAGTTTAAAATTTGTCTTTTTTAGCCTCTGATCCTCTAGTGCAGTGGTTCCCAACATGTTGTCCAGGGACCCCTGGGTCTGCAGAGTTACTGCAAGGGGTCTGTGAATACATCTGGCCCCAGCCGCTGCTGGTCAGTGATCCATGTTAGAGAGGCTATGTGTACACATGCATTGTTATTTTGAAATAAGGATTTCAAAATGAGTTATTTCAAAATAAAATCCTTATTTCGAAATAAGTTAATTTGAATTAACAATATGTTAATTCAAATTAAGGGAAAGCCTGCAATCCAAACGGCTGTTATTTTGAAATGGTTATTTTGAAATAAAGCTGTTTGGACCTGTTGTTTCGAAACAGTTCTTTCGAAACAACAGGTCTACACAGTGTTGTTTCGAAAGAACAGGTCTAAATGGCGTTATTTCAAAATATGCCTTCCAAAATAACGGCCGTTTCGAGGGGGGGGCCAGGTTTTACTTTTTTGAAATGACAATTCTTATTTCGAAAGGACAGCATCCGTCCTTTCGAAATAAGAAAACGTCGTGTAGACCTAATTTCTTTTATTTCAAAATAACGAGTGTTATTTCGAAATAAAAGAGTCGTGTAGACATAGCCTTAGAGTTACTGTAAACGAACGCTGCCTGTCCCAATTCCCTTCCCCCTTCCCTGACCAGCCAGAGCTGCTCCCTAGTCCCACAGCTTGAGTCCCACAGCTTGAGTCCCACAGTCTGCTGTGAGCAGCCACACCCTGGACATGCCCCCATCCCTTTAAAGCAGGTAGGAGCCAGGTCCTCCACTGCCCTTCTGCAGCACCGCTACCTGCAGTCAGTCCCCAATAACAACTGTTATCCTTTGGGGGTCCATGGAATTTTTTTACATTAAAAAGGGGTCCTCATACTCAAAAAGGTTGGGAACCACTGCTCTAGCACTTTTAGGTAAATGACTTGTTACGTATGTCCTGAATTTGGGAGAAGCTACACAATCTGTTTGTGACTTCTAGCCATAAAAGTAACCTATGACTAAACAAACATAAGTTTTTTTGAGATAAAGCCTTCTCTCATAGCTTTAAAAAGTAGTGCCCGCTTTGATTTTTATTTGCAATATACATCTTCTAGAAAAGATTATCGTAGAGCTGATGTGACATCCTGGTAATGTGATATTATCATTGTTTATTGAAATACAGCTGCGTCTCACAAAGACCACCAAACTATAAACTGATCATTTGTTGAAGTCTTATGTAGCATAGAAAGTTAGTTAGCCTAAAAAGAATAATGACAAGAATACTGCAAGAACATGTGCAAATACCCACATCAAAATCTGAAGATGTTATCAATAAATCAGTCACCTCAATAATTCAGCAGTATATTTCTTAAGACCCTCTTTTCAGCCTCTGCCTATCAGTATCCTGTATCTCACTCTCTAACTTTACCTTCTGAAATTGTTTATGCATTGTTTTTCTCTTTTCTTTTACAGTTGTTGAGCAGGGTTCAATCTTCACAGCCCACACAGGATTGCTAAGTCTCAGAATTTTATCTCAAGTCTCCTGGATTCATGTGAGTAGGTGAAAATCTTTCATTTTAAAGAAAAGGTAAATTTCTAGACCTCATGGTTACAGAAAGAAGTTTGAAAATCTGAGTCCTGAAGTGATGATGCCAGAAGGCATATAAGAACCCAAAAGTTATTTGTAAAATTCGCATGATTTTCAAACTATTTTGAGTACCTGGGGCGGGAATGCTGAAACTGTTTTTATAGTACTGGTGCTGAAGGAGAAAACCTTGTATTTGTGTTATTCCTACTTCAAGCCAGGAGATGCTGCTGCATCTCCATACCCCCTAGTCCCAGCGCCCCGGCTTGGGGTTGGCAATACTGTACACAGCCCTGGCCACGGAGCTAGCAGAGGATCAGCTCTGAAAATATATGTGCTTCTGAAAAGGCAAGGCAGAGGCATTCTAGTACAGTATATGACACATGTGAGCTGGTAACTGGCCCCCTATCTGGTGGCCTGAATCTGAGAAAGTGGTGGTGAGGCACTTCAACACTCACCATCTCTGTGCTCAAAGCTAGGGTTGTGCCAAATGATGATTGAACTCACATAGCTGAAAATAGAGGTTAGAAGTGTAGATAATAGAGGGTCTCACTTCCAGTCTCTGCCAGACCTCATGCATTGGTGATTGAGCACCGAACTTCCATGGGGCCTGTAACATCACTAGCAGAGTTAATGTGGAATTTGCTTCTGAGATGGTGCTTCGCTTTCTACCTCTTCTTTTCATTTTACCAGCATCAAGAGTGCCTACCCCCGCTCCTTGAGGGGCTGTGGGAATTTAAGGGGAGAGGACCTTTCCTCCCCCCCCCCCCATCAGATTGTCAGTGACCAGTGCTTTTCAATCATAAACCCCAAGCATTTAGCTTCAGTTTGTGTTTGCGCTTCTGTTGATTGGGGCTTAAAGGTGTTTAGATGTCTATAGACATCATTTTTGGTTATTTTTGTTGTATGCCTGCCACTGGAGCAGAGCAACTGAAATGGTGGTGAGGGAGCAAATGTCAAGTATTAAAAATCCCTCAAAAACTTACCTTTAAAAATAAAAAGGAAAGACATGAAATTAAATAATCCATATTTGATAAATATGCAGATAGGGAGGGCTTATTTTTATGAAAAATAAATTTCTATCCAGCTTTCTGGATCTTCAGCCTTAACAGATACAGATATCCATTCATTGAAATGCTACTTTAAGTGTCATGTTTATTTTCTAGCTCTTCAGTAGAGTTAGTACTAAAGTGATCAGATAGCAAGTGTGAAAAACTGGGACAGGGGATGGAAGGTAATAGGCACCTAGTTAAGAAAGAGCCCTGAATTTCAGGACTGACCCTATAAAATTAGGATATCTGGTCACCCTAGGTGCCTATTTTCTATTTATATAAAAAATATCCTTCTGATATTTCCACAAAATCTCAACTGATACTTGCCTCTCCCCACTGACACTACCACCAGATACAGGTGCTTCTTGAAGTTGACCCAAATAGCTGTTCCATGCATGTAGTGAGAACCAAGTTACACAGCTGAACACTACCACATGGAGTAGAAAAGAGAATTTTACTCTTAATTGGAAGAAACAGATGGGTAATGCACTTGCCAGTCACTGGGTAAGAGTAGTGCAAGTTAGATGCATGTAAGAATTCCTAAGTAATCTGGGCAGTCAGCAGCATGCTTAAATATTGATGAATTCAAAATGTTCAAGGTTAAAAATGCATAAAACAAGTAAAATAATAGTAGCATACGTTATTTTACTTTTGTTTGGTGCCTTGCATCCTGACGGGTCAAAAGTGCTTCACAAACAGTACACACAGACACACTCAAAAGTATTTACTTCCAGCATGGCATGAAGTACTCAATGCTAACACAGCCCATGCACACCAGCTTAAGGAGGAGAAATGGTGGCCATTTTTTTTAACGGTATCTTTGAGCTTTTCACACTTTCTCAGAGCAGAATGGATCTCTCTTGCTGTCCCCCCCACCCCAGGCTTTTTTTTAAGTAATTCCTTTACAACCCCGTATACAGTAGACTGCATGATACTTTCTTGAGAAGAATGAACAGTTGCATTGCATCTCCTAGGATGTGTTGTATATGACAGTAAGGGTCTGCGTGTGTAAATTTAAGGAGCAGTGTATCTCTTTCAAGCATGTAGCCATAAACTGAGATTCTTTTGGAAAAGTGAGGAATAAATACCTAATGTCTGACAAGGAACAGTAAAATTTAAAAAGGATTATAAAAGTTTTTGTAAGAAAGAAGTCAAAAAGTGGATATTTATCAAGGATATGTAAGTAAGGAAATAACTGATAAGCAATTATAATTAGCTAGTACTGAGTTAATTTTGGCATGCTGTGGCAAGGGATCAAGGTGAGGGTTAGCCATGCTGCTTGATATTGGACTACTGTACTTCTGGGAAGGAAAAAAGCTTTGTAAGAGCTACTGTTAATATAAAGGTTGACATACTTTAACAGAGATGAGATTACATAAAAGCAAGCCAGAGATGTGCGATATTCATATGATTAACAAGTTGGATTTTGTTCAACACAGATTGATCCTTTATAAAGGGAGAAAAGAACCGAGTGAGTGAGTGAAAGTGCTAACCACAGTAAAGAAACTATATACAAAGAATATTTGTTCAAACTTCTTGATTTAATTTGCTTCCTCAGTGTTTGTGCTCCTTTTTGTGTTACCTTCTATGAATACTCCATCAAACGAGTTTACTGACAGGTTCATGAAAATAGCTACTATTAGGTATCGCGGATTATTCACAGAAAGCAATTTGAAATGTGCAGTATCACGTTCTTGCATAAAGAACCTGCTTCAAAGTGTTATGCTTATTCAGTCAGGGCATAGAAAAATACCATGCAACCTCTCGTTTCTGCAGTCAGTACAACTCACCTGCTCTGTGAATATCAAATACTTGAATGGATACTTCTAGTGAATGGTCTGTGAATGATTTATAGCTTAAAATACGTTCACATAAGTGCACATTAAATAAATACTTTTCTGGGGGTAGCTGATCTTTTCATTGGCTGTTCAAAGAGCAGAAGAATATAGCTGAATTCAGCAAATCATTTGCTGTGATGACTAGAGCTCTTAGATACTACAGTAATACAAATTACTGATAAATACATTGTCCTACACTAGCTAAGAGCAGAGTTCTAATTGCACAGTTCACTACACAGAAGAAGTAGTTCTTTACCATTCTGTGGCGCTTCAGTCTTAGTGCTTATTACATAGCAGATTGCTGGGGATCAGGAGATAGAGTAATTCTTGAGTGTGAGTGGGATTAAGTCTCTGATAGGACTGGATGAAGGATTGTCTCTTACCCTCTAGAAAAGAACCACAAATGATGGAAGCAGTTGGACAAAATATTTTGCTGCTGTCAAGCTTGATGGACTGATTCCACTTCAGAACTGAGACAGCTACAGAATGGAGTCCAGCGTTAATGGTTACCTGGTGTGGACTAAGTTAGAGATCTTATGATCTATCTATACCATGAGTATAATAATATTTTAAATTCTCTTTCAGAGATGTAAGGAAACTTAATTACTGATACAAGAGCAGGCTATGCTTGATCCTGCTCTGGGTACATGCTCCAAGGAAGTGTTGAAGGAAAAAACTTTTCTTTTTGCTTTCTGCAGATTTCACACAAAAAGGGCAGGGACCAGGGCCAGATCAATGCAAGGGCTACAGGGGCTGAAGTTCCTGGCCTAAAGGAAGGCCCTGGGCTCCAGCTCCTAAGACCCTGCATGATCCAGCCCTCGCTGCTCTGCTCAGTCTGGCACAACACTGGTGGGACTTGGGGGTGCTGGGAGGGCCTCTGCCAGTGCTGGGGAGGGGTGGGGCCCTGGGACCAGAGGCAAGGCTCTGCAGTGCTCTCACTTCACCCCCAGGCTGGCTGGTGTGTATTTGCTTCACTTCAGGGGCAGGGCCAGCTGGGGCTGGGGCAGGCCTGCTCCATCCACAGGCCACCATGGTGGGAGTCTGGGACCCCTGGCTGGGGTGTGGACAAGAGTGCTGGGAAGTCTGAGGCACATACTCTGGCTCTGGCAGGAACCATTGTAACATAGAGACTTGTGCCCTTTACATTTTGGTTATCAGCCTGCTTCTCTACCTCCTCCCCACCCCATCTCGCTCCTTGATGGCTATTAACTTTGAAAGCTAACACTACAACAACTCCCCTGATTTGTTTGGCATCTGTTTGAGAGGCTAGATTTTCAGTAGGGTCTCAGTCAAACCTCCAACTGCACAGTGAACATTGTATTTATGGATTTTACTTCCTTCTCTGTTTAAGTGATTAAGATTGTGTCTATGGAGGGCCCCAGGATCCAATTCTGACCTCATGGACCAGCTTTTAAATTACATAAGTAACTCCACTGACTTTAGAGACATTTCCTCTGATTAATTTGTGACAGAAAGCACCCTCCAGATGAATGTAACAATGTTTGTACAAGGCATATCTTGTAAGGAATCATGTGAAAACTCATAATATGCTTCTTAGTATCATCCTGATAAAATGTTCAGCAACAGTGTATGGAAAGTTATAAGATTTCTCTCTAGTAATGTTAACACATTCCAAACCTCAGAGCCCTGCCCATTCAGAAGGTGGCAACCAGTCTATCCTAGACAAAGGAGTATGTGATTGCCTTAATTTGCATCTAAGAGTCATCAAGCAGGAAGGAAAACAAAGAAAGCTTCAAGCAGGTGAAAAAATAGCAGCAGGGAACATCCTTCCACATAGACTTTTTCTCCTAGTGCCCAGCTGGAAAAGTTTTTAAAAAGGAGACTGAAACTATAAAAAAAGGAGGGACAAACCCCAAGGCTCCCTTCTTACTTCCTCCACCCATTGCATTCACTGTATCTGTAGAGACAAAGGAAACAAGTGTAAAATTCTGGAAGAGGGGTCCTGTCCTGAGAGTGGGTTCGGTAACTTGCTGGAGTATGTGGTAAGAAACTTTATTTAAAGCTAATATTGTTTAAGCTAGTCGTTTTACCCTTACTTTTCTTGTAACAATCATTATTATTTATTGTCAAAGAAAAACTGTATTAGATAACTGCCATTTTGACCACCTGTTGCAAAAAATTGCTTGTTTAATGCAACAGTACTCTACAAGCAACATCATTTTAAAGTTTACCTCCAAATTCTCAGATTATGTATATGGATGGAATTTACTGAAATTAATGGAATTACACACTTACAGCAGTCTGAACTTTGCCTTATCAAGGCTGGGGTAGTTACTGTATATGACTGTTGCTTTTCTTCTTTATAGAAAGCATGCATTGTTATTATTACAGTTGAGTAGCACTAGTTATACTTAAGGTTACCCAATATTTGCCATTATCAGACCCTATTCCCAATTTCTTATAACTTTGCCTGACTTCAACCATTGGGCTGAAACCTTCCATGTCAGGTTTCATTCCTCATGATGCATTTCTTAATGTCCTTCAGCTAGAGTGGTTGAGCAATTTCCAGGAAATTTTAGAGAAAATATGCTATTTGGCCCATGTTAAAATATTCTGACAACTGTTTCATTGAGAATTATTAGTGAGCGCATGTGTCCATGCTTTGCTTGAATAATGTGTTCTGTGGGAGTGTGAAATCTAAAGCCTAGTAGCATGTTTCACATTAATTGGTCCATATAGACATTGCTAGTCCACACCAAAGGTACTTTAATGTGCTTTAATGTAGTGTGCAGTGCTAGTCGAGGTAGTAAGCTTTAGAAATCACAACACCATACTACACTTTATACCACTGTGGAAACATACTTTTAATCTGCAGAACCTACAGTGTGCTATGCACTTGTCAATCACTGAGGAAGGTGGTTGTTGCCCCAAACAATGTAGGGATGTTGGGTGGGTGAAATTCACACTTCTTGGGATTTAACCAAATCAATCTAGTCCTACTAGGTGCTAAATGCCTTCAACGCCTGCTGAAAGATGTAGCTCAATCATTTAAAGTAGCATAGAATTTTGAAAGAGAGAAATAGAGCTTTATATACAAAATAGCCGACAAGTAGGGTGACAATCAACTGTTGCTATCTCCTTAAATGTAGAGAGACTATAATTACCTAAAGACGAAGGTATAAAAAAAGGGTACATGAATATAAATAAACAAATTTTCACACTGTTAAGTGAGTCAGCTATGCAGGGCTAGATTCACAACGGCTTCTAAATGCCTCGTTGGGCATCCAAGTTAAACATTTATGTGCCACTGATGTTTACAACGGCTGTTCAGCTGCCACATAACCTTGTAGGTGCGTAAGTCTCTGCAAGTTTAGTACCCTACTCACCTAAGTTTCCACTGATAGACATGTGCAGAATTGCCTAAGCCCCAATGCTTAGGCCAAGTGGCTCAGCTCCTAGCTCATGACTAAGGGTAGGTCTACACTTACCCTTTAAATCGAAATAATGATGATTATTTTGATTTAAAGTAGTGCATGTCTACACTAGCTTTCTTTATTTTGAAATGAGGAGCTCCCTCATTTAAAATAAGGAGCTGTCATTTTGAAATAATAAAACCTCACTTTTTATCGAAATGATGGTTAAATTGAAATTAGTATTTTGAAATAATGCAGTGTAGTCACATTATTTCGATTTCACTGTTATTTTGATTTAACACTTTTTGCCCTTCTCCCTCCCAGGGCACCTTCCTCTTTTTATATATTGGATGGGGGCATGGCCCTTCTTGGAGGCCATCTTGCCATACCTCCCATGGTGTCCCTCTCCTAAATCAAAGTAGCAAATCCTGTCCATGGACATGCCAGTTCGATTTGGGTTTCTAGTGGGGACATGTTAAATCAATTTAATTTAATTTAATGATTTTTATTTTGATTCAATTAGATTGATTTAAGTTAAATCAATTTAACAATGTAAGTGTAGACATAGCCTGGGTGGTTCTCATTGTGGATATTCCCCTGCCATCTTGCCTGGAGGACATGATCTGGTAGGCAAGCTTAGCAGATGCAAAAAGCAGATGTGTGTATGAGAATTTTGGGGGTTGGGTGAGGTATACACAGAAACAGAGAAATATAGGAGTGGAATGGACCTTGATGGACAACTGCTGCAGTCCCCTGCACTGAGGCAGAACTAAGTATTATCTAGACCACATGTGAACAATGTTTCTTATTGGTCTTAAAAACCTCCTATGGCCAGATTCCACAACCTCCATGTGTAGTTTGTTCCGATGCTCATCTGCCGTTATGTATTGATTAGACATTAGGAAAAGCTTCCTAAGTCTCTCTAGCTGCAGTTTGTTTGTTATTTCTTTTCATGTCCTCAGTTGGTAAAGAGGACAATTTATCACTCTTCTCTTTATAAAACCTTATATGTACTTGAAGACTTCCAAGTATCTCAGTTACCTCTTCTCCAGACTAAACAAACCTACATCTTTTTTAGAAATCTTTCCTCTTAAGTTGTGCTCTTTAGGCCTTTCATCAGTTTTGTTTCTTTTCTCTAGACATTCTCCAATTTGTCCACATCTTTTGCAAAGTGTGGTGCCCAGAACTGAATACACTACTCCAAATGAGACCTTATCAGTGCTGAATAGAGTGGAAGAGTTATTTCTCATGTTTGGTTACAACACCCTTGCTAGTATAACCCAGACTGATGTTTGCTTTTTTTAAAAAATAGTATTACATTGTTGACTCACTTAGTTTGTGATCCACCATCACCCCCAGATCCTTTTTTGCAGTACTGCTTCTTAGGCAGTCATTTCCCAATTGTTATTTGTGTAATTGATTAGTCCTTTGTAAGTATAGTGCTTTGAATTTGTCCATATTGAATTTCTTTGTATTTATCTCAAACAATTTCTTCAGTTTCTCAAGATTGAATTCTAAGACTGCCCTAGAAAGCACTTGCAACCACTTCCAGCTTGTTATCCTCTATAAATATACTATATGGCATAACCTAAATCATTTATGAACATATTAAATAGAAATGGACCCAGGACCCCGCTTAATATGCCCTTCAAGTTCAATTGTGAAACACTGACAGCAGCTCTGACTATAGTTTTCCAACCAGTTGTGTGTCTACTTCATAGTAATTTCATCTAGGCCAGTGGTTCCCAACCTTTTTCAGGCTGGGGACCCCTTTTTAACAAAAATAATGTCTGTGGCCCCCCTGGCTGATTATGTAATCTGGCCTGCATGGGCAAACTCTGGCAGTGGCACTCTGGTGGTGCCACTGGGCCAGCCAACGAGCAGTGCTGCTGCCATCATAGCCAACACTGCTGGGGAGCCAAGCCTCGGCAGCTATGGCCCCCCTGCCCTTGCCCCTGCCAGGAAGCTGTAGTGGCCCCATGCGTCTGCCAGGATCTGGCCATGGGCAGGGAGATGCAGCCCTGGTGGGGAGCATTGGGGCTGTAGCTGGATTCTGGCCCTGGTAGGGAGAGGCTCCACAGATCCCCTGCAACATGTCCCCGGACCCCCAGGGGGTCCCCAGACCACAGGTTGGGAACTGCTGATCTAAGGCTAAATTTCTCCAGTTTGCTTATGAGAAAGTCATGTAAATCAGTACCAAAAGCCTTTAAAACGTCAAGATACACAACATTTACCACTTTCCCAATTCCACAAGAATTGTTACGCTGTCAGAGAAAGGCATTAGATTGGTTTGACATGATTCGTTCTTGACCAATTAGTGTTGATTGTTACTTATCTTATTTTCTTTTTAAGTGCTTATAAATTGATTATTTGCTCCATTATCTTTGAGTACCAAAGTTAAGATGAGTCAATAATTCCCTGGGTTGTCCTTATTCTCTTTCTTATGGATAGGTACTAAATTATTAGCTGTTTTTCAGTCCTCTGGGAGCTCTCCCATCCTCCACAAATTCTCAAAGATAACTGGTAATGGATCAAAGACCTCTTTAGTCAGTTTCTAAAGTATTCCTCGATGTCTTTCATCTGGCCCTGCTGACTTGAAAATGTCTAACTTGTTTAAGTAATTCTTCTTTTTCCTGCCCTAGTTTACACTGATAGTCTACCCCATTTAAACTGATGAGCATTAGATTAGTCATCTATTCACTACTAACTTCTTTTTGATGAAAACAGAAACAAAAAAGGCATTTAACATTTGGGCCACATTTTCAGTTATCTTTTCCTCCTCATTGAGGCCTACTCTGCCCTTGATTTTCCTCTTGTTTCTGATCTATTTGTAAAATGCTTTCATGTTACTCTTTGTATCCTAGATAGTTTAACCTCATTTTGTGTTTTGGCCTATCAAATTTTGTCCTTGCATGCCTTCAGTGTCTTTCTATATTCATCCTTCATAATTCAACCTAGTTTCACTTTTTGTATGACTGAGTTTCAGGTCATTGAAGATCTCCAGGGGGCTCTTACCATATACCCTATCTTTTCTATGCATTGGGATAGCTTGCTCTTGTGACTTTAATAATGTCTCTTTCAAAAACTGCCAACTCTCCTGAGCTTTTTCCTTTAGACTTACTTCCCACAGGATCTTACTTGCCTGTTATATGCTAAATCTTGCCTTCTTGAAATCCATTGTCTTTATTTTGCTGGCTTTCCTCCTACCTGTCTTACTTGCATGTCCTGTGCTACCAAAATCCCAGTGGTTAGGGACCTCATGCAATATATGGAAGACACAGATTTGAATCCACACTCCACCTATCTGAAGCAGGGGCTGTAACCCAGGTAAGTGTGCCCTAATCACAAGGCTGTTGGCTATTCTGTGGTATACTAGTCAATCTCTCTGGCTGAAGATGTTACTTTGTATAAATAATTAAATAGTCATTGGAGCAGGGACTTGAACCTGACTCTCCCACATCCCAGGCTGAGTGCGCTAACCACAGAAAGATAGTTATGTTCTTGCTTTTTTGTTCTCTGCTGCTCCAATGACTATTTAATTATTTACAAAATTTGAAAAAGTTTCAACAGGAGAGATGGAGACAGCACCATGGCAGGAGTTAGGCATTGAAACATGTAAGTCACTTTCGTGAATTCAGCTTAGATTTTACTGATGCTAAGGGGAGTTAGGCAACTAAATTCCTGTGTTCCAATCTTAAATTGTACCCCACAACACCTCTTGAAATCAGTTCAGCATACCTTCTTGCTAGAATTGGTGCTAACACCTATCCACCAATTACCTCCATGCTGAAAAGAAAACAAATGTTTGCTCTTTGTAGCTCTTCCCCACATCACACACTGCAATCAGATGTTTTGGTGAAGCAGGCCAGCCACAAACACATCTATAGTTACTGACCTTATAGTCCTGCTGTAAATTGATCATTTGCACACCTGTCTGACACATGAACTGCACAGATTTTTTTTAAGCCTTGTTGAAAAGCTAGACATACTGTTACAGTTACTTTAGATAAGGGAGTAAAAAAATGATTTAATAAGTGATTCTGAAAATTAACATACAATATTTCTCTCTTTTTCATTGACCATAGCACTCTGCTGTTCAAGAAGCCCTAATCAGAAAAGAAT
Organism: Podocnemis expansa; assembly: GCA_007922195.1. Lineage (NCBI taxonomy): Eukaryota > Metazoa > Chordata > Testudines > Podocnemididae > Podocnemis > Podocnemis expansa. The sequence goes on from ML681966.1 coordinate 63,542,500, forward strand.
TTCTCCAGACTCGTTACTAGCAATCAAGCCCAGGCTCTGGGCCCAACTCTAAATAAAGTTTGCAAGGGGTTGGGAAGGCTGCCCACAATCCCCACTCTGTTGGTTGGGTGGATTGGAACCAAACTAGTACAAACCAAAGAGGATGTGGTCAGCTGGAAAAGGGTTGAAGCCAGGTGTCACATTCTGGGGAGCAATCCAGAACAGTAAGGAGTTCTGTTACTGCTTGCCTTCCTACCCAGCATGCTTCAGTGTGCTCTGCTGTTCTGGGGCTCTTGTCTGGTTGCTTCCACACAGCATATAAACCTGCCCTGAGTGTCTTTAAGCAGCTCTGACTCAGCAATTCTGATTCCAGCATCCTGCTTGTTATAGCTGCCACATCTTGGCCTTTGGTTATACCTGGCAAGATGCCTTCAAAACTCTCATTTCCAAATTTCCCCTGAATCATGTTCTCTGCTATGTTGAGCTCTCTCCTGCATCATTCTAAGAGATGTTAAGGCTTCTTTGTTTTTTTAAAGATGAATACCATCTGCTAGCTGCACTATTTGTGGTGAACATTCATTTCCAATCAATCCCAGTACTGGATTAGTTTAGATTAAAAGTAAAACAAGTTTATTATCAAAAGGAGATAGGATTTTAAATGAGATCAAGTGTGGTGTTAGAAATTGTTGTGATGCTGTCAGGGTCTAGGGGACTGTTTATGCTTGTCTTTTATATTGATATTTCATATTTACAATAATTCATATGTGATATGCCACGTTTGGTGCCAGTAGAAAGGTTGTAATCTGCCAGGAATGATTATATGGTGTATATGTAGGTGTCATGTCTGTGTTAGAGGTTAGAAATATATTTGTTTTATGTGTGTTTCAGGTTATTGCATTCTAAGGCATCCCCAGACTGGGTGGCTGTAAAACCATTGTCCTCTTAATTGTCCATTAAGGAAGTCCCATCTACAGTGGCCTAGGAAGAAACCTGTTCAATCAGTCACCCAGACTCACCATGTGACTCAACTCCATTTTGATTTGGCAAGGACTCTGAGAGTGTGGGGAAAGCCAAAGATGATAAAAGGTAGTGGCCCCCTCTCCATTTTGTCTTCAGAATTCAGTCTGTCTGCAACCAACAGCCTCCTCTGGAACTGTTCTTTGGGGACTGAACAAAGGACAAAGACCCACCTAAGTGCTGGGTGCATACCAGAGGAGTTGGACTAGCCTGTAAACTACAGCTTGTTCAAGGACTTACTTTCTATGGACTCTAAATCCTTGGTATGTGTGTGATTCACTTTGACCCTTTAATATCGCTCATGTTTGTTTTCTTTTCTTTTTATATTAAACCTTTAGTTGTAGTTACTAAAGGATTGGCTGGCAGCATGGTACTTTGGGCAAGATCCAAACCTATATTGTGCTGGGTGATGTTTCTGGCCCTTTGGGGTCAGGAGAACCTATTTCTTTAAGAGACCCAGGGGCTAGGTTGGGATCTGCAAAGCTGATGTGAAATAAAGGGGGCTGTTTCTATTTTGTTATGATTGGTGATAACCAGAGTGAGGAATCAGAAGCATGTTTTGCTCCTGACTGGGAGAAAGCTTTAAGAACCACCCATCAGTGTTTTGGGGGTTTGGCCCCTGGTTTTGCAGCTTGCCCTGATTTTTGGCACATTCAGACAGTTATCCCAGGAGACCTGGGTCACAGTGGTAACAAGCAAATAAAGTGAAATATTTTCTAGTGACTAAGACTTAACAAAAAGGGTTACAACCTTTGTTCAAGCCACTTTCCTTAGTAATCTACTTTCCAGCAAGGTGGCTGGCCCCCTTTCTGGTCACTTCTCCCACAAAGCCTGCAGTACTCAGTTCCTTCATTTTAGATGAAAGAAAACATGGCATTCTTTGCCCCCTCTCTTTTGTAAGTTCAGTCAGTAAATGTCTGAAATGGCAGATGCTCTTTGATACATACCGTTTGGAAATTATACTAACTTTAAATTTATCCTCCATATATATAGCACACAATATTAACAATGAGCATGTTACTTGCTTTCTGTTGACACTTTACATGACACCTTTTAGAGACCTGTTATGACGCTTGTGAGTAAGGACATGTTCAGAAGGTCAGGCCAACTGAAACTTGCTGTCAATGAGCATCTTGTCTTCTTGTGCTAGGAAGCTACTAAGGTCACATCAGGCGAAGGGGAAGTGCTGGTTCAGCACATTTCTTCAACCACTTCTACAGAGCGGCTCATATGGACCAAAGAGTAGACTTTTAGTTCCTTCCCCTGAGGGTGAATCCCCCCTTCTGAGGGCCAGCTGCGAATCAAACTCTGAGTGGATTTTTTTGTTTATTTTTATTTTTTATTCCTAAAACTGTTCCATTTACTGCTTACAGAACCCATTCAAAATGAATTGAATCATTTGGGAGTTAATAATAGCTAGATATTAAGTACTTTTTTGAATGTGTGGTAAAAATAAAACAGATGATAGATCTCATGTTAACCTGTAGACTTTGAATGCAATCAGATATGGCAGGCTAAACACTGTGGCATAAGCAGATGCAGCTCCTGCAGAAGTCTCCAAGATGAATTACATAATAATGTAAACAGTGATGCCTTCAAGATATTGGATGTAAGTTGGTTAGAAAAACGATGTGTCAGTGCGGTGCACGTTAAACAGAATTGGCTTTCAAAAGGGGTGTAACCTACATACTGAGAGGATGGTAGGAGGAAAAGATGGCTGAAAAATGAGTGACAACTCCCCTACACACATGCACATAGTTTAATTTATGGCAGATCTTTCCCAATGCTCGTGTGACCAAGTTTAGTCTTGGTTTAAATAAGAGCAACTTTCACTGACTCACTGTCACTGTAGTCTTAAAGGCTATGTCAACACACAAGGGCTTATTTCGAAATAGGTCGTTTCAAAACAAGTCGTTTAAAAATAACGGCCTTATTTTGAAACGACTTATTTCAAAATAACAAAAAACCATTTCAAAATAAGGAAAAAAGCGGGAATTGAAATAGCGTGACAACACTGTAGACTTGCTATTTCGCTTCAGGGGCAGGGCACCATGGGAGGTGTGGCAACATGGCCACCTCCCTGGGCCATGTCGGTGGCCATGTTGGTAGCCAGTCCTATAAAAGCTGGCCCTGACCTCATTTCCCTGTCCACTCTGGCTAGCAGGACTCTGCAAGCAATGGACATTGCCTGGTTGCCCAGACAGCACCATGTGCCACTGAGCCCCTCTGCCCACCTGCAGAGTGTCCAGCTCATGTGGAACACTCTTCCTGCAGACCCAGATGGTGCCCAGCCTCTGCCCAAGGCTCTCATCCACCTAGTCACAGAGCAGAGCTACTGCCCCTGCCCCCCTCCGTGCTTCGCCAGGTCTGGGCCCGGGAGACCAGCCCAGACTGGTGGGAGCGGGCAGTGCTGTGGACCTGGGGGGACGTCCAGTGGAGGCGGAACTTCCGCATGACCAGGGCCAGCTTCACCTTCCTGGTCACAGAACTCGCCCTGCTGCTGTGCCGAAGGGACAACTAGGGGCCTTGCACCTCTCGACCTGCTGCTCACAAACAGGGAAGAATTGATCAGGGAGGTAGAGGTAAATGGCAAGCTAGGCAGTAGTGACCATGACATGGTTGAGTTCAGGATGCTCATTAAAGGAAGGAAGGAAAGAAGCAAAACAAAAACCCTGGACTTCAAAAGAGCAGATTTTTGCTCCCTCAGGGAACTGATGGGCAGGATCCCTTGGGAAGCTAATCTGAAGGGGAAGGGAGTCCATGAAAGCTGGTTATATTTTAAAGAAACCCTGCTAAGGGCACAGGAAGTTGCCATTCCAGTTAGGAGAAAGAACAAACATTTGAGGCAGCCAGAATGGCTTAGCAGAGAACTCTGCTCTGAGCTTAAACATAAAAAGGAAGCTTACAGGAAGTGGAAGCTTGGTCAGATGACCAAGGAGGCATATAAAGATATTGATAGGGACTGCAGGGATAAAATCAGAAAGGCCAAAGGACAAATGGAGTTGCGGCTAGCGAGGGATGTAAAGGATAACAAGAAGGGGTTCTACAAGTATGTTAATAACAAGAAGAGGATCAGGGATGGTGTAGGTGCCTTGCTGAATGGGGCAGGCATCCTTGTGACAGAGGATGAAGAAAAAGCTGAAGTGCTCAATGCTTTTTTTGCTTCAGTTTTCACAGGCAGGGTCAGCTCCCAGCCCACTACCATGGGTATGGCAGATGGGAGAGAAGAAGAGAGGCCCTTGGTGATGGAAGGTCAGGTTAGGGACTGCTTAAAGAAGCTGGATGTGTACAAGTTCATGGGGCCAGACGAACTGCATCCAAGGGTGCTGAGGGAATTGGCCGATGAGATAGCAGCACCGCTGGCAGTTATTTTTCAAAACTCATGGAGAACAGGGGAGGTGCCAGAGGATTGGAAAAAAGCAAATGTAGTGCCTATTTTCAAGAAAGGGAAAAAGGAGGATCTGGGGAATTATAGACCAGTCAGCCTCACCTCAATCCCTGGCAAAATTATGGAGCAGATTCTTAAAGAATCCATCCTCAAACACTTAGAGGAAAATAAAGTGATCAGGAACAGTCAGCATGGGTTTACCAAAGGTAAATCATGCCTGACCAATCTCATTTCCTTCTATGATCAGATGACTGGTTTTCTGGATGCAGGAAGAACCGTTGATGTGATATACCTTGATTTTAGTAAGGCTTTTGATACAATTTCCCACAGCATTCTCATTGGCAAATTAAGGAAGTATGGGTTGGATAGGTGGACTATAAGGTGGATAGAAAACTGGCTAGATCAACGGTTTCAGCTTGTAGGAATCAATGGTTCCATGTCTAGCTGGCAACCAGTCATGAGTGGTGTGCCCCAGGGGTCGGTCCTGGGGCCGGTTCTGTTCAACATTTTCATCAATGATCTGGATGATGGAATAGACTGCACTCTCAGTAAGTTTGCGGATGACACCAAGCTGGGGGGAACAGTAGACACGTTGGAGGGCAAGGACAGGATTCAGGGAGACCTAGATAAATTGGAACAATGGGCCAATAAAAATCTTATGAAGTTCAATAAGGACAAGTGTAAAATCCTGCATGTGGGACGGAAAAACCCCATGCACTGCTACAGGCTGGGAAACATTCAGTTAAGTAGCAGTAGTGTAGAAAAGGACCTAGGGGTCTTGGTGGATGGGAAGCTAGACATGAGTCAGCAGTGTGCTCTTGCTGCCAAAAAGGCCAATGGCATACTGGGCTGCATCAAAAGAAGTATTACCAGCAGATCAAGGGATGTGATCATTCCCCTCTGTTCTGCACTGGTGAGGCCACATCTAGAATACTGTGTTCAGTTTTGGGCTCCCCACTACAAAAAGGACAGGGACATGCTAGAGAGAGTTCAGAGGAGGGCAACCAAAATAATTAAAGGGCTGGAGCACAAGCCCTATGAGGATAGACTGAAAGCATTAGGCTTATTTAGTCTGCAGAAGAGAAGATTGAGGGGGGATTTGATAGCAACCTTCAACTACTTGAAGGGATGCTCTAAGGAAGATGGAGCTCGACTGTTCTTGGTGGTAACAGAGGACAGAACAAGGAGCAATGGTCTCAAGTTGCAGTTAGGGAGGTCGAGCCTGGATATTAGAAAAAACTTTTTTAGTAGGAGAGTGGTGAAGCATTGGAATGAGCTGCCAAGGGAGGTGGTGGAGTCTCCATCTTTGGAGGTGTTTAAGGCCCGGCTGGACAAAACCATGACTGGGATGGTTTAGTGGGAGTGGTCCTGCCTCTGGCAGGGGGTTGGACTAGATGACCTATGAGGTCCCTTCCAACCCTAGGATTCTATGATTCTATGACACCCCCATGAGGCCTGCCATCCCTCTCAACAAAAGAGTGGCCATCGCCCTCTGGAGGCTCTCAAGGAGCTCGGCCCATGACCGAGGGGCCCTCATCCTCCTCCGGGGTGCCCTAGGACTCAGGCGTTGGGCAGGTTATGGTGGCTGGCGAGTGGCTGGGCGAGCTGCTGGAGGGAAGCAGAAAACACAGTTGGCCTCTGCTGCCTGCTGGCCCTGTCTGTGAGCTGCCTGTCTGCAGCACACACCTGTGCCCTGACTGTCAGCAGGACCCAGGATCCCGTGGGACATTGCCCGGGGGTAGGGCTACGAGCCCCCAAAGCCTCGAAGGGAGGCCAGGAGAGTACCCAACGGAGGACATTGGAGGACACTGGGAGAAAATGTTGTCTGGCTGTGGTATTTGTTGGGGTTTAGGGGGCCCTGGAACACTTGCCTGTACAAATCAGTATTTTATGATGTTCCAGGATCCTTCAACCCCTACAGTAAAAGGCCTGACAAACTCCTGTATTTTAAACTGCCTGCCAGACAGAGAATGTGAGGATAAAAAGAAGAACAGGACAATAGAAAGGGGACCATGTTCTCCTTTTGCCTGACATCTGGGAACCGTACCCTGGAGGCACACATGATAGTGGTGCCCATAAGGGTGAACTGGACTCAGCCACGCCTTGCTCTAGGGGGTCTCCCAAGGCCACTTGCCATGGTGTGGCCTGCATGTTCTCCACCCCACCCAAGATGTGGCTGCATCTTTGACACCCAGCCCCTGTGAACCACCCCCAGGCACACAGGGGCCTGTGACCCCGGTGCCACCTGTCTCTGTGGGACCCATGGCCAAGGGGGGGCCTCTGTACCTGCTGACCCTGTGCCCTACCTGCCCTGGTTTCCAGCCCTGGACCCCCTTGTTGCCTGTGACCTGCTGGACAGGCCCAGCCCTGTGTGCCTCAGTGGGAGGGGAATACTTACCCACAGGGGCTCCAGAGGTCCAGCAATGGTTATTTCGAAATGAGTTGTCCCGGGCTCCATGTTGGAGTCCCCAGGGGCCAGGATGGTATTGGGCCCCTGGTCCTCCATGCTGCTCCCCGCCTTGGGGCTGGCGAACAGCTCTGGGGTGCTCAGGGTAGCCTCCGCCGCCGGTGGTGCTGCAGCTGGAGGCCCCCTGACGGAGACATCGGACCCGGTCTCCAGTGTCTCCAGGCCTGATGAGGGGCTCCGCTGGGCTCCTGTGTCCAGAGCCTCAGCGGGGAGACCGCTGGGCTCTGGACCCAGGAATGAGTGGAGCTCCTTAAAGTAGTGGCAGGTGGCTGTGCTCCCTGCCCCCTGGAGCTCCCAGGCCTCCCGGCTCCAGGCATGGTCTTGTCTCAGGGACTTGACCTTGCTCCAGACCTGCTCCGTGGTGTGGGGGTGGCCCTGCTCAGACATTGCTGCAGCAATGTCTGAGTATATGTCCCGGTTCCAGTGAGAGGCAGCGAACCTCCTTGGGGGTCCACACAGGGGCCCTGCGTCACCCCCCTGCAGCACTGGTGCCTTGGAAGGCCATGCCTGTCAAAGGCCCAGTGCACGCTGCTTGACAGGCATGCTCTGGCAGGAAGTTCTTGTTTCCCCAGGGTGCTGTGCACCCTGGGAAGAAGGTCAGACTGTTATTTCGAAACAACGCTTGTTTCAAAATAACATGTCTGGATGATGGTTATTTCGAAACAAGTTGTTTCGAAATAACTGTTGTTTCGAAACAACATGTCCCAATGGGATTATTTTGAACCAACACATTTCGAAATAACCATTGTTTCAAAATGGAAGGGGTTTAAGCCATTTTGAAATGACAGTTCTTGTTTCAAAACAACGGAACCTGTTGTTTCGAAATGAGAGAACGTTATTTGGACATGCTGCTTCTTATTTCGAAATAAGCTCTGTTGTTTCAAAATAAGGAGCCTGTGTGGACATACTCAAAATGATGTCCACAAAGTAGAAAAGCAGCATAGGTTGTCCTCATTTGGTACACCCATTGAATGCCAAATGGATAACCAGTGACATGCTTTGCACTTAGGGCTGCGTGAAATATTTTGAACAAATATTTGCTTGCCACAAAAAAAGCAGTTTTAGTGAATCCAAAACTAGTCATAAATTTGACATATTCACCAAATATTCCCCCTCACCCCAAACTTAAGAATAATCCAGCTAGATCCACGAAGTACCTTTGACACCATTCACAAAATGGCTTGAAGGAGCTGTTCCCCTAGTGCAATAAACTTTAACCCAGTGGGTAAAATGCAGAAGATTTGCATTTCCTTCTGCCTGATGTAGAGCAGCAATTTGAATGTGAATCTCTGGTCTCACAGCTGAGTGCCCTAACCAGCAGGCTACAGTGTCATCCCTTCCTCTGCTTATTAAAGTACTTTGTACAGGAACAGCTTTAGCTGGAAAGGTTGAGACATCTTTGTCCCAGAAGATCCTGCAAACCAATAGTTCCCAACCTGTGGCCCACAGGGGCTTTCAAAGTGGCCTGTGGCTCCCTTTCTGCTGGCTGCAGAAGAGAGACTCTGCTTAAGGGACCCAGGTGGAGAATGTCTCCATGGGTCTAGAAGACTAATTCAGGCTCCTTGCTAGAAGGGAACATGGTGAAGTTCTCTAACTAGGTACATAGGTGGAGGCAGATTATCACACAGGCCTATAGGGCACATTCCTCTACCCTGCCGATGCTGGGAAGGTTGGGCTGGTGTGTGGTCACTCCAATGTAGGTGTGTGCTGCCGTGCTTTATGGCCTCTGGCGTGGTCTGGCTGCACCAGAGCTGCACCATGCACCAGTTGGCCTTGCCACTGCCAGAGGCAGACCAGTTGGAGCAGGGCCAGGAGGGGCCCACAAGTGGGGTGCTGAAGTACCAGGGCCCCAGGTGGGGTGGTCCACCAGTGGCTGACCGGGGCCCAAGGCCCCAAGTCCCTTAATCTGCCTCTGTCCATGGGCACTGATGTCCTTGCTGGAGCCAGAGGGTGGAGAGAACTGATCTTCCATCCCCCCTGGCTGTAGAAGGAAGCTATTGCCTAGGGACCTGGGTGTTGTACACAGGGCTACAGGACATGTGCAATTTCCCAGTGGCATCCAGGGAGACACAAGGGAGCTGCTGGTGGAGACTGCTGGTCCTTCAGGATTGTTAAAATTATGTTTGTGTCCCTCAAGCCAAAAAGGTTGACAACCACTGCTGCAGACCAGTGGTTAGGATGCTCTCCTGGAGATTGGAGACTCAAGTTTAATTTTTTTTAACAGCAAGCAGATGAGGAAACTGAACTCGGGTCTCCTGGAGTCTGGATGAGTGTGATAACTGTTAAGCTAAAAGGAGTGAGGATGGAACCTCCTCCAGTGGTTTGTGACTTCAAACCTTTAAAAAATATAACAAATACTTAATTTGACCTGAAATACTTGGTCAATTTACCAACTTTTTTGATACTTTTTGGCGTTGGTTTAGTTCAAAGCAATTGTTTTTTCTTCACAAGTGTCTGTGAACCAAAAAATTCACTTGAGTTCTAACTGCAGTCCATTTTCGGTCCTATTCAAACAACATCTTGTATCACACTTATGCCACCATTGAATTTGAGCAAGTATGTGCTAATATGGCATTGATTTCAGTGGAAAGCTAATACAGCCCAGCAGCACAGGCAATGGAGTGAAATTCTACTCTGATATGCCTGAAAGAATCAGAAGACTCACAGTATATTAAAAGGGCATGGAAGAAAATCAATCCTATGGTCAGTAATTACATAGTATAGATTAATTGAAGCTAGAGGCAGGAGATTAAGCACAGCCCAATCCTACATGCAATTTAGAGTTTATGACTGCAGGAACAGCTGGAAGCCAGCTCCTCCTGGACTACAAGGAATTGAAGGTCGTACCATACGTCATTGGCAAGACTGTCTTCCCTAGAATTTCAGTAACGTATCAGATTTCACTTGTAACCGCTGCATATGGGAGAGATTACAAGCATGTGACTGGTCACCTTAAACACCTTGCAGGCTGGTAGGATTTGAATTGAATGACATATGGCATTTCATTGAAAACAAAGCTGTAGAAGTTTACACAGGAAGCTTCAGATTTCATATCATGACAATGCAAGTATCCCAATATACTTTTTCTTCATGGGTGCTTCTAATTGGTGCCATATAATACCTGGAACTATTTATTTAAATGACTTCCTCTTTCTGATATTTGAATAATTTTTTTAAATTGACTAGTATAGAAAATGCTGGAGGTACTGATTTAATTCTAGCTTGGACTGGAATCAAACATGAGTTCTATTTTTTCTTTTGCACTTGGAATATCTTATTTTTGTTTCAGCAGTCCCAATCCTAACCTAGTACTGACAAATGGTCTAGTTGTAAGAAACTGGTAGTATCTTGAGATTAAAAATGAACATCCTTTAAATTCTAACAAAATCGTTTGGCTAGAAACTTTTCCTTAAATAGGGTAATAGTTAAGTCTTTCTTCCCGCTTTCATGCCATAACTAGGCTTCTGAAACTGTGTAATTTGGGAAGCAGAAGGAAGCTATATAGAAGTCACCATTTAAAAGAAAAATGGTGCAAGTCATATCAGACAACAGAGCCATGAATAAAAAATCTTTTAGAGGCAGGCAAAATTGTGAAATCCAAGCTGCAAAGCATAAAGGAAAACCTTCAGTAGCTTACCAAATCACTTTCACTGAAAGGAAAAAAGCAAGTGTTACAAATCCAGTTAATAAAACAAACAAGAAGTCTAGCGGCACTTTTAAAGACTAATAAATTTATTAGTCTTTAAAAGTGCTGCTAGACTCCTTGTTTGTTTTGCTGAAATAGACTAACATGGCTACCCCTTTGGAACAAATCCAGTTAATGTGTGTGAAGGCAAATGAAAGTGCATAAAGTCATACTGTCTTTTACTTTTTTTCTGGTGCTACATTAAGTAATATTTTAAAAATCCAATCTCGGATAATACCTCTCAAGCCACACACAGCTCAGAGCTCACCGTGTGGCTAGAGATAGTACAGAACTACTTGTTTTACCCAGAGCTTTCTGTAACCTGGGAGTCTAGATTTCCTGATTTATTTCAGAACCAGCTACTGTTTAAACTTGATCAAGTCACTTAGTACTGGATTCTCCATCTCTTGGGCCCAGATCCACAAAGATATTTAGGTGCCTAAGTCTTAGTTTTAGGCTCCACTGTGACCCACAACTCCTAGTGACTTGCTGCCTAATCTTGTAGGTGCTTAAACTCACTAGGCATGTAACTTTTCAGGGCTGAAGATGTTCCCTTGACACCTAAGTTTCTGCTTCTCAGCATGCACACTGCTGCCTCAGTCTAGGCATCTAGATTCCTTCTCTCTCCTAAGCCCTGGTGTGATCCATGAACTGAAGGAAGATAGGAAGAGGAGCTCCTGTTTCATCCATGGGCTGACTGAGTAGGTGTTCTCCGAGCATGCCAACTAGGATTGAGTCCTATTAAAAATCTGGCAGCAGAAGCAAGAGGAGAAGATGGTGATGCCTGTTTCTGAGCATGCCTGCCAGATTGAGTCCCATGCAAAAAGTGGCAATGGTAGCTTTTCAGGGAGATAGCACTCACCTGAAGGTGTGGGATACATCTCTTCCAATCCCTTTGCCCACTCAGGTGTGGGGGGGAAGAGGGGATCAGAGGCGAGTCTTCCACATCCCAGAAGAGAGCTGTAACCATTGGACTGAAAGCTGTATGGAGAACACCATCTCCTTCTTTCCTCCCTCCTTCCCACCACTGCTTTTTTTTTTTTTTTGATGAAGTGGGGCAAGAACCAAACTCTCTGTCACAGAAGAGGACTTTTAAATGTCTAAGCCACCTAACTTCAGGAGAGAGGCTCAAAGTTACGGATCACTAGCAGAGATAGACATCTAAATACCCAATTATGATTTCTCTGAATGTACTTCAAGTAGTTTCACCAAATTTTAAGTCTCTGGGTTGTTTGTGAAATATTCACTTTGGCTCTTCTTAATTTCTTATTCATGTAAAATAATTGGCCAACTAAATTATGCAGGACTGTTTCTTTGTTCCTCGCTTGGATGTCTGAAACTCTTTCAACAATAGATTAATGAATAAACGCAGTTGGGTGTGACATTTTTTAGGGAAATATATTTGCTACAATTCACAAGGATCTTTAGTATTCATGAACATTTCTGGAAATCCAGAAACAAGATGAATACTTACAAATAAATACATTATTACAAATAGAACTAGCTCTTTTATTTAAAAAATTCACAAAACAGGGGATTTCAGTTATGGGTTGTTTTTTTTTTTACTATTCAACCAACTGTTGTGCTAGGTATCATTAACACTCCTTTATTGCCTGGTATGAGAGCAACAAAAGGAATGCTACTCAATTGGATGAGTGGCGTGTGAACCTCTCTATCAATGGGGGAGGTAGCAGGGGAATAAACCCAGAGAGAAACAAAATAACCATGCTGCAATGTCACCTCATGGAGATGAATTCAACTTGCTAAAATCATGTTGTCATATGATTAATTGTGTTATGTGGTTTTTGCTACTTACAAATATAGTAGCTTGGTACTCTTCATGGCTGGATCTGCCTTTCCAGTCTCAAAGATACTTATAATCTAGTGCATTCAGTAAATCTTTATTTCACTTTACCTGAACTTTTACTCCTGGTTGATTAAGCCACATTCAGAGCACTCCATGTCATCATCCTTGGATTTTGTATCCTTCCCTGAGCTTTCTCCAAACTTCTTGGATGCCTTGTCAATCAGGAACTTCAGCCTCAAAGCTCCCTTAGCCTTTATCATCTCAAGCTATTGGGGAAGTCTTTCATGTGAAACTCATGTGTTGATGGAGCTAGCCTGAACAACTATGCTATGCTCCTTTAAAAAAAAGTCATTTTATCCATTCTGTGGTATTTTTACTCTTGGGCTAGGAAAACTCAGTATGTTGCAACGTGCCTGACTCCTCAGGATTGCTGCATGAATGCTAGATCTCATTTGCAATTTTTATCCTACATTTACATTTTGTGTCATTAGCAAATATGTACATTTTATATTGGCTTTTAGTTGTATGCATATTTATTACCTTTAATGTAGTGCCTAGGAGTACCAGTCATAGACCAGTGCACTGGGTGTGTGTTATACAAATACAGAAGATAAAGACAGTGCTAAGGGGTAAAATAACATTAAACCTCAATCTAATGCTTAAAATTCAGAGGCTATTCATTATTGGGATGAGGCGAATGTAGCATTCCGTACTCGACTTGCTCATTCCAGTATGATCATCACCTCACAGGAAGTCTTCGAGGTTTCATATCAAATATGTAAGCTAGACATCTCTACTGTATATGGGCTCATTAAACTGAAGTAACTGATTAGGAATGAAAGGTCAAATGTAGGTCTTAATCTAAACAAATAACTGGAGGGGGTGTCTACCTCTTATATCTTCAAACAGTGCAAACCCCATAGAGATCTATACATTGTATCACTACTGTGTTATATGTATCCTGGGGAAAGGAGGTAACTATTATAGTGACGTCAGAGAAGTCCTCCTGCCAGTATTTCCATTTGAAAACACGAAGTGGACTGTCCGTGAGGTGTCTGCACACATGCTATTTGGTTTTAATTTAATGTCCTTTGAAGTTGATGAGCTGAACCCCAGTGTAGGAAAAGGAGAAACACCAGACCTGTAAGGTTATAATGATATGCTTGCCTCTCACATTACTGGGTGGGATATATAAGGATGAAGAAATGTGAGCCGTGTTTCCTTCTCTTCAGGGTTGATGAGGTAAGGGAAAGACTTCTGGGAGCTGAAGCCAACATTTGTCAGTTGAGTGGTATTGTCATTATTTCATTAAGTGCCATAAGGTCAGGGACTAGGGCACAATGTTTACTTGCTTTCTAGGGTTAGTGAAATACCAGTAGGTTATAAGGTGTTCAGGGGCAAAAGGTAGGTTAATACTCTGAAATGCTTAGCAATAGTTCTTATGAGAGTTACTGAAAAAGCTTGTATTGTTTTTTTTCTAACTAGTTTTGAATTGGGAAATATCAGAACAGATTGAAAGTTCAAATATATTCAAAAAGCAAATGAGTAACTCCAGAAATAGGGTTGCAAATCCAAAGACGTGTGTTTCATAACATGCCATGGGTTGCAGAAGTGAAACTGGACATCCTCCCCTCACCCTGGGTCCCTCCACCCATGAAGTGAAGCAGAAATCTGAGTGTAAACAAATGTAAACAGTTCTGTGATAGACAATACAAAAGCACAACTACCTGAACTGAAGATGGATTTACTTATGTTTGACATGACATCCTGGTCTTACAATGAAAAGTCGTTTTTACCTTTCACACTGAAAGCTTACATTCATTTGCTGCCATGGTTGGTTTGCACCGCTGTCAACAGGTGCTGTATCCCTGAGGAGCTATTGTACAATCAGACCTTTTTTCCTTCTCATTAGACTGATGAACACCATTCATTTAGATTATAAGGAAGAGATAACATTTAACTCTTTTCTTAAAACACTATATTTTGGAAAAAAATAAATAGTCTAGGAATTTCACCACAAGTAAAAATAGTTAAAAGCCTTTACATGTATTTTTGTTAAATTTAATTGGGCTACAAAACAGGGAAGAACACATCTGAATTCTGAGGAGTTAGGTTGTTAGATATTTGACAGCAGAATAACTTAGACCTTTGCTAAAATAAGTGTATACTGTCCCTACTCTCTAAAACTGTATAGAATACAACTTGACATCTGAACAGTAACAAACATATAGCTGAATGGTTTAATGTTTTCAGTATTAATATAATATCTATACATAAAAGTATCTGGAGCCATCTCCCCAGTTAAATACTATAGCAATGCAATCTACCCGGACATGAAAGATTAAATCCTGAGAAAATTACAACCCATGCAAAATGCAGAAACATTGATTACCATAAACACAGCAGAGTTGGTTTACATTCACTATAAAATATCCCCACAGAATATAATTAAGAAAGCAGTAACTACTAAACTCCAACCTGTGACAGCATAGATTCTTTATACACTCAGCTGATTCTATGCCAGAAGTGTTAACATATACTAGGTTATGTCATACGCAAATAAAGATGTGGTCATAGCTCAACAGAGCTTGAAAAAGCTATGGGTGTATCCTGCAAGGTACTGAGTACTCTTTACTCTCATTGTCAATGTGAGTGGAGAGACTGAAGTACCTTTTGGAAGATCCTTACCACCTTGCAGGGTGAGATTCTAACATGGACAAAGATATGTTAGTTCATACAATTTCAGACATATGTTAAGCACACAACTACGTTGGCTGAGAATCAAGCTTGCATTCAAATTCGGGTTTTTTCATTGGAAAAGGCAAGGCAGAGAGTGGATTGTCGCTAATAGTCCTTGGCAAACCCATACTTTAAGGTGGGACTTGAAGGTAGCAAGACAGCTCACTTTTTCTAGGGAGACTTTATATTCTGTATAGAATTTGAGGTGGGTTTTTTTGTTGTTGGTTTTTGTTTTGTTTTGGTTTGTTTTAGAAGCAGGAAAAAACATTTAGGAAATCAGTCAGTAAAATAATTGTACTGCCTTTATGCTAAAGAACCAGTGGGGAGGCGGGGGACAGGAGTGACACAAGTGGAAATCATTAGCTTAGAGGGAAAATTAACAACAGGGATCATAAAAGAAATTCATAAAATAAATGGTCTAGAGAAGGTATATCAGGAACTTCTACTCACTCTGAACAACATTCAGGGGCTGTTAGGTGACAAATACAAAATTAATTAAAGGGAACACTTTTCCTGACAAACAATTACTACTACACTGTAGAACTCGTTGCCACAAGATACATTTGTGACCATGATCTTAACAGGGTTTAAAAATCACTTGGACACTTACATGGTTAAAAAGAATATTCAGAATACAAAAGTAACATTTTTTAAGACACCCTCAAGCTTCAGGCCATAAACTTATCTGAAACTATCATGAGGAATCTTTCCCTGGGGACATACTGGCCTATCACTAACAAGGGGTACATCTACACTGGAGCCTTAGATCAGCTTAAGAAAGGTTAAGCCAACCTACAGACCCCCGCAGCCACACTGGACTTTTATTAAGTCAACTTAGTTGCTTCCTTAAGTCGACTTAATAACACCACCTCTTAAGGTCAACTTAAGCCAATTTAGGCAAGGGAAAGCCCTTAAGTTGACCTAATTGGCCTCCTGGCCCCCTCCCACAGTTCCTGGCCACCAGAAAGGGTCTACCTAGTACCTGCCACTGTGGACACAGGCAGTCCACAGGAGTTTTCAGTGTGGACTCTCTGGGTATGTCCACATGTCTCTTTTATTTCGAAATAACACTGGTTACTTTGAAATAAAAGAGATTAGGTCCACACCATGTATTCTTATTTTGAAATGACAGGCTCCATCATTTTGAAATAGCTTAAACCTTCTTTAAATTGAAACGGATGTTATTTCAAAATGGTTATTTCGAAATAACGCCGTTCAGACGTGTTATTTCGAAATAACCATTATTTTGAAATAACACTTTTGCCCTTCTCCTTCCCAGGGTGCCTTTCTTTTAGCCTATATTGGGT
Source organism: Podocnemis expansa (assembly GCA_007922195.1). Taxonomy (NCBI): domain Eukaryota; kingdom Metazoa; phylum Chordata; order Testudines; family Podocnemididae; genus Podocnemis; species Podocnemis expansa. The sequence goes on from ML681966.1 coordinate 63,558,889, forward strand.
GGGGGCATGGCACAGGGAGGGGGCCATGTTGCCACACCTCCCATGGTGCCACTCTCCTAAAGCAAAATAGCAAGTCCTGTGTTTGGACATGCTATTTCGCTTTGAACTTTTCCTTTAATTTGAATTAACATTTTCTTAATTCGAATTAACTTATTTTGAAATAAGGACTTTATTTCAAAATAACTTATTTTGAAATAACGATTTATGTGTGGACATAGCCTCTAAGTCGACTTAACAAGGTTGATTTTAAGCCGACTTAAAGTTGACTTTGTTAGGTCAACTTCACAGAGCCTTGAGCATAGACATACCCAAAGAGTCTAGTGGCACTTTGAAAGACTAACAGTTTTTTTGTTGGAAAAGGCAAGGCAGGTAGTGGATTGTCACAAATTCCAACAAACTGTTAGTTTTTGAAAGCACCACTAGACTTCTTGTTTGTTTTTGCAGAACTAGACTAGCACAGTTACCCCTTTGGAACTTGTCTCATCACTGCCTACTACCTTCCTGGGAAGCAACTACTTCTGGCCTTTATCAGAGGTATTATCCAGTGGTGGGAGTATTGTTGCCTTAGAGGAAAGACCCAGAGCTCAGGCCCCAGGCCTGGGCTCCACCCCCTTGGCCCTAGCCCCGGCTCTTGTCCCAATTCAGAGGCAGGGCCCCAGGCTCTTGCTGCTGCCAACCTGGCCCCTGATCCATGGCTGGGGCTGGGGCTGGGCAAGACAGTGGCTGCCGCAGGTGACCTGGCCTGGGAGAGGCATGTGCTGCTGCAGCCAGCCTGGCCCTGGCTACCCAGCCCGGAGAGGCAGCCTAGACCTGGATACCCAACTGGGGACGGGGCTGGAAGAGGCAGGGGGTGCCCCAGGCATTCAGGGCACTGGAGCCGGGACTTGGGGCACATGGCCTGTGTGTCAGGCGCCAGCGACGCCCCTGTCCAGTGGATTAAATGGACCACAGGTTTGAGCAAGTATGGCAGATCCTACCGATTAGACTTTGAAAGGTATTTAAGTACCTAAACTTGTGGATTGAGAAGTGCTTTTTAAAAGGCCAGTATGCACCTAGGCACCAAACTCCTCTTGAAATCAACTTCCCACAAGCACCATCCTCTTAAGAAAATGACAAGTGGTTATTTGCTGTAAGTCATATGAATCCTATAGGCCTCTCTTTAATATTTAGAGCCTAAATGTAAATGTGTAAGTTTCCATGGCTCAGAGTCTGGCCTCCAGTGCTTGCTAGCACTGATAAATGATTACTGTTGACTTATCTATTCAGAGCTCTATATTAACATGACTCAGGAAGAAGTTTAAGATAAAATATGGGTGTTTGTAAAAAATCTTTTCATTGTTCTATCTGATTCTGCTCTATTCCTGCTGTATGGTATCCTGACCCCATTAACAGCAACTGCAAAATTCCCTCTGATGCCAATGCAGCCAGGATTTCAGCTGATATCTTTTATTTGTTTGTATCAAAAAGTAATTAATTTAAACTATCACATTTATTCACTGTTGAGAGCACCAAGTTTATTCCATTTGTAATTTGCAAATCTGGCTAAAACCAGTAAATATGCATCAAACATTATGGCTATGTCTACACTACAAAAGTTAGTTCGAATTAACAAAGTCAAACTAGTAAGTTCGACCTTAATTCAAACTAAACCTGACCTTAGAAAGTTGAATTAACAAAGTGCACTAATTCAACGTTAAGTCGAATTAATGCACTTTGTTAATTTAAACTAACCGCCCTAATTAGAACTTATTTAGTTCGAATTAATACTTTATCCTGGTCTGCATTGCCCTTAGTTCGAACTAAGAATTGAACTAAGTGCTTAGTTCAAACTAAATGCAGGTGTTACTAATTCTAACTAAGCTTTCATTAGCTCGAATTAAGGAATTCCTTAATTTAAATGAGTGAAAGTCCATGGTGGAAGGGGACTAAGTTAGTTGAAATTAAGACTCCTTAATTGGAACTAACTTGCCAGTGGAGATGCATCCTATGATCCCAAGGCTAAGTTCCTTAAGTGCGAATAGGAGAAAGGACTGAGATCATTCGCTAAACAAATAACTCTTAAATTATGATCTTCTGTATGGACTTTACAGAACTTGTGGGCCAAACTGTGGCCAGCCTCTCTAGTTTTTCTTCCCTCTCGCTGTGTGCATTCATGCCATGACTGGGCAAAACTCTCTGTGTAATCAAGCGCTTATGGAAGTTTGTGTTCCAGAGCCTTAAGGATACCATTCAGCTAGTGCCATTCTTGATGCAAGAATTCTTTGGTTGACCTAGCTGCTCCTTCTTGAGAATGTGGTTTTACTGCAGCTAAAGAAAAACCCCTTCTGTCAGAGTAGCAAGGGTCTGCACTACAGTGTCATAGCAGCTATGGCATGAAGTCTACACTTAAAACCCGCAGCAGCATTAGTACAGCTGTGCCTGTATGAGAGTGCTTGTGTAGCCACATTATGTCGACAAAAGAGATTTCCAGCCAACATAATGAAAACATCTAAATGAACAGCGGTACATAACATTGGTGAGAGTGCAACTCCCACCAACACTGTGGTGTCTATTCAAGTGCTTATGCTGGCAAAACTTATGTCACTCGGTGTTGTGTGGTTTTTTCACAGTCCTGAGTGACAAGAGTTTTGCTGGCATAAGGACTAATGTAGTCAAAGCCTGAGCAGCAGCCAAAAATCAGTTCGCCTGCTTGAGGACACAGTTATCAGAGGTACCATGACCTGAGTACCTAGTCTAAAATGGACGTGGAATCCTTCCATCACCCTGAGAGAAGCTTTGGTACGAGGCTGTCACTTGGAAAGGATGCCCATGGAGAGACTGAGGAAGGGATCAAAGGTGCTACTTGACCAAACCATGACAGCCTTCAAACACAAAGCCTCATTTGGGCTGTCTCCCTGCAAAGTGGGGTAGTGACTTACAGCCAAATGTGATTCCTACCTAATTAATTTATCACAAGCCTTGTGAAGGAATTATGGTATATACCTAGGAATTGGCACAGTATATTTATGGCTGTCATTTGCGAGAGATAGCAGAAAGCCTGACAAGGAGTCTCTATTATTTTGTGGTCTCTAAATATCTACAGTGGTATTTGGTATGTAGTACTTCCTGCATCAGTGAACTTTCTTGTTTGTCTGGAGTCTTACACTACTGGAAAGTCAACTTGGAAAAAATTCAGTTGTTGCCTATGAATTCTAGTTGGCCACTAAAGATTTTGAATCAGAGCAATGAGTCTATATTTATTTATTGGTCACTAAGACAACTGTTCCTCAAGTTGAATAATCATCAAGCTATTCAGGAATAGTAATAGCATCCTGGGAAATTGCCACTGGAGTGACAGTCTGTTTCAACTAAAATAATTGATGGTGGACAAACCATGTGCCTCGCTTTACTTCAGCTTCCAAACCACATCAAAAGATATCATGGCTCCCATGCAGGGACTTTCCTAGGCAGTCATTGACAGAGTATAAATAAAATTTAGGCATTTCTGCATCCCACTCTTAAGTTCAGAACACTGGACCACACAGTTCAGAAGTTTATCTGGGCTGAAGACCAAATAATTGGGATTTTGTGTGTCACAACAGACGTCAAGGAGATAATAACAAAAATAGTGCAATTATAAACTGCATTATCAGTTTTAAATCATTGCTTTCTCACATGTTACTTTGTTCTTCAGAGTCTTCCCATCTACTTCCATTGATGCTGAAATGATTTAAAAGTCATTCATCACTTGTAGTGGTTCAGATGACGTAAGCAGAGATAGAACAAAAAACCCAGTATCACTATCATCTGAGTGCCTACATTTTTTATATTGTGCATATGTCTTTTATCCATGACAGTGTGAAGGATGTTATAAAGATTGTGTTGGCAATCATCTGAGAGCTGGCATAACTTGACTTCGAATTCACAGCTTGTGACTAATGGGACTACCTTTAATTCATATTGATAAAAGTTTTAGAGTATGCTACATAATCATGTATTATTTTCATATAATCAAGTCATCCACAAGCTACATACAGCCACACAGGTGCAGACTGTGACCTCACAAGGTGTTACACAATATTTACACTTTCCACATAAATGTAAAGACTGCTTGTATAAGGACACCATGTATGAATGGAACTGCAGTGGGGACTTAGAAGTGGAATTTGATCAGGATGACAGATGGCTCTGGTTATCACAAAATCACATGAATTTTCATGTCTTTTATAACTTCATTAGATGATTGATGTAATAAGCCAGATCCTACTTTCACTTCTCTGGAAACTTTGAATGGGTAAGGAAAGTGAATTTTGGAAAGGCAAGAAGAAAGGATGAAGGACAGGGTATTTTTTACAATATTCCTGCCAATCCTGATCTGAAGTAAATAAATATAGATCAGCTGAAGTCAAAGGATCTATTTAGATTTACATCAACCGTGGACCTTGATTTATGAATTGAATCATGAGATTTAATAAACTATTTTAATTGCTAAATTGCATTGTATCATTTGCCGCTTCACATAATACATTCCTCCACTTTTGTTCATCTTTTTGATGCTCAGCAGACAATCCTTTGTCTAGTCTGAGACTAGAGGCCTGACCTGGCACATACACATTTAATCCAGTTTTCTAGCTGAATGTGCTTTGGCCCATAGTTGATGGATCTCTGTTCAAATCTCCTGATTGCTAAAGTATTAGTATCTGATCCTGACAATTATTTTTCAAACACTGGCCCGTGAAACTTATTTGCCAAGTGCCTGTTTGATATGAAATTATCGACAAACCACAGGTGCTATGCAGCTTCTATTTAATTTTTGACTTTACTACAGTATGAGATTATTGACAATGGCTAGAACACACTGCTTGCTTTCCTAAACTTCGTGTTTATTTCCCCTAAGATCTTGCCATCTGCTGTGCTCAGCTGCCCAAATAAGAAAAATTTTCCATGTCTTAAATCTCCTCTGCTGCAAATATTATCTGTTTCCCTCAAACTTTCCAGCCATCATCAAGTTCTGTATGACCAATTCATCTTCAAATAATATGTATTGCAACATACCATCTTACTACAAGCAGAGGTATTGACATTGGTGTAAAGCTGAGAAAAGAGACGATTCACAACATAAAATTCCATATACCAGTAAGAAGACAGCCCATATGGACAACAGACTAATGTGTAATGTTTTGTGCATGTATGTTTCTTACTCATCTGTAAAACAAACAAGGAATCTTGTGGCACTTTTAAAGACTAAGAGATTTATCACATGAGATTTCGTGGGAGAAAGTCCAAAGCTTCAAAGCATCTGACAAAGTGGGATTTTTCTCCCACGAAATCTCATGCAATAAATAAATGTGTTAGTCCCTAAAAGTGCCACCAGACTCTTTCTTTGTTTTGCTGAACTAGACTAACATGGCTACCCCTTTGGAAATTATTCATCTGTGTTACCTATCATACCTGCTTTACTGAAGGGTAGCTCAGTACTACCAATTCCAGGTTTTCCAATACATTGATACTGACGGTGGGGGAGGCTCAAATCATGTACTTGACTTTAATGAGTTTTAAACAATGAAAAGGTGGGGGTTCTTCTGGTATTTTAGTCTAGTATTCACATATTCAAGCTTTGCCTTGCAGACTTAATGTTTTAAATAGTAAAATGAAAGCTGATATTCTCACCAAATAACATGAGCCCATGAGCTACGAAGAAAATCAGATATCAGGTGATTTGTAATGAATCAAGAATTGGCAACACTGGTAGCTACATTGGGGTAGATTTTTCTTTCATTTATGCTAGCATAATTCCACCAACTTCCACAGACTTACTTTCTATTCTCACCAGAGTCAGTGAGAGCAGAATGCCTATGTCTTCTTTTAGTGTAGACAATTTACAATGGGTGTACTTGCCTGTTTGGTATACTGAAGTGTTCAACTGTTTGAGTGCACTTATTTGATCTTATTGGAGCTCTCATCTCTTTTTAAAGAGGAGGAAAAAGAGAAGGATTATGGGGAGTGGTGTCTTACCAAGTAGATACCTGTTTTACTACTTTCATGCTCTGTTGTTGCTGATTAAACTTGCAGGCCTGCTGATATGTGTTTGGGCATATCCTCCCTGCAAAACTGCAAGATCATCCTGAGGTTGTTCTTGGGTGACTTTGACCAGTAACCGTCATTGAAAAAATGAATAATCAAATGGCAACTCTGCCTTGATTGTGGGCAGTGGCTTTTTCTCTTGGACTTGAAACATACTACAAGATAGAAATCTGGCCTAGAAAAGGATAAAAAGATTGTGCTCCATACAATCAGATGCTTATGAAAACAGAGTAAGGGCATTGTGTAGAATTCCGGCAACTACTAATCCTAGATTAAAGGCCCCAAAATGTGGCCAGCTCCCATGGGGTGAGGAGAAAGCACCACACCGTCTGGTTCTGCCTCTATCTCTGTTCCATTCCTGTCCCCTGGCTGCAGTTCCAGACCCACCAGTGCTCCCAGCTGCATCGCATACCCTGGGCCCTGAACCCCATTCCTGGCTGCTGCCTTCCCCCAGGTCCCGTGCCTCACTCCTGGCTAGCCCCAGGTCCCAGCCCCATTTGCAGCCCCAGCAACAGGCTCCATGGCTTCAGTTCCAGTCCACAGTTCAGGTCCCAGTTCCTGAACACAGCTTTGGACGGCTCCCATTGGTGACTCCTGGGTTGGGAGATATGATCTTAGAAGTTTGAGACCACCACTCAAAAGTTATGTACACAAGTCAGTCAAGGTTATTCATTGGCAGACTCTGCTCCACAAAGGAAGTTTCCCAGGAGGCATTAATCCCCAGTTTTAATTTATTTATCACCCCATGCTGATTTATGGGGTAGAGGAGAGGCTGAGAAAAGCTGGCAGCAGAGAAGCACTTCATATTAAGCATCTGAAGTGGTACCAACAGCACTGCCCAAGGAAGATTCCCCATAACAGGTGGGAAGACTGTCACACCAATGCCAGCATTTTTTTTTCAGCAGCTAATGTCACCAGTGTTGAGGCAAAGATTAAGTAAATAGCAGCGTCATTCGGCAAGTCACTGGATGCAGATGGCTGATACTCCTAGAATCACAGAATCCTAGAATCATAGGGTTGGAAGGGACCCCATGAGGTCATCTAGTCCAATCCCCTTGCTTCCAAAGCAAGTCCTCTTTTTCTCAACTTAGGGCAGGTCTACACTGCCCTCAGTCTTTGGTGGCGGTTGAAGGGAGATATGCAAGTTACCTAAAATAACTTGTGTATCTCCCTCCAACTTCCCTACACTTAGCACGTCCTCTTTGATGAGTCAAGGCAGGGGCCTCCCTTCAACTCAGTTCTACTGTACTTATTGGGCTGGTCTTCAGGGACCAACTTCCCAATTGACTGAGAGGGTCTTCACCAACCCTCTCAGATGATCAGAAAGGTCGATTTCATGGTGGCGATTTTACTGCCATTAGTGAAGACTAGCCTGGGGTTATGGTAGGAAAAACTGGAGGTTGGGAGACAGGACACAGAGAAAATGCCACAAAGTCACCCTGAAGGTATATCTTAAGAAGGGAGGCACTGACCTGACAAATTGAGAAGACCTGACATGCAATTGACTGCAATGGTGTCAAATCATGTATCAGGCCCAGGCTGTTTTTTTGTTTGGTTGGTTTTTCTTTGTTTGTGGGGGGTATTTGTGGAGGAGGAATTGGGTTTTTTTTGTTTGTTTGTTTGTTTGTTTTTTGTTTTTGTTTTTAAAGAGATAGTCACCTTGCTCAAGACACAGAAATGGCAGATGAAGGAAAATGGACAGCATCTCAGTCACCAGTTGCATTCTCTCCAAACAACCACCTATCAAATATATGGAAAAATCTGCAGAACACAAAGTGGACCCTCAACCATTTTAAGTCTCATCAGTAACTTTCTCCTGGCATACATCATCCTCATATTGAGGGATAGCTAATGACAATTGCTTACATGTAGATCCACTGGTGCTCCCATCAAACCTAAAAAAAGAAACGGAAGAGGATGTGGTTGGCTTCTAACATGCTGTGCGAGCAATATCCTGCCTGTGGCTAGGCCAAATCTTTCACTTTTTAAAAACCTTTTTCTTAAAAAATTAAATACTGGAGGGGTAAAATAGGACACTGTCTATATTTTCATGCAGACCCTGCCACCATGGGACATAAATTTTTAAAATAATCCTTAAAAGATGTAGTGCTTTAGCACCCTTTCTTTACTACATATTCTACACACACACACTATGCACTTCCCCAACTAAGTACCTCTTTTTTTAAATCTAGCAGTCTTCAGTGAGACTGCTGCTGTCAACGCAATGCTAGAAGAAGAAAGTCTCACTGTATGTCATGTCTCTTTTTGCTTCCCCAATGTGATCTGGCTGTTTGTCCCACAAAGCACCATTTTTTTTCCTGCTGCTGTATTAAACTTTTCTGAGATGTCTTCATATCACATTATGTAGTGTAGCAGAGTGTGAAATAACCTCTTGACACTTGGTTTAGTTTTGTCAAGTTCTGTTTACAAATTCAAGAGGACCTGACATAAATAGCTGTCAACACTTACTCATTATTGCAACTCACTCCACCAGGAGAGTTTTGGTACACAGCAAGTAGAAAAACATCAGTATTAAAATCTTATCTCAAAACCTGTTGAAATTGTTCAGCTCTTTTTCAATTAGCTTGTACAATAAATCTAATCATGTCACTTAAGACACAATTGCTTTGTTGCCAGAACAGCTGTGTAGTGATACCACCCCATTAGCTTGTGGCCATGAACCAACATCCATGATTCAGAGAGCACTGGCACATGACACTTGTAAAAAAGCTTTTCTTTTTCTTTATCACTAACCAGCTAGGTAAAAACTAGCTTTCCTTGCCTAAAAGAAGGCAGCAACAAGGAAAAATCATAAGTAAAAATAAAAACATGGGTTGAAATAAGCCCTATGTTTTCGTTAGGTGTGTGTAAATCCCTGCTGTGTGATGAAATCTCCTGGAAGTTGACAAAAAAATATTTCATGGATAATGTGACAGGGTAGTCTGCCCTCTATGAAGAAAAGTAAGGACTAGGGTTATCCAGACTCTGTTCATTAGTTACAGGAAGGTTACAGGAAATCTGGAGCAGATACAGGACTTAGGGTACGGCACAGGCAGATGGTGGGGCAGAGAAAGTGATCCAGGGTAATAATGACTGGGTGGAAAATCCTAAACCTTTTTTTTTTTAAGGCATTGCACCAAGACTGGCCTTCTCTGTCAACCAGGATCTATTCTGGTCAGTACGGCAATATATAATCTGTCTCTTCTGTTGTTATGGAGGAAACATGAATAGGAGAAAGACTACTGCTTAGTGACCTTGTCCAACCTAGAAGAAAAGCAGTGAAATGTTGTGACCTAGCCAGGAGGGAGTGGTGATGACTGGAAGAGTGCACCTTAGCAGAGATGCTCCCTGGGGAGTAGAAAGGCTTGCCTTAGGAAGGTGTTATGGAATTCTCTTTGAAAGACTTGGCTGTCTGGGTGGAGTTAGGAGTCAATAATTGAAAAGGATCAGCTTGAAGAAGCTGGCTTGGAACTGCCAGTATGTTTGATTCATCGTACATCCCCCAGGGAGACTATGGGGGCCCCTGAACCAGGGAAGAATAGTGCCGGAGACCAAAGACCAAGGGAGGGTCTGAAGAGCAGGGCTGGACCCTGTATATTCATGAGCAGGGGCAGCCTGCTTAAATCATGACATGGTGACACTGAGGAAGGCCGTGGAATTCCTTAACCAAGAGGGAAGAAGTTGAGAACAGGGGAGCAGGGAAACCCAGAGGAAAGAAACTCCCCAGAAAGCCCAGGGACCACACTGAAACTGGCAGAGCTCCCTGGCCCCCCCAAAACTGAAGAACTTGAAGTCCTTGAGCAAGAGATGAGTTGGAAAACCCAAAAGGCACAGGTTTGGGCCTGAGGCCTAATGGAAACCATATTTTTGTAAAGAATCAATAAATAGGACCCTAAGAGGAAGCAGGTTGCTTTAAGTATTCTGGACTGTTTGTAAGAGATTTAGGAGGAAACTGAGGATGGCTTGTCTGCAAGCCCATGCTGTGCCAGAAAGGGTTGTGATCTAGGATGGTCTCATGTTACATAACTTTAATATACTTCCAATATGTGGTTTGGGGGCCTGAGAGATACAAATTCTGCCAAAGTCCACATCCAAATTCTTTAGGTGGGGGACTACACACCCTGAAAAACTGGTATTGAATATGAAACATGAATATATTAACATGCATCTAGCATCTTTCTGCCAAAGAACCCAACAAATATTACAACTGAATTCAAATTAGGATCTAGGTCCTGGCTGCCTTGCCATAGGAAAGGAAAATGCTCAAGATTTGCCTATTCTTGCATATCCATTTGGTGGATGATTAGGATAATGGTATCGTTATTCCTTCTAAAGAGGGAGACTAGACCAGAGACCTCCCCCAATCCTACTAAGGTTGACTATCAAGGGTATGGCAATACTGAACAGGAATATCTTACTTATTTAGAACTACAGGAAGCTTCATGTAGGCAGAATGCAATTTCCCAGTTGAATTAAGCCAGGAAAGTAGGACTAATACCTATTAGCATAAAAAGTGCGTGGGATTTTTAATGACCACAGAGGGAATCTCAGTTTTACATCTCATTTAAAAGGCAGCAGCATGGTTTCTCTAGCATTACTTCAATGCTGACTTGGAGAGACGAATGACACTGGCTGAATTGCCAAGACCACTTCCTGGAGCGACAGTATTCTGCCCAGGTTTAAAAATGTATATGAGATTAATTTCAGCCCAGAAGTAAGCACGTGCAACTCTTCCAAAATGTGCAGTTTAAATTAATGTCTGCTATAAACCAATGGCTTCAGAGTTTTACACCACAACTGAATGGGACCTGTCTCTTTGAAGATGCAAAAGATGAAATGGTTTTTAACTATGATTTATGTCCAGGTTCCCTATGATAAGAATATTCAGTTGCTTAATGGCCTTCATGCACCCACCAGTTCAACTGCTAACTGCTAACATCTTGTAGCATAGATGATGAGAAATGACCTGGATTTACTTCACAAATAGATGTCCTACTGCTACAAGGCTATAAGACAGAGAGGTTCTTTTTTTTTTTTTGGATTGTAAGACACATCACCCAGCTTTTCAAACACACAGTTCTGTATTTCCTCTATAGTAGGCATATTCTCTACATCATACTTACTGAACACGGAGCTGGGAAAAGGAGTCATGTAGTCAGCTGGATGTGTTGACAAGTTTTGCTCCTGGAATCAAATGCCAGAAAGAAATCCTTTGTTGGAGGAGGCAGTGAAACATAGGATATTCAGCTATCAGGTATATAATTTTCATGGATGAGCTGATGTCTTGTTGTTAACTTCATTTTGAAGACTAGATTAGGAATAAATCAATGATTATCTTAATACCAGCATGAACCATAAAAAGTGCTTGGTCATTGCTCTTGGCCCATTTTGGTATGGTTTGCACCCAGAAGGAAATGAAACCACTATAAATCTATAGGGGATATGTGCAATATGGTCTATAAACCCCATTCAGGATTTAGTCAGGAGGGGAGGGGAGCTTTCCTTATCTGTACACAAAGAGAACTGCCATGGTCAGGCTCAGCTGGAACAGCTGTCCATCTTGGAGACAGGCAGCCACAGCTGAATCTTGTGAAGGAGACAAAACACAGTATAAAGGAAGAAGAGCAACAAGGGAAGAGGACAAGTTCCAAAGGGGCAGCCGTGTTAGTCTAGTTCAGCAAAACAAACAAGGAGTCCTGTGGCACTTTTAAAGACTAACACATTTATTTTTTTGACTGACCTTTCATGGGCAAAATCCCACTTTTGTCAGATACCAGAGAGGAGAAAACTTAGCCCTATTCTATACTTGCTACACTTTTCAGTGGCAGTTAGTGGGAGATATGCAAGGTACGTAGTTCCAAAGGGGTAGCCATGTTAGTCTAGTTCAGCAAAACAAACAAGGAGTCATGTGGCACTTAAAGACTTACAAATTTATTTATTGCATGAGCTTTTGTGGCAGATTTTCTCCCATGAAACTCATGCAAAGCAGATAAAATACATTGTGAATTTCCTATCATCTTACTAATTCCCACTTACCTCCCCACAAATGCTGTGCTCAGTTGACTGGAAATGCTGTCTGGTTGACTTAGTGGTGGGGAGATGGGGCTGGAGTTAGAGCATCAAGTCAGATATTTGAGTGCATCTACACAGAGCACTCAGTTGAACCCAGAATAGTGCACTGACAGTGGCAAATTTTCCACTGTCAGTATAGATATGCCTTACATTGAAAAAAAAACTTACAGCTGGACGGAGGGACGGAGATAAAACTTGTTATTACATTTCACTGCATTGGTCAGATTACTTCAGCAAATCAAACAAGTTATATAGATTAAAACTCAACATTATCAGAAAGTGGTGAGGTTGAGAGAGGTGAGAATCACTGTTAGTAATGAAAAACAAAGGAGTAGACCTGTAGTACTTTAAAGTCCAATGTTTGTAGTGAGAAAGCTAAGTCATGTCTATATTTGGCCCAGATTGGTGGCATCGAATCTGCGCGTGAATTCTAGCTCTGAAATCTCTCTTTGAAGCCTTCATCTAGAGCAGTGTTTCCCAGCCAATCTGCCACAGCACATAGGTGTGCCATCAGGCCTGAGCTGATGAAAAACTTCTCAGAGTTCTGGATTGGCTCATGAATATTCATGAATTCATTTGACAACTATATGGTGGTGTGCCTCAAACAAATTAAAGGTATCAAGATGTGCCACAGCAGAGAACAGGTTGAGAACCGCTGAGCAAGAGTAAATGCGTTTGAGGATACATACAGATAAATCCATTAGTGAATGGCCTGGGGGAATTAAAGTGATTTGCTATTGGTTTTTGAACAAGGAGGAGGCAGAGAAGCCTAAGACTGCAGAGCAGTGATAATCCTGCTTCAAGCAGCCTACTTGAGCCTCTTAACAGGATAGCCCTGTAACGAACCCGACAAGGACAATAAACAGCTCCAGGGGCGGTCCACTGAGCGGGGAGAATAAACTGAGACACCCAAGAGACTCAGTAAGGAGTATGGCACGGACCCTAGCAGAAAGTTCTGACAGTGTGTCTCTGATAGGAGGGATAATTAGAGGGAGTTCTAGAAGGGAACCCTTGCAGCCTTTCCTTCCCTCTATCTTTGTTCTGCGGGTCTCGGGGAAAGGGGGCAATCCATCCCACAGGTTTGAAAACCACACCAGATTCACTATCACTCATTAAAAAACAACAGTGCCTCAGGAAAAAATCTCAGGCTTCAGTGTTTATGGAACATTAACACTCCCCTCTTGTTCAACAGCAAAAATTAAGTAGTCTGGTATTGGCTTACAACCGCCTCTTTACCATTGTATGCAGCAGCAGAATATGTTCACTGGAGTATGAAGAGTTCATGGTCACTTCCAGTTTGAACCAGCCTGTTGGAGATGAATGCTGCAAAAATAAAACTGCAAATATTTGTTCACATTTTACATGAATTTGTTTTGGCTGTGTTTGTACCACTTCAGGGTTTCTATTTGCAAATATTCTAGTGCGTATTCCAGCTTTCCAAGTGCGAGTACACACAAAAAGCTCATTTGAAGTTTGGGTATTCAACAAAAGTAAATTCAGAATCATATAACTAATCAGTGTCTGTGAATTTCAAATGGCCAGTTTTATACTTAAAAATACACTTCATAGTTTTTTAAGGCCTGGAAAGACTTCTGTACAATATAGGCCAGTTATTCTTGCCCTAAGCCCAATAACTTTTGGCTGAAGTATGCAAATCTTTTGATAGATATCCAGATTTGATTTAAGGACTCCAAATGATGGAGGAGTTACATATTACCTAGCAAGCTGTTCCAATGGTTAATTACCCTCACTGTTAAAAATTTGTCTTATCTCCAAGTTTGAAATTTGCTGGCTTAAGCTTCCAGCTGTTGCATCTAGCAAGTTGAAATCTTAAATGAATACTTCTAAATTACATAACTCACTTAACCAGGGAAACAAAACTATTTCTTATGACTGGGGAGTGGAGAAGGCTGATATGGCAATGGTTTGCTCTCTCTCTGCACAGGGAATTAGTCAAGGTTCAAGGTAGAGAAGAATCAGGTTGAAAGTCTCTTGTTAGACACATACAGCACTTCACCACCAGAAAACCTGAAAAGACATATCATGAAGTAGCATGAGCAGTAGGAAAGGGCCTGGTGTAAAGAATATTTTTATTTTTTTTAATCTTATGAAATAGTGTAGATGAAAGAAAAGGGAGGCATGTGTTGTTTGACTTTTTTCCAATTATTTCCATGCACCAAAGAGACATACTTTCTTTCTCTTCAGGCTTGTGATTCAACTATTGAAGAAGCAAATCAACTTCATTCCTGTGCAATTATCTTTCCTTCTTTCTCTGAATGTGCATGTAGTTTAATTTAGATGCCCACAACTTCCAATATTGCTTCAAGTACATTTTTGGTGATGACCTAAGACAGGATTTGAACATAGTACTTGAGAGAGAAAAGGCTAGAGTCTCAGTTTCTAACATTTACCTTATGGGCCTACCCAATTAACTTTGTCTTCTATTGCTGTTATTTTTCCCCATTGATCTTGCAGTTATTGCCAAACCTCAGCAGTTTCTGGAGTAATATTGTACAGCTTGTCTGGAACGTTTTTGCAGATGGAAGCTGGCTGCTGTGTGTATTGCTTTTGGCAGGAATTATAGATTTAGGACACCAATCAAAATTTGAAATTTTATTTAGAAAAATTTAGATTTTTTTTTAAACCTCAAAACTTTCTCTGAGAGTTACATAATTAGATTCTACCTGGGCATATATTTGGGTGGATGCTTCAAATGTAGCAAGCTAGGCACAGTTAAAGTCAGCTCAAAATATACTCCTAATAGGAAAATTGGACTCCACTTGAGATATTGCAGTTTAGAATTAAGAGTCTCTGGAAGGCATTGGAAAGTGTTTCTGGATAGTCTGAGCATATGTGCAGGGAATGCCCTAAAATGGCACAGTTATGGGAAAGAATCTTTGAACAATGTGTTCACATTGTCCTCCATATTTCTGCATCCTCTGCCAACCTTCTGCCTGCTGTGAGCTATGATTGAACTTAGAAAGATCCAGAAATAATTTTAAAAATCTGAAGTGTGGTTCAGTACATGTTTTAGGACAAAGTATCACTGTACTAAACAGCTAACAGAAAACTGAGATTGTTCTGCTGGAAAAAGACAATATACAATGTTACGGGAAACAATCCCACAGTATGTCTATACTGGAACAATCTTCCAGTGTGTCTATACTGGAAGCTCAGTTAAGTTGATTTAACAAGGTTGACATTGTTGACTTAAAGGCGACCTTGTTAAGCCAACTTAGAGCATCCACACTCCTGTTAGGTTGACTTACAGAGTCCCAACTGCCCAGGTCCACCCTGGTACACACTCGCTTAAAGTGACTTAATAAAGTCAACTTAAGCTACACGCTGTCTTAAGTCAATTTAATAAAGTTGACTAAAGTGTCTACATTGGCTTAAGTCAACTTAACCATTAAGTCAACCTTAACAGGTGACATTTTTAAGTTGACTTAAGGAAGCCCTTAATTCAACTTAATAAATTCCAGATGTGGCCAGAGTGTTCCTTAGGTTGACATAAAGATGGTTAAGTCAACTTAAGGCTCCAGTGTTGAGATACCTGAGGAGAGACTAAATGACCTAGTGAAGCAGTTCCCAACCTTTTCCTTTATGTGGACCACTATATCATCATCAAAAGATTTTGTAGACCATGAATAAGCAAACCATTTTAAACATTTTTAACACAGCCTATGGCTGATGGGAGGCAAACTTATATATCAAGGGACAACTTAAACCCCATTTGGTGACGAAACAACGTTGTTTCGAAACAATCCCGTCGGAACATGTTATTTCAAAACGACAGTGACTCGTTTAGAAATAACTGTTGTCCGAACATGCTATTTTGCTTTGAGCTTTTTTCCTTAATTCGAATTAACAAATTATTAATTTGAATTAACTTATTTCGAAATAAGGCATTATTTCGATACAAGTTGTTTCGAAACAACTTGTATCGAAATAACCCCCTGTATGTGAACGTAGCCAAGGATGTTTGAAAAAGAAATTACATTGTGATTAATAATGTAACATTGAATGTGATACAGATGAGGTACATGGGATTATATTATTATTACATTATCTCCCCCGCCCACTTTCATAGACTATCTCAATACCCTCACAGACCACCAGTGGTCCATGGACCACAGATGGGGACCACTGATCTATTGCCATGGGACTTTTCTGTAATATTCTTCCCTGGGTGTCAGTGATGCAAGAAGAGCCAAAACAAGCAGACCTAAGTGGAAACAGGGGAAGAGCACCTGCTCTCTTTGCTTTCTTCCTACCCCTGGCTTCTGTTCAGAGCTGTGTAGTATTGGGCATGCATGAGTTTTGAGGGTATAGGGGTAGGAGGATATAGACCAGAGCAGGAGTAGCCATCCTCCATTGCATATTCCATGGGCTTAGTTGTGGCAGCTAAGTGACTATATTATCAAGAGTTAATTCTGACACATGTATTCCCTTGCATAGCTACTACAGTGCAAGTGCATGGGGGAATGAGGCCTTGGCAGCATTGTACCCAAGAAAAGGGAGGAAGAAAGGTGATTGTGCAGAATAACTCTCATTCTGCAGCAATGGAGTAGAACTGAGTTTCAAAAATCAATTTCCTCCTCCTTTGTGGGGTTCAGTGTTTCCAAGATTCTGTGATGCCAGATCTCCACTGATGTAAACAGTCATATCTCCAGTGACTTAAATGGAGCTATGATGATTTGCACATTGTGGAGTTTCTGCCCTTCTATCCTTAACAGGAACTGTCTGTTATGAAAAATAATCATATTCAAGTACCAAAGAGCCATTTTTTAGACCATTTGGGGACTTTTTCTAGTTTACATTGGTGGTTCTTGGTTTTTTACCTTATATTTTATAAAGTTTGTCTTCTTCCCTCTCCCTGTTCTCTCTTATTCATCTTCTTTTTCAGTCCTCTGCATAAAATTAACATTTTAAATTTTATTTAATGATACATGCAAAGCAGAATTCCCACTTTCCCTTCACTGAAATCATAAGCAATTTTGCAAATTTGTTTTCACGTTTTCCCAGGCTGGGATTCTTGTGTTCGGAAAGTCAATAAAAATCTGTTTTGTATAATTCTGTGACTGTATTTTGTAATGTGCGTTGTGGTCTGTTCATATGATGCTGGCAAATCTGGCTGTATATACCCTTTCTAGCCTATATGAATGTGTCCTTCCAGCTGACCTAGTACCTGAAGGAAATTGGAGTATGGGTGAAAAGCTACTGGCTCAAGCTAAATCCGGACAAGACAGGGCTAACGTACACAGGAAAAAGCTTTGAGGTCATTTGCTTTCTGATTATCAAGGCAGTATGAAGTGAAGTCTTACTGAATTAGTCACTATTTTTGGGCATCTAAATAGCAACTGTGACTTATTTCTCACCTTTAGCTAGCAAGAGGTCTGTGTCCCCTTCTTTCTGATGTAAACTTAGCTTGTGCCACTCACGCCTTCATCATTTCTAGACTGCACTACCTTTTAACTGGTGAAAGTGATGGTTCCACGAAAGCTGAAATAGTCCAACATGCAACAACCTGCCTCCTGAGAGAGGAGGCCCACAACCAGTACATATTATTCTGGCGCTTTGCAAACTTCAGTGGTTCCATCTTCAGTAATAAACCACCTCAGATGTTGGTATTCATCTTCAGAGAACTTACTGCTGGAACTGAGATCCATCAGTGACTTTGTTTTTCTGCACACCCCCTACACTCCACCTCCTCCCTCCCACAGCTATGATCAGATATACTGCAGCTGATAAGAGCTGAGAATAAAGCTCTTGGGGTGGTGGAGGTAAGTTCTCAGAGAAGAGTTAGAATTTTTGGAACCTCTCCTCATTCCCATTGGAAAGAAAGATGGTTCAAGTCTTGTCAGTTCAAAACTTGCCTCTTTGTACAGATATTCTACCACATGACTGCAATGCAGAAGGTCAGCATGAGGCTAAACCACCACTTAAATCTTATGTAAGCCTTATTCCAAAGACTTAAATAGGACTTATTTGGTTATAGCTTTGTGTTAGTCCTCTGCACAAGGTTGAACTGTGAAGAGCTCACAACATTCTTTTTTTGAAGAGAACCAGCAAGAAGTGATTATACTTGGAATACTGGTGAACTCAAGGGAAGGATAAAGAAATATTTCCATTTTAGTCAGAAAAAGCAGTGTGATTGCAGAGTACTTCCTATCTGGTGCAGTGTATTAGAAATGGTAGGGTATTGTGAAAATGGCTGGCTGAAATATACTATGTAAAAAGGGCTAGTCCAGTGCTGGAGAATGAGGCTATTGATAGGATGAATGTGCAGTATACCCATAAAATATTTTATTTTGTAAATACTATGTACCTACTGAATTATTTTCACTTGTGTTGGTGCTGTATTATGCACAGCTCTAATTTTACAGGGGCATATGAAACTCAGTGTAAACTTATTTTTTAAAGAGCTTAGTCCAGGGAAAAAGATTTATGTGTTGCTTTTCTAAGTATCTCTGAGTGAGCATGAACACTGAACATCTTTTGGGGGGAACGAAAACAGTCTGCAGTTCATATGATTCTTATATTAACCAGAAGAAGCTGAAAATCACTTGAAAAAGCAATTTGATTGAAGGGCAAGTTCTCTGGCATGCCTGAAGATTTAAATTTTTAGATGAAAGCTATTTATTTATTCATTTCTGTGATCTTGACATATTTATCCTAAAAGCTGTTCTGTATGGGAAGGCCTCTACACCCACACAGAGCTCTGCTGAAGTCACTGGAGGGTTTCCAGGGGTCTCTGCAGAGTAGATTACAAATTCAGTACCTACATTTGCATTATTAATTTAGAATGTTTATGGTCACTTAGGCCTATGGTTCTCATCCAGGAGCATGGGTACCCCTGGGGTGTGCAGAGGTCTTCTAGGGAGTATATCAACTCATTTAGATATTTGCCTAGTTTTGCAAGAGGCTACATAAAAAGGACTAGTTCAGACAGTACAAACTAAAATTTCATACAGACAATGACTTATTTATACTGTTCTATATATTATACATTGAAATGTAAGTACAATATTTATATTCCAATTGATTTATTATGGTAAAAAGGGGAAAGTCAGCAATCTTTCAGTAATAGTATGTTATGAAACTTTTATTTTTCTTTCTGATTTTGTAGGCAAGTTTTTTTTAAGTGAGGTGAAACATGGGATATGCAAGACAAATCAGACTCTTCAGTACAGTAGTTTGGAAATTTTGAGAGCCAGTGATTTAGCTGCCTGATTCTTATTTACATTAAGGCATTTTACCTCACTCTGGTGACACAAAGGGGTCTTAAACTGAGTGTAAATATTACTTATGCCTTTTTAAAGCCCCCTCCCCCATTGTCACAGCAGTGTAAAGTGGCCTGGGTATAAATGAGAATCAGAATCTTAAATACATAAATTGCAAACTACCAGTTTGAAAACTGATTATTTTTCTAAATGTCCCCACTATGACAACATGTGTAAATTGCAGACCAAATTATATTCATTAAAGCTTCTTAGATTTTATGGTAATCTTCAAGCTTCAGTGCTTTGCTTTGTAAATATGAGTTTTTTCTGGCTGCAGTCAGAGATCAGGTTGTTCTGTCCTTTCTTTCATTACACAGTTCTTTGGAAAAGACATAGCATGGGAGGTCACTTAGTAGAATGCACATTCTATTCCATTGCTCCTTTTCACACTCACTCTGTTTCTCTAAATAATAAATCACAAAATACATTTTGTGCTTGGTTAGAGGTGTGGTGTTTTTTTGCCATTCAATTGAACTTCTGACTGTTTGTTCTTTGGGTATTAACTTATTTTGATTAATCAGCTCACTTCTAACAACAGTGATGGTCTGTCTGTTAGTTTTGAGGCTGAGGTTGGCAGTAATGACATCTGAATAAATCATTTCCTCTAGGATATATTCCATGCATGTTGCCCTCAAATTAGTGGGATTTCATCTGTATTTCTTTCTGGCTTTCAAGCCAGCAAACATAAATAATGCATTGCGTGTTAGTAAAACCAAATAGATCTCCCTTCCTTGCAGTTTGTTGTAGGATCTTTGACCACAGCACTGCTGGGGGAGAGGTGTAGGGAGAGGGGGTAGCAGGGAATGGGGTGGGAGGAAATAGAAAAGCATTTTGGGTAACGAATACATTAAGCACCCCACTTTACTTCAGAATTCTTGCCACTATTGCCACATGCAGCAGTTTTTAACACTGCAGCAGGATTAAGTCAGACTCAGGCCATGTATTAGAAGGTTTATAATACAAAGTTATGTCCCCAAACCTATGTCCTTTTTCTGGGTGTTGTTTGTTCTCCCTCTCAACACGTATCTCCTAGTTAGGTTAGTTGCACCTGTCTATTAAAAAACAAAACAAAACAAAAACCTTATTTCTTTTTTACTTACTAATTCCTGTAAGGATTTAATATTGATTAAATAATATTTTTAAAACCCCTTCAGAAATTCTATGGTACCTACACAAGCCACTGAAATCAATGCTTGACTAAGGACTGACTGCAAGATTTGATCCCTGGGGAATGCTAACTATTCTTGACAACATTGTGGCTTTAAGCCACTGTCTGCACTGGGGAAAGACTGTGTAGTGGCAGTCACCCCTGGAGGTCTTCCACTTAATGCTCTTGGAAGCACAGGCCTAAGCAGGCCTTGCTGTTTAATAGCCTCTGACTGCTCTTCAAGCCAGTAAAAGGAGGCAGGGTATTTCCTATCCCTCTTTGAAGAATCTTAGAACAGCTGTCTGCATCAAACTTCCCCATTCTTTGCACAGCAAAGTGTGGTCTACCCACACTTTTCCACTGGTTTAACTAAAGGCATAATATTTATTAAAAACCTGTTTGGTTAAATATTTGCAACTTTCTGTGTGCAAACAGAAACCAATTTAAAACAGGCTTATATGGATTTATTTAGCTTGTACTGGTAAATTTAGAGGGCCAAATTAAAAGGCTGTAACTTGATAAGTGTGTTCACAGAGGGCTTGTAGTGGTTTGTTTAAACCAGTGGATATGTGCGTGTCCTCAGTGTTCAAGGATGGAGATTTTGCTTGACTTCTATACAGTGAGAAAGTTCCTTGCACATCTTCCCCCCCCCCCCCCGCTCCAACTTTGTACAACTTTCTAGGCTAGAGGCCTAATTTAGGGATGTGTTTTATACTAGAGATTTGTTCAAACTGCAGCTTTGATTCACAGCTTCAGGTAACTACAGTCAGTGCTTCTTTTGGACAAGAACTGGTTTTAAAAGGACATGGATGGATTAATTAAAACACAATCACTATTTGAATATTTTTCTTTCATGTCTTCCTGTGATCATTCCTTGGTTTCTTTCAAATGTTGTCTAGCCCATTGTGCATTGTCACATACAATGGTTACATATTGTCCAAGGCACCACCACAACTATTATTAATCTGTTTGCACTGTTGCAGCAATACAGTTCCAAGCTCGCCTATAGTCCATCAGTGTCTTTCCCCTCTGATGCCATTGCTTTCAAAATGGATACAGATGCATTAATGTACCCTTAACCCACCTGTACACTCCCAGGTCCTTTAAGCTATTGCCCACATTTATGTAATGTTCAGCCTTATGCACAGGGCCGAACACTGCAAAAAGCAGCTACTAGAAGATTTAAAAATAAAGCCAGGGCTAGATAAATAGCTGAGCCAGATGCCAGAGATGTGCAAGCAAAGGAGTAAATTGCCCCACTGGGCAATTGTAGGGCAACTATGAACTGCAGAGACTACATCAGCACAATTGTTTAAGTAGCCACAACAGGCGCTTATGAGGCCTCTATTCAGGGAATGGGAAAGATGTGAGGACAGGCCTATCTGGACTTCTTTTGTCCGTACATGTTGCCATAAAATAGAGTTGGTATCTGTGCCATGAAACAGGTAAACATTTCTTGCATGCCCATCATACAGTTCTTATTTGTGCAGGGAAGCTAAACTGATTTGCTTCACACAGGGCTCCTGTGCCTGTGAAAGAGTTACTTTTGACTGTTAGTGAGAGACTTAAGGGTTATATGGGAGTTTGTGCAGGCCTTTTGCACTGAAATGAATTTTACCCTATAGGCCTTAAACAAGATAGAGGTAGAACTCCACAAATTTTGTCCTTAGATATATAGATAATGGGTTCTGCACCTAATTCTCATGTTTACCTTCTTCATCCTGTATCATTAAAGGAAACTGAGGTATCACAGTTCAGGGCAACTGCACCCAATTTCTTTTTAGTGGCCCTGCAAGGGCACCTGATCAGGCTTCCAATTCTCTGGTTGTTGTTTCTTGGGGTGAAGACTCATGTTTCATTGCTTTCTGCCTGGGATATGTCCATGCAGCACAGTTCACTATCTTCACAGTGCATTTCCTGACACTGAAAGGTTGCCCGCAGACACCTATTTGCTTTCTCTTAAGAGATGCTTTACAGGTATGACTGCTACAGTTGTAAGGTACCACGCAGTTATGTGCATGCCAGCCTACTTTATTCTTAAGACGCATGGCAGAGGAAACATATTCAAAACAATAAAAACCCCATATGTATGCTAATAAGCAGGGCTGGCTCTACCCATGAGCCAGTGAGGCACTGGCTTGGGGTGTTGCACGTTAGAGGCACCAGGACGCAGAGCAGGCTGGCCCAGAAGCCAGACCCCACGCTCCTGCCCCACCCCGAGCCAGCCACTCTGCCCCTGGGAGCAGAGCAGGACAGCCCATGGGGCGAACTCTGCCCTCTTGCCCCAACTCCAAGCTGCCTTCCCCACTCCTAGGGAGGAACAGCCAACCCAGGGGAGGGGTGGGAGAGTATAGCCTGGCCTCTGGGCTGGCCTGCTCCCAGGAATGGCGCTAGGGTTTCTGGTGCCCCCTTGCAGTGCAGCAGATGCCCAGGCAGACGAGTGACATCACCGGGCAGCACAATGGCACAGTCCCCATTTTGGCACCCCTCAAACATTGGCGCCCTGCTGCAATGCTTATTGTCCTTACCGTGTTGCGCCGGCCCTGCCTGCTCCACCCCTGGATGGGCTGTTCCCTGTCCTAGGGGCAAGGCAAGCCGGCCCAGAGTGGAGGCTGTGTTCTGCACTCTTCATCCTGCCCGCAGCAAGGGTGCCAAACCATAAGCTGACTCGTGGCAGTGCAGCCCCTTGAGCCAGCACCACTAGTAAGTTTACCAGAGTGAGCCTCAATCCTAGCATGGATTCTCACAGGAGCAATCCTTCAATCCTGAAACTTCAAAGGAAGCACTTTCTTATGAGGTAGGCCTAGTCTCTCCAAACCAATCTGAAGGCCTATCCTTTCATCCACCAGGGGTCCTGTCCATTTGCTAGAGCCTGGGCCATTTTAAAAAAGGCTTGTTTTTCCAAAAATCCTGTCTTTTTCTGTTGGCCCCTGGAGAATCCAGTTTAAACTTGTATATGCATCTTTCTCCAAGGGAGTAGCTTCAAAGTGTTGATAGTGGAGGAAGTACAAGAGCATCACCCCCTTCCTGCTAGAGAAGGCACATACATACAATGCTACAACACCACATACACAATAACGTTTATCTTAATTCCATAAGGTAGTTCAGGGTAGTCGCAGAGGGATCTGATTAATTCTGGCCACCTGAGAGGAATCCTAGCTCTGATCTGGAAAAGTCTTGAGGGGCACATAGGTAGACAGAAAACGGCATGTCAATACGAATCATAATCAATATCTATTATGCAGCTCTTAAAAGCCAAAATAATAGTAAAACCTACCAAAGATCAGCAGAAAATTCTCCATTTAAAATCCGTATTATGATTTGAGTGAAGAAGAGATGAATCTTATATCTCCCTCCTTTTCACAGCATGGCTTTGAAACATCAGGAGCAATGATGACTGTTAGCCAAGATGGGCAGAGACATAAAACTATGCTCTGAAATATCCCTGGACTCTGTTTTTTTGGGAAGGGGTAGCAAGTGGAACACTTGATGATTACCCAGTGTTCATTCCCTGTGACACACCTGGCGTTGCCTACTATTTGGATACAGGGCTAGATGGACCAGTTTGACTGTTCTCATGAACAACACTTCAGTTGCAAGTGCTCAGACAGAAACAAGTCACAAAGTCAAGGTCTCACTGCACCCTTGACAGAGCAGTTGTGCATTTTAGCCCTGCCATGTTTGTATGGCATTGCACAGCAAGATGACGGATCTGGTAAATGAGATTTTTTACTCACTTTTCTGCTGTGAAATACTAGAAAATTGAAATTATCCATTAAAAAGGAAGACCAAGCTTATGCAGCTGCAACATAAATTAGCAAACTTACTGAGTGGATGAAAATGAAGGGGGGAAAAAAAGGCTCATGTAACACAGAACAGAAGATTTATTTGTTTATTTATTTATTTATTTTAAAAAGTTAGTAGTTTCTAGAAGTACTGTAGGCTTATTGGGTGCTATCTGACCCTCAATTTCATCATACAGCTTTAGTGGCAATCACATATCTTTGTTATGAAATAAAACCTAATTTCAGTCCTACAGGCAAAGCTTGAATAACAGAACTTTATCTGTGGATAGTAATTATAGGCTGAGGGAACTGAACACTGTCTCCCAGGTGGGCTGTCCAAGAACCCACAGTGCATGTGCACAGTACAGTACAAAACCCACCGTAAACAGAGCCAGCAATGAGGATAGCACACATGGACAGTATAACTTATGCCTCTCTCTAGTCCATGAGGAATGTTGGGCCTTCACCACTGCCTTCCATCTTTGATGGTATCTTGCTGCTGCTGTCTTAGCTTCTTCCCATGTCATTCTGATAGCTTTAAATTCAGCATGATGCTTCCCCCTTCCTGAACTTGTTGCCCAGGAGATCTGTGCTGTGCAGGAGCCCACTGGCCATACCACATTCCTAACATATTTCATGTTCCAAAACAGAATGCTGTGAGTCCTACTCAGCAGTAGAGAAGTTGGTGTGAAATCTAGTGTACTGGAAGCCTTGTGCATCCTGTATGTATCTCAAAGATTTGCCCAGTCCAGGAATAACAAAATGATCATAATTGTGTTGGGCATTGACTTCATTTTATTAAAACACAATTGTAACTACTCCCATAACTAGTGTTGCTTTCCCAACAAGCTAAAATTCCCCATGCTGTAGTTTGCATTTGTCACCTTTTTTGTATTGTCTTCCTTTAGTTCAGTGGATGTCTATCTTACCTGCTGACGGGTTAATAGCAAGCTACAAAGCTTAGCCTCAAAAAGTCAGATCAAAGAACAGTAACAGACTGATGAAGTTGGGCACAGTCACTCATCACAAGACTGTCCCTAGGGTGATAGAGGGCCTAGGGCAAATCACACTGGGCCCCCCCATAACATTTTATGCAAGTGAAATCTGGTAACAATGAAAGTCAAGGACAGCTGCTATCCGCACTGTGGCACCCTTAAAAAACAGCAACAAAGGAAGAAGATTTAAAAAACAAACAACGTCCTGCCCTGGGACGGTGTGAAAGAGTGGGTGATATCTGTCAATAAAGGCTTGTCTACATGTGGAATTAATCAGGAACATCCACTCTTAAATAATTTCATATGTAGACACACTTGTTCAGGAATAAGATAGCTTTGTTTCTGTTTAGCTTAAGCGGCCCTCATGGTGATTTGAGTTTGAGACCCCCGGCTTAACCCATTGTGTTTAGCTAAACAAGAAAGTGGCAAAAGAAGTTTCACATGGTCTGTCCAAAAACACTAGTGCATTTCTAAGAACAGATGATCCAGTTACAAGGTATGGTGGGCCCAATACCTGTTCAAGGGCTCATTTAGAGAGAGCTGTATAGCCTGGTATCCTTTCCATTGAGTTGTATTGCCCAGGGCTGTGATTGCATGCATTCAGGGACAAAATCTAAAGATGAAGACAACATCGGCAGTTGCAGCAGAGGTGTAGGTGGCAGGCAGTACAAGGGCTGGCTTCCCCATGGAATATGACACACTATTGAAAATTATTAATAGTAGCACTGGGCATGTTCCTTCCCCTTCTGAATGAATCAAGCCAGAACTGTTGTACTGGCATCAACAAATAAGTAACTTGCAGCAGGTGGTACCAGCTAGGCTGCCCATTTCATTTCAGTCCAAGCAAAGTCACCCATTTGTGGGGAAGTGAGCATTAAGACAGAATAGTGGCTCTAATTCAAGCATCAAATCTACTAAGGAAGGAGATTACTACTCCAATTATAGTACCAGTAGACACAAATAACTCTTTCTGTGAAACAACTATAAGGGTTTCCTCACCAGCTAAAGAAATCTGGCTAGCACGTAAACGAAGTTCAATGGACAGTTGTACAGTATGTGTGGCATTGCTGATCCATTTGCAGATCTTGCCACGTGCCTGTTGATTGACATACAGTACGAGACAATCTGTGGGAATTTTGATAGAGAGTCCATGATGCATTATGATTCCTCTGTCTTCCCTTTTTTCTCTTCTTTATATAAAGATTCTTAATATTGAACTAAAAAAAAAAGGGGGGGGGATTTGGCATTTCTAGATTATCCTAATGACACATTTTGAGTACCAAACATAAGGTAAATTATCAGTAGGTTTTTTTAATTATTATTTTTGTTCCCAGGCCAGTGATCTATTTGACATGAATCATTCTTTAACATAAGCCCTTCTAAAATTAAGAACTGTCTTCCAGCATTTTGGAAAGAAGCAAAGTAAACTAAATTATTTTCACTCAGTGGAAGGAGGAAGACCTTGATGTTACAATGGGCTCTGAGAGGTGGATGGATCAACTGGAATGGTGCTATGTGTTAGTACAGTGGTCCACTGTAAAATGGCTTACCTACACAGAACTCACTCCAGGCCAGGGTGAGATTTTCAAAAGACCCAGCATCCAATTCCTAGGGAGGACAATGGAAATTGCTAGGTGCTGGGTGTCTCAGTTTCAGGGTAACTGTACTTCTATTTCACACAGGAGTATCCAATCGACTGTGGGATCTCTAGCTGTTACTTTGTCTCCCTTGCTTCTGACTGGGTGTTTTACAGTTGTACAATTTCCTGCCTTATGTTGTGATATCCCCAGCAAGCCAGTTTGCCTAACAGTCAGTGGCTGTGCATTACTTTCTTTCTAAGGCCTATGAACAGCATGGATCCAAGCAATACAATTACATTAAAAAAGGCTAAGGAAGTTTCTATACTCGTGCTAAAATCTTACTAGAGGTCACCTGTCAGCCTTATTCTAGTGTAGGTGCTGGTACAGAAGGTCCTAAGTGTTCATTGCTTCAGAATAAAAGCCCCAAGTCAATTTAGACCCAGCCTTTTTATGCCAAAATCCCTTTCTTTAGTGTCTGGAACCACTATATGCAAACCTCACCAGGGGGTGTTACCTCTCTGGAAGTGTTTACAACCTTAATCACCCCCCTCAGCTGTTTTTTAATTTCGGAAGGAACTTTGGCAACCCTCAAATTCCAGAATTGCATATGATCCCTGGCCAACAGTGATACATCAGCTATTCATAATTTTAATACAGTATGTTCCTGCAAAGACATTGCATGCATTTGCAATATCTGTCACTCTGAGCTCTTTTGAAAATCTGACCATATGTGTAATATTTCAAAAAGAGCCCATGTGCATGTACACACACACTTTGAAGATTTTTTAAAAAATCACATAACTTCTCATTTTAATTAAGTCAAAGCAGATTCAGAAAAAAAAATATAACACTCTTTAACGAACTGCAACACCACAAATGATAATCAGAAAATAGAAACAAAACTATTGAGCCTGAAAATGTTTTCTCCCTAGCCTAGACACTAATGCTATACAATCACATTTTGCATTCAGACTGGCCTCCATCTGAAGATCTCAAAATCCTTTATATTAATGAATCCAGGACCCCTGGATACTTAATTGTTTAATATTATAAAGCATATTATTATCTTATAACATTATAAAGTGTATCATTAGTTCCCGTAATACAAGGTCTTAAAATTGACACACAGAGATATTAAGTAAATGCCCAGGATCACCTGTGTGTGGCAGAATCCTTGGAACTTCCATGCCTGACTAGACCATCCTACTCCACCTTCATCATTACTTATTGACGTAAATGTGGTGGGTTTTTTTTTTTCCTGTATAAGATGCAAAGGCAAAGTTACACACACACACACACACACACACACACACACACACACACAGTCAGGGATTTTCCTAATACCCCCCTAAATTTCTCAACACCCCCCAGGTGTCAGCTAGTAATAGTGTTATGCCAATTTAGTGAGTACCCCAAAAGGCCCCCTACACCCCTCCTAATTTCAAGTCCTGGGGAGAATACTGAACAGAGTATAATGCAGTGTGTGGGACAGGGCCATCCCTAAGGGGTGCAGGGCCCCAGGCAAATCACCCTCTGTGGGGCCTCCACTCACCTCACCCCACCCGACCGTCCCAGGGCAGGAGCAGGCCCCTGCACTGGCCATCCCATGGCGGGAACCGGGCAAGCTGGCCAAAAGAGGTGGGATGGTTCAGCGCTGCCAGTTCCCCCATATGCGCTGCTCTTGGCTCTGTGCTGGAGCAGTGGGGTGCAGAAGGTAGCATGGCCAGGACAGGGAGTAGTGATACTGGCTCCACGCTGTCTCCTGCCGAGAGCAGTGCACATGGTGGGGAGGGAGGTGGCTGGACTGGCAGCCAGAGGCATTGCTGGATGGGAAAAAAACCCGGGCATGGGCCCACAGGCTGTGCCCACCATGGGCCCCACTCCCAGATTCCCAGGCCACACCCCACAATGCCCCACCTGAAACTGGAAAATTTTAGTTCACATGAAATATTTTGGGGTGTAGAAGTTTCACATGAAATGGAAATTTTGGAAACATGGAGATGAGATGCTTCTCAAAGGAAATGTGCTCCTTGGCACCATGCCAGCTGCTGACTAAAATTGAAGTTTTGTCTGTTTCCAATCAACAGCCGCCAAGGTAGCAGAAGGGCAGCCTAGCCACATGGACTAACATAGATTATCCTGGGCTAGTGTGTTCAGGCCTACACATACACACCTGCCCCACACCCCTCTCCCTGCCAGGTTATAGTACAACATCTCCTTCATACCCATCTGCTTTAAGAACCATAACGGGAACAATCATTCATGTCTCACGTTCTCTGCAAATGAGTGCAGGAGCAGGACGTTTTTCCTTAAAAGGTCACAGACCATGTCAGGAGAACACACAAAAAATGTCTCCCTGTCTGACAAGGCACATCATTCCCTAGCCCTGTTGCTGAATATCAGGAGCCAAGAAGCTCTGCAAATAGGAGTAGGAGGGAAGGTGGTGGATCAAATTGTCACTGGGACTTCCAGCCAACTTTCATAGGTTCCCCATACACTGGGGAAGTTGATGGTATCTGGGTGCCCAGCTGGCACACAGCTCCATGCCCAGCTGTGAGATGCTACCCTGCCAACCCACACCAGACATATCTACTGCTGTGGTTCTCAAGATTTTTAAATAGATCTCACCCCTCCCATGAACTTTGCTGTAATGCCTGCCTTCCCTACAACCTTCTGAGTGGAAGCATGAGAATAGGGAGCAGGGGAGGAGGGAGTGGGGTGTCAAGAGAGTCAGAGGAGACATGCAGCTGGGTGGCAGGCACCAGGGAAGGCAGCACAGCATCTGCAATTTCCCATGCTGTTTCTGCCCTAGGCCAAATGCCTGGGCATGTTGCAGGGCAGGAAATTTAAAAAGGCTCCAGCCTGGTCCCAGCTAACAGTTGCATGCAAACCAGGTGGGGGAAGTTAGGGAGCTCATGAGGCAAACAAGTCCATTTCACTTAGGATGGGAAAAACAAGAAGGATCCACCCCAGAAAGAAAAAAAAAAACACACAACAAAATACAAGATGCAAGTCATGTCAGATCACCAGCTGTTTATAGTGATCACACAGGAGCTCTGAGGAAGCAAGACACAGGAAGTTCCATAGATTTACTTAAGAGTCAGCCAATATAAAAGAAGGGTAAAAAGATGAAAATTTACCCAGCACCTGTGGGAGAATGGGCAGGCAACACTAATTGTCACCTGCTCACCTTGGGATGGGCAGGGGGAATTCAAACATCGAGAGCAGGAATGGCCAAACTTATGGAACTCAAGAGCCACACAAGTTGATTAGTAAGCCTTTGAGAGCCACACTGTGGCATATAGCCATATGCTTTTACCTATTCCAAAATTACCAAGTTTAAAATTCATTGCACACTTTAATTTTATCATAAAACGAGGGCAAATATTGATCCTATTAATGTCAGATACTAAAAATTATTTAATGTTACCATGAAAACTAGGCCTGTATAGTAAAAAATTAGCTGTCTCTCGATGTAGAAGACTGCAGGCTAGCAGTGAGTTTTTTTAAATCCCGACCATGCCACACTTCTCCCCGCTGTCCCCAACCATGCCTCATTTCTCTCTGGTGTCCCCAACAATGCCGCCGCTCCCCCCCCATCGTCCCAACCCCATCCCAAATTCCCAGGCCCTGACACTGGCTCTCCCAGGCCCTGATGCTGGCTCCTTCGGACATGCTAAGAGCAGAAGATTTAAAACTCCTAGGCTGGAGTGCTTTCCTAAATTGATTTGCTGATGTTCTTCTGGGAGCTGCACTTTTTCACTCAAGAGCTGCATGTGGCTCCCAAGCCACAGTTTGGCCATACCTGATCAAGAGATTAGTTTAAAAACACAGTATAATCTTTGGCCAAAAAAGACTTATTTTTGTCATTCTTGTGATTTTTGATCTTTTGAAACTGGCAGTACTGTATGCCACCATATACTTCACTCAAGGAATTCCTTTCCCTAACTGTATTCTTCCTGCTAGTGCAGGGCCAGGCTTCTGTAGCCACAATGTAGGGACACAGGTAGATAAAATTAATTGATTGTACCTTTAAAGCATCTGGTAGGCAATACTGCATCTGTTCTTTAATAGCATAACTGAAATAACTAACTCAGTTTAATAGATATTATAACCAATGTCCAACAAAGCTCAATGTTGTGAATTTAGAACACCATTTTGTATTCTTCATAAAACTTGTTTTAGGTGTATACTCTGGAATTTCATTTAAATGTGCGAACAAAATGTGCGAATGAAGGGTGTGTGTGATGGAATCAGTCAACACCAGCCTGTCCTAATGAAATGCAAGTACCACCTTAATGGCTAAGCGATGCAAACAACTCCCACAAAAGCAAGGACCTACCCCAGAAAGAAAAGAAAAAAAAACACAAGGTGAAAGTCATGTCTGTAAATGGCTGGTGGTCAGTGATCTCACAGGATCCCTGGCCAGGCCTCCCTGCCGGCCACCCAGTCTCGCCAAGGGCAAGTCTGGTGCCAGCAGCCGTGGTAATTTCCAGCTCCAATAGCATATATTAAAGTTGCTGCAGTGAAAAAGCTCGTAGTTGGATCTTGGGATCGAGCTGGTGGTCCGCCGTGGGGTGATCTGCCGCCTGTTCCAGCCCTTGCCTCTCAGTGCTCCCTTGATGCTCTTAACTGAGCATCTTGGGGCTCTGAAGCGTTAAGTCAGTACTAATCCCTATAAGAGGACCCTGTGCCCTAGCTGAAGGGTGGCAGCCGCAAGCAGGTGCCTCACCCGGTGCTGAGTTGTAACTGAGCCAGCAGGGGGAGATGGCGGGAGTGACGCAGCGGTGGTGAGCTTTGGCAGGGGCACACTTCCGAGCAGTCAGGGCTGTGCACTGGGGACACTGTGCTTTGGGGAACAGCTGGCACCATCCCTGTGCTGTTCCCTGCTACTGTGTCACTCTGTCCCTTCCCCTCTGCAGTAGACCCTCCGTGAGGCGGAGGCTGGTCCTGGCAGGTGTCACTAGCTTCGGAGACCTCCTGGACTATGCCCACAGGGACTGGGTGGATCCCTGAGCCAGCTCAGCACATGGGTCTCTCCACCCCTCATAACCCCCGCCCCCTACTCCAGGAGGTGAAGGTGGCCCTGTCCCCCCGCTGCTTGGACCTACCTTGTGTGGGTCCTAGGAGAGGGTACTCCCTACCCCCCTCTCAGTCCCGGCCCTCTGAAGCTCTTGATTGGGCCCCAGGCCTGCAAGCCGCCCCCGCTCCACACCCCGAGCTGGCTGCTAGAGCTGCAGCCGGTCCCCTTCCAAACCACGCCCCACCAATAGTGTACACACTCATGCTCCACACCATCCACTTCCTCGCCTTTGTGTCCTGCCATGACACCAAATGGCAGGAGCTAATCCCATCTGCGGAGGGCGAGGACCCCTGGTGGGCCAGCCTGTATGCCACCTTGACTCCCATGGCCTGCCGGGGACATCAGTTGGCAGCTCCTCCATGGAGCCGTGAGCACGGCCATGTACTTGGCACGGCTCACCCCCCATCCTGACACCTGCCCCTTCTGGGGCATGAGGGAGAACCTGACACACGCCTACTTAGAAAGCACCAGGTCACAGCCCCTTTTCTGGCTCCTCCAGAACCTCTTACTGAGGTTCTGGCTGCATTTCTCCCCAGACCTGTTTCTCTATGAACTCCCTATCCATGGCCACACAAAGTTGCGGGACCTCCTTGCCAACCTCCTCCTGGCATACCCCAAGACCGCCATCTATAAGGCCAGAGAGAGGAGGTTGGCTGGGGAAGGGGCCTGTGACTGTGGGGCCTATTTCTGGTCCCTCGTCCAGGCAGAGTTCCTCTGAGCTGTGTCCGCTGGCTCCCTTCACAGCTTCTGGAAAGGGTGGGCGCTGTCTGAGGTTCTCTACTCAGTGTCCCCTTCTGAATCCCGTATTATAAACCTGTGACTCTCCCTCCCTCCCTGTGATTTCCTTAAATTGTCCCACACAATCTTTTGAAAAACATACCAGTGCCACCTCCCCTTAGGCTGGGGGAGGGGTTTTAGAAGTGGATGGGCTTGTGCCCACCCACCACCATTCCTTCAATAGGACCCAGTCTCGCCACCTGGGCTAGTGAGAGGTGGGGTGACCCCTGGCCAGGCCTGCATTCTGCCCCTGAGCCTTGCCCCTGGGACAGTGGGAGGGGACCCTGGCCAAACCTGCCCACTGGCCTGGAGGGCAGGCGTTGACACTGGACCAGATCTGCCTACCAGCCCACTGGCCGGAGGGGCAGGGATTTGACCCTAGGCCAGACCTGACCACCAGCCTACTGGCCTGGGGTTTGAGCCCTGGCCAGACCTTCCTACTATCTAGGCTAGGGGGAAGTGACTCCTGGCCTTGCTGCCTGGGCTTGAGGGGAGTATAAACCCTGGCCCCACCTGCTCCCCAGCACTGCTGCCTGGACTTGGGAGGCAACCCCTGACCACCTGGGCTTGGAGAGAGTTGGGGGTTGATCCCTAACCAGACCTGTAACCCTGGCCTTGCCACCTGGGCTGCTGGTGGGGGGTAAACAAACCCTGGTCCAGCTTGCCCATTGGCTTGCTGGCATTGCCATCTGGGCGTGTGCGTGCATGCGTGAAAGAGATGCCTGGCTCAGCCTGACCCCGGCCTTGCTGCCTGGGCCTGTAGTGCATAACTCCAGGCCCACGTGCCCCCTAGCCCTGCCACCTTGGCTTTGGAGGGGAATGACCACTGCCCGGGTCTGCCCCATGGGGCTCACCACCTGACCATCAGGGAGGAGGCGGCAACCCTGGCCATGACCTCGCCACCTGGGCTTAGCGGAGGTGACTCATGACCCAGCCTGCCTGCTGGCTCCCCAGCCTCGCCACCTGGGCTTGTAGGGTGACCCCTAGCCAGGTCTGCCCCCAGCCTCATTGCTTGGGCTTATGGCAGGAGGAAGACCCCTGGCCTTGCCTCCCACCCAGCCCCACCACCTGGGCTTGGAGGAAGGAGACGCATGGCCCAGCCTGACTGCTGCCCTCCCCCCCCCCCAGCCATGCTGCCTTGGCTAGGTGGAGATGACCCCTGGCCCAGCCTGCCCCCTAGCCTCATAGCCTGGGCTGAGGGGTGGGGGTGGGGGGAGACCCTGGCCCAGCCTGCCCTCCAACCTCACCACCCGTCCTGGTCTGCCTGCCATCCTCTCACCTGGCCACCAGCATGACCCAGGGCCAAGAACTGCATAATCCTTGATCCACCTGCTCCCCCCCCCAATGTTACTCCGGGCCAAGGGATGGTCCTAGATTCCCAACCCCCATCCCTCGCCAACCTGGCTGCTGGCCCAAGGCCCAGGTGGGCCTGCTCTCCAGCCATCTGCCCACATTGGCCTGGTGAGATCCAGGTCCCCCAGACCCCCTACCCCTGACTTGGCTGGTAGCCTGACCCAGGGTGCCAGGGGAGGGCATCTCCCCAAGCAACTCCCCGCATGATCCAAGCTCCAGGTCGCACCAGATTCCCCCCCGCTATGTGGTCCCTGGGCTGGTGCTGCCAATGGCTGCTGGAGGAGAAAAGGGTTACACCCCCCCCCCCAGCTAATCACTCAGCTGCAGGCTCCCAGGGGAGGGCAGCAGACTTCCCAGCTATTCACCTGCAAAGCAGGGGCTGAGTGAGCCTGTGTCTGCTGGCCAAAACCATTTAGGGCTCACCTTAGGACACTCGGGGCTCCTACCACGGGGGGGGGGGTGCAGTCTGGCCCCATGGAGCCCCCCCAAAGCTCAGGCCCTTGGGTGGCTGCCCTGCTCACCCTACCCTCGGGACTGCTCTGCTGCAGGCTCTACACTCGCCACCCCAGCTCGCTCAGCACCGCCGCCTTTCCTGTTTGCTTGCTAAAATTATTTCCCTCTCCAAACGCTGCCGCCGCTTACTCGAATGCATCCCACCCCGCTTTATTACCCGTGCAAACCCATCCATCAGCCTGCAAAGCCCCCATCCCGACCTGCCCAGCCTTCCTTCGCACAGCAGCAGCAGCACCACGCGCAGGAAGGGGGGACGCTGTCGGGCGCGTGGTTGCTAAAAGCATGGGCGCGAGCAGAGAAAACCCCTAAGTGACGGCCGCCCCTCACCCCAGAGGAAAGGGCTGCAGCAGCCGCGCCTGCACGAGCCTCTGCCTCGCTGCAAGAGGGACACAGACACCCACACGCAGGCGCGATCACCCGGGAGCTTTTCCTGTTGTGCAGCAGCCGCTCCAGTGAGTGACAGGCGAAGGGCAGCCAACGAGGCGCGCGCTAGCTCCCCGCCGCCGCCGCGGCCTGGCGGGGTGTGCAGCGAAAGGGGGGAACCCCGCGCCGCCGCCCTGCTGCAGCGGCCGCCATCAGCCCTGCCCCACCTCCGCGCCAGCCGCTGCACAGCGCTCGCGGCCGCTCAACCAAGCCTGCCGAACGCTCCGGGCAGAATTCCACCCCCGGCCGTTGCGGCGGCGGCGGCGGCGACTCCCCGCCTCGCGCGTGGGGCGGCGGCCACCAGAACACCTGGGCGGGGGGGGCGGGCCGCAGCTACCTGACAGTGATTGGCAGCCGCGCCGGAGCCAATGGCTGGAAGGCGGGGGGAGCGGTGGGCGTAGAGCTGGGCCGTGAGGGTAGGTTGCGCCTTGGATTGGGTACAGCTCGGCGGTGGCGGCTGTGGGAGGGAAAGGAGAGACCTTGGGAGGGGGAAGAGACGGATCCAGACCCAGCGAGCAGCCGCCGCTGCCACTCCGCTGCTGCTGTGGGGGCAGGAAGCCCGGGAGTGCTGCATTTGCCCCCCGCTTGGGTCGCTTTTAATTTTAATTAATTTTGCTGGCTGCCTGCGCCTGGTCTTCATGCAAAAAAAAATAGCTGCAAAGAAGGAAGCGAGTGGCGTGATTGAGCTCAATCATTAACTAGAGGAGGGGGCGGAGGAGGAAGAAGCCGGAGGAGGAAAGCCGAGCAAGCAGCAGGCGAGAGGGGCAGTAACTTTAACCGCAGCCAAGAGACACTGAGTGGCCCTTTGCTGCTGCTGCAGCAGCCGCCTCAGCCTTGCGTCTGCCGTGCGAGGGAGAGAGCCCTTCCCTCCCGCTCCCGGCTGCTGGAAATGTCTGAGCACAAGGCAATTGAGCCGAAGTTATCAACGACGGACAGGGTGGTGAAAGGTAAGCGCCGCGCCTTGCACGGCCGGACAGACTTGCATTGCTCCTCCATTTTTTTTTTTTTGCTCCTTGAAATTGGGCTAGCAGCCTCTTTCCAAGCTAGCGAGCGCCTGTCTTCCTGCCTCCCCCCCGTCGGCTGCTTATTGACCGTGGCTGCAGTTGCTAAATGGACGAGGCGGGAAGGGGCGGAGGAGGTGATGGGGGAGAGCCGCGGGGACAGACATAGGAAGTGGGCGGCTGAGGTCCGATGGCTCGGAGGGGCTCTCTGCCCGCTGCTCCATTGCAGCATTTTTCCTCCCCCTCGCCGCTTGCACAGGGCTCGCGAGAGAGAGAGAGGGGGAGCCCCAGCTGCCTGAGGCGCTGGAGAGGCTGAGGAAGAAGGAAGGGGAGGGCGGGAAGCGAGTGAGGAGCCTGGCGCTTTCCCTCCCTCGCCTGCTTGCTCGGGCTTTGCACCTCTCCGTGCAGATGGGGGCTTGCTTTTCAGCTCCCCCGCTGCACGAACAGGTCCCTGAATCCCGAGAGCTGGGGCTGTCCCCAGTCCTTCCCTCAGCCCGCTGGAGGGACACCTGAGCCCCTCACACGAGCAGCTTCTCCTCCCCTCCCTCTGGTGAGTGTCCACACCTAGCCTGCCTCGGTGGAAAAAAGCCAGGCCAGCAGGCGGTAGGAAGTTTCTTCTCTGTCTGGGCAGTGCCCGCTGCCCATCCATTTCATTTAGGGAGAGGGACCTGACTCTGGAATATTTCCTCCAGGAGATGAAGAGGCATCTGCCAGCCGTGTAGAAACAGAGCAGCCAAGCCATCATGGTTCTTCTTGATGGTTTGGCCTGCTGGCATGTGGAGTTACCCGGCAGAGGTGCCTTTATTTCTTGGCATCTTTTGCGCATAGCTGCCTGGGGGTGCTCGCCACACATGAGTATCGGCGCTCCATTTTAGAAGCCTACATGTATGCTCTAGGAGCTTCCACGCTCCTGTGGTGGCTAGTTGGTCGAAAAACCTGCGGGAGTTTTCCTGAGCCTCGCAAGCACTGTGCGCAGCAATAAGCGTTTATTTCTTTATGGTGCGAATGTGTGTGGTTTAATAGGTGGATGCTTGTAGCGAGGGTGCACGTTTCGTTATCTGCTATGTACTTGGGTGTAATATGTTTTATCTGCCTTGCGCTATAAAGCAGTATTTACCTCTGGATCTTTTTTTGTGAAATACAAACTCACAATGCTTCGTGAATGCTTCCACAATTCAAGAGACTAAATACATGGTGCTGTAGTATACACAATGTTATGTGTTCACTTGAGCATCAGCCATAACAAAACCCCATATAAATCTTTTGAGAGAGTCACATCATTAACGTATTTTTTTTCTTGCTTTTTCCTCATGACATTTCATAGCCAAGGCTTTATTTAAAAAAAAAAACAAAAAAAAAACTCGGTTGCATTCACCATAGTAACAGGTTTTTAAAAAACGAAGTTTGCCTTTGTGTTGTGAAATAGGAAAAGATTGTCTCATGACTTTAGGCAGATATTATGTTCAGTCATGGTCCTGTGACATCAAACTAAAACAACAAGGATTTAGACGTTTGTAATATGTCACTAGGCTTTTCTTGTACCCCTTAATGGTAGACATCACAAACATCTCCTGAACTTAAAAACATTGCCTAATGTCTAGATTACACTAGTAATTGGGCTGAATGAAGAGTTCTTCAATTTTGTGTTTCGATTCTGTGCAAAGGTGGGCCCAAGTCCTACGGACTTGAATCAGGGAAAACTTTTTATTTCAGTGGATATTCTGCATGAGTAAAAACTGATGCAAGATACGACCTATTATAGTTTTACTTTGGCGGAGAAAAAAAGATAAAATCATCTTTGCTTTTTTGAATGCAGGTACATAAATTGCCACTTCCACATTTAATAATAGGCTTATGTTACAGCTGTCTTTAAAGATGCTACAATAAGTCTAGTTTTGCTTTTGTTTTTTAAACATTAGTTCTTGTCTCATTATGAGCCTTAACCTTAAATTGCTCTTCACATTGTTAAAATTTATTGTGTGTTAATAAATTTATATAGGGGACGTGCTTTCCAGAAACACTGTTTCTAAGACACTTTGACAGCACGTATAGTTCTTACGTTTTTTGCAAATTGGGCAAACGTTCAGCCCGCCAAACCTTCTAAGATTTTATTCCTTTTATGACATGTTTATTTAGAAGGATTGAAGGAAGGAACAAAACTTGACCTAAATCATGCTTAGAAGATTGATTCACTCATCTGGCCTGATAGTTGTTATAGGTCAACATTATGTAGTTAACATTTGGATTCATTTAACTGGTTCATTCATTTATTAAACACCAAAATCCTGTTAAATTCTTAAATACAGAACCTGGAGCGAGTAGTGCACAATAAACTCTTAATAGGATTACTTTTATACTATGTCATATTCATTTTAAATTGCCTTCACTGAACTGCCTTTTTATTGTTTAGAAGCATAAATGAAGAAAGATAGTAATGTGTTTTTTTTCCACTTGCACAAGCAAAACAAATGAGATTCTTAACTTCATTTTGTGCTGTAGAATCCCAGGTTCTGTATTACACCAGCCAAAGCTGTAGTGTTTCTTGTTCATAGGTCATTATCTGTATCTTCCTGAGATGAGAAGCTGAGTAGCCTCATAATGGTAAAATTAATAATCAAATATTACTAAAAATGCAGGTGGAAATAATGATTGAGCCTTAAAATATGACAGAGAATTGCTTAATTTATTTGAATCCTCTGACCCGTGTTCAGCTATGACTATATAAACAGCTTTTATTTTAAAGCTTGAAAAGGTTCCATTTTACTATTTATTTGGGGAAGAAACTTTCTTTGTTCATGTTTATGGGCTTTGGGTTTGTTTAGTTCTGAGTGCACAAGAAGCAGTGAATTTACCAGTCAGGATCTGTTGATTTACCTACTGCAAAACCAGTTATAAATGTGACAGGAGACGCCTTTGTTATTTATATCAAGAACTCAAACTCTTTGTGTGTGAAACTTAAGTAGGAACTACTATGTAATAGTGAGTGATGGGTTTGATAGGGTGAGAATTTAACGGTTTTGGACAGATTGCCATCCTGTTGACACCTCTTGGGTGGTTTTTTTTTTTTTTTTTTTGGTTACCTTTCTTAAGGATGCTGCTAAAGAGAGTGACTTTAAAAGATGAGAAGCAGCTTCAGTGCAAGTATTTCATACTTTGCCACCCGTATAGCATTACCTTGATTATTAAAATGATTTAACTCGTTAGAAAAAACCAAATCTCCCTCCCCCCAGCAAGTTGGACGCTACTGAATGCCTTGCGATCTTGGCCTTCTCTTTCCTGTGTCATGTCATTTGCACAACGTGTCTTCTGCTGACAGCTTACTGAGTGGAATCTTAATACCCACAAGTCAGAAACGATAGTATAGTCAGCAGTATGAAGAAGTAATTGAAATCCATGTATTAAAATGGCAAATTTCTAAAGCAAGTGCACTTTAATATGAGTTGATTGCATCCTTGGGAATGGCAGAGAGAGAGTATCCTAGGTGTCTGTCCAAAGATACTGTTATAGTTCAGTCAAGCAATGATTATGCTGCATCTCTTTAAGACAGTCTGTGCATGCATTCTGATACAAAGAGGGTTGAGAACTTCTTGCAGCTGTAACTTGGACAAGTCAGCCTTAGACTATTGGAGTTGACAGCATGTGAACATATTCTTTAAAATGTATGGTTCTGGAAACACACGTGTGACTGGATCAGTGGGATTATTGATATGTCTATAAAACTGAGTATTGTTGAAAGGTGTTTGCTTGAAAAACTTGTAGGACTGAAGACCTTCATGTCCCCACTGATGCTGACCATGTTAGCTTCTCCATGTCACTTGGCTTATGAGCTTTGAGCCCTTGGGATGAGAAGATGGCTAATTTATCCACACAAATTTCCCACTTGAAGCTCTGAAAAGAGGTGTCAGTGCTCTAGATATGGTGACTTTTTTTTTTTTTTTAAATGATTGGAATACCTGCCAAGGGAGCTTGGGTTGACAGACCCCTTCCGCAAAAGCCATAGAGCAGCAGTTTGATAGGAGCACCTTTGATCGCTGCTGACCTTGGCAAGACTTGAACCAGCTTGTATATCACATTACCAGTCTCTTCAAAATGTTCTATATTGCATTACAGTCTCCTGAAATACTATTCTAAAGTGCAGCAACCCACAATAAAAACAAAAATGTCTGCGTTCCACTCTATTCCCCCAAAGATGGCATACAACAATATTATTATTACAACATTAATGTCTGTTTACTATTGTTTGCAAACAGCTATCCTGTTGTGTGTTTGTGTTTTTTATTTTAATTTGGAATTGACTGTTTGAGCTGACTACAAGAACTGAACCTTCCTAGGACATCCAGCAACTGGAGTTTGTGTTGGGAGGGGAAAATCTGCTTCTTTCAGATCTATTGCTCCTAGACCTTCCTGGTCATCACACTTGCCATTTTGTGTACCAACCTCTGGCCAGAAATGATTGTTTAGGGTGGTGTGTGATATGTAGATAGATTTATTTATGTTTGGGTCAGATCTTGATTCCCAGTATTTAAATATGAGGAGTCAAGGTCTAGCCCAAAAAGAAATAGTTTCTTTGCTTTTTTATGTCTCAGCGCTTGTATAGTTAAACAAGTATGAGTTCATCAAATCAGTACATTTTGTGGTTAGTCTTGATTTTAGGTTATATTTTTGCATAGGAGTTTCTGGTACATATTGCTGTGATCAAGAGGATAAAGCTCAGTGGAAACTCTAAACCTCAGCACTTAGAAAAATGTATGCCCTTTTTGTAGGGCAGTGCCTCAGACTGGAATTCAGAGCCCTCCCAGGTGTATTACAGAACTGTTCCCCCTTGATGAAGCAAACATAAGTTTTCAAGCACGGATACTTTCTGCTGTTTGGCACTGCCACTGGGAGAGATGTAATATTTTAAACTAACCAAACATTTAAAAATAAAACTTGCACTCTCTGTGACTCCTGCATGTCTTGTTAGGTGCTGCTTCGGTGTAAATGCAGTGATGCTCAAAATTGGTGAAATGCAAATGCATGTTAGGTATGTGTCTTGTTAAGTGACTTGAACGATCCTTCAAATGTTTGCTTTTCCCTTGATGGTGTGCTACAAAAAGAGGAATTTGGAGGGGGTCACTTTGTGCTTGAGGTGGCATTAATGCTGTATGCCAGGGGTCAGTAACCCCCGACATGCATGCTGGAGCGGCATGCAGCATCCTCTGCTGAAAGTGCCACTCCTGCCCTGGAAAAGCAAGCAGTGGTGCCCCAGGTGGGCATGACATGGAAAGAAGCTGCTCAGACCTGCAATGGTTTCTTTCCATGGCATGCCTGGGGACCTCTGCCCCAGGTATGCCGTAGAAAGGAGTCACTTTGGGCAGTTTCTTTCCAGGGTGTGCTTGGGGTCTCATCCCTGGGTGCATTGCATAGAGGAGTTGCTTGGGGCAGCTTCTTTCTGCGGCATGCCTGGAAATCCCCCTCCCCCAAATACTTCAGCTGTGGAAGCTACTGAATGTTCAGGCAGCAGCCACTTTTTTTGGCCAGGGGGGCTACCAGCACTGACTGAGGTTTGGGGAGGAGGGGCTGGCACAGGGGTTGGTAAAGGTTGCTGGGCCTGGCTGTTTGCTTTTAATATTTTCTCCTCAATGTTGTCCTAATTATGTACTTCTATGTAAGACTTTGCCTTTTCTTTGGGGGTGGGGTGGATGGGTCATGGTTTGGAGAAAGAGTTCTCAACCTTTTCAGGGTTGCGACACTTCAGGCAGGCTTTCTAGCTCTGTGGAACACACCAAGCCCCTGCTGCACCACTTAGCCAAGGCTTCCCTCTGGAGCGGGGTGAGCTCTGGTGTGATGCCAAAACCCATGTTTTGGCAGATTTTTTTACTTTGGTTAGATCTGCCAAAACAGGATATTTGGCACTACACTGGCTCCTCTTGCCCCACGTCTGAGTGGGAGAAGGGGAGTCATCAGGCACCAAGGTTGGGAGCCTCCCAAGGCTATAGTGGGACTGCCCCCAGCCTCAGCAGCATGCTGCTGCTGCTGGCTCCCCCATGCAAGGAGCCAGCAAACAACTAGAGCTAGGAGACTCCTGGGGCCGTAGATGTTTCTGCAGCCTTGGGACTGCCCTGAGCCCCAGCAGCACACAGTGGCTGCTGCCTGCTGCCCATGGGGAGCCAGCAGACGCTAGGGCTGGGAGACTCCCGAGGATGCAGAGACTTCTGCAGCCTGCCGAATGCTGCTGCTGGCTTCACCCCTGCCATGCTTCAGCCCGGAGCAGGAAGGGAAGCTGGAGGCAGTAATGTTCTGGCTGGGAGCAGGGTGGTGTGATGCCAATTTTTGGTGACGCATCTCCTTGCTCTTCATGACATGCTTTTGTGCCATGACACAGTGGTTGAGAACTGCTGGTTTGGAGAGAGAGGATGCAGGAGACAATTTACATTCAGCAGCATGAAAAACCATGTCACCACTGCTATAGGAAACTTCTTGCTTCTGTTTTGGTGACTTTTTTTTCTGGTGGGAATTGAAAGATCACATGGTATTTGTCAGAAAAAACAAAGAATCTTGATTCATTTGTCCTCTCAGTAAAATAGGTCACATAAACTGACAGTGGCACCTGACGCCATTCAGAGCAGCACACAACACCCTCTGCAGTACCACAGAAATTGCCACTACCATCACTGAAAGCCACTCTGGGCGGCTCCTTTCAGGTGCAGCTGGGACACACAGGGATCCCCCCATGCCTGTGCCTTGATGTGAAACAGAAAAAGCTGCCCAGAGTGGCTCCTCTCTGTAGTGTGATGCTCCCCAAAGGAGCCACTACAGGTAGCTTCTTTCTGCAGTATGCCTGGGAACCCCTGAAAGGAGCTGCTTCTTTTCATGGCATGCCTGGGGACCCCTGGCCCCAGGCACACCACCAAGATGAGCCACTCTAGGTGAGTTCTTAGTGGCATGCCTGGGAAGTGCTCCCACACCACCCGTGACCGCTGCTGAATTTTCAGGCAGCTGCCACACTTTTAAGCAGAGGGGGCAGCTGGCACCAGCTGAAGGTTGGGGAGGAAGGATCAACACAGGGTGCTGACCCCTGATTTAAAGTATTGGGAGAGTAATCTGGACAAGCAGGGGTGTGTACAGAAGTTTAACTTTGATCCCTTTTGAGGCAGTGGGCATGATTTTGTCCCCTTATCCCAGCAGGAGTTTGTTCAGCACCCTCACCATGCCACTTCTACCCCAATGATGGATTAAATAGGGGCATATGCCCCTTCTTGCCCCTCCCACCCCCACGTGCACACCACTGTGAACAAGTTAAATAAATCGAAACAAAATGCTTGCAAGTATTTCAGTAATAAAGTTGATGCTTTGATTAGTCATTTAATTTAACCTTTATTTAGCTGCAAGAACTATCTTCTTGTAAATAAAATCAGTTAATTTAATAACAAGTAACATTTTCCATATCAGACCAGAGAAATATTTCCAGGACAGCATCATTTGTATGGGGAGCATTATTGTTTACTTCTTTGTATCAATGGGTTCTCCTTCCCTTGTCGAAACACACTGGAGGGAAGTGCATCAATCTGAATTAGAATTTTGTTGTCTGGAGAGGTCTGTGATGTGCAGTGGAGAACTGTCAGATGAGTGACTTTATGTATGTCTAGGGGCCACAGATTCTGAGGGAAAGTCTTTCTCTCTGTGATTTGAGCAAGTTTTCTGCTCAATTTAAAACTCTATGCTCTGTTCCAGACCGCTGTGTGCTTTACTCCCATTGATGTGTTAGAACCTGTGACATGGGAGTTAATGCTGAGTGCCTTCAACCTTAATATAAGCAGCAAATTGTAACTTGTTATGCTCCATTCTCCTGTGGAAATTGGCTTAGCATAGAGTAACTGCTCCTAACTTTTTTTTCTCTAGTTCTTCTTTTCCACCAATAAATCCGGCCACACTTGTTTTTAGTGCACGCTTCTCTAGGTGCAAGTAGACATTTTTACACTCTCATTCTTCAATACATACAGTGCAACAGAGAGCATATGAATAA
This sequence comes from Podocnemis expansa, assembly GCA_007922195.1. Taxonomy (NCBI): domain Eukaryota; kingdom Metazoa; phylum Chordata; order Testudines; family Podocnemididae; genus Podocnemis; species Podocnemis expansa. The sequence goes on from ML681966.1 coordinate 63,602,969, forward strand.
TGAAATTTTCCTTCACTAGGTATCTTGGGTTCACATCATTTCAGTCACTCAACACATTTCAGAAGCTTAAGTAGGCCCCTCTTTTCAAAAAAATCTTTAGAAATACCAGTCTGAAAATTCACTTCAGCCATCATTAATAAGCGGTTGTAGTTCTTTTTGTTTCTCCAGTTTGGTTTTAGAATCAAAAGTGCCCTTGTGTAAACAAGTTTCTGTGTAGTCACTTACTTCTGTATTTTCAAAAAGTATAAAAGAAGGTCTAAAGTTGGGGTTTGTGATACTTGATCTAAATATCAATGCTAGTTCTAGCAAGAATGCTTAGGCAAACTGAAATAACATCTTGTGTTTAAAGGCTGTATTTCCCTCTGGTTTAAAAAAAAAAAAATCTTGTGGCACTTAAAGACTGTGAAGAAATACAGGAGACACATTTTGCTGTATTATTTATTTCTGAAAATTTTTTGAGGGGTATTTATACTGATATTATGGAAGGCTTTTTTTTCTTAATTTATGAAGTGTGCCCTAAAGGAAGCCACAACTTTCTAAAATGAAACCCACTTCAAGGAGACTTCAGATTAACGAATCTGAGGGTGCACACTTTTTATGTGGTTACAGGAGTTGAAATTAAGATGTTATGTCATGTCGATTCTGCAAGTTAAACGGTTATAGCTATTTCCTCTTCTGATGAGTCATATGCCTTGCCTTCCCCATAAAGGATCATTGATGGCCTGTAAATCAATTATGTAATCATGATGAAGTGTATGGCCCCAGTCCTGCACATACTTAAGCATATGAGCAAAGTTATTCATACGACTATCTCTGTTGCACTGAATAATCAGCTGTTCAGACTGTGATTCAAACGTGTATTAAGGTTACATGCAGAGGTACAAGTTCTGTTTGTGTTACTTTTTTTGCACTTAGTGTTGCAGAAGTGGAACATTAATATGTGGAGAAATGGAGAGAGCGAAAGAATGCTGAAAATCTGTGCTGCTGCTCTTCTCGTTTTTATCCCGCTACTCTACCACCAAAAAGTTAATACTGTTGGAATAACACCTCTTGAGTAGTACCTCTTTGACACAGTAATTTGCATGCATTTTGAAACTGACTAGATCTATTTTTATAGACAAGGTTAGGCATGTTAATGTTGGCATAGCAACGCTGCTGCATGAAGAGAACGTGACTCTTATTTATTTAAGATTTAACCAGTTATGCCAACATGAGTTCTAAGTAATGTGATTTATCTGTGGAACCTGGGGCAAAAATTCCAAAAGAGAGACAAACCAAAGTGGTTTGTGGTTATAAAATAGTTTGGTGGTGGGTTTTTGGACAGTGAGATGCCAATTCTGTGTTTAAGTTAATGAGCATACAAGGGTTTGGGGAACTGAAATACTAGATTCCTATGCAGCAGGGATTCTCAAGCTTTTTCTTTCAGAGGGCCCCCAGCCTGCTTTAAAAATTCTGCAGATCACCTGTGCCACAATGATTTTTCTGCATATCCAGTAGATTAAAAGACAGGATTGGCACTGGGAGTAATAAGTAGTAATTGCTAAGTTGTTACAGCTTCCATCCCAGATGGCAGTACTCAGTCTTCAGTTCTTGGCCCTGAGACTTGGCAAGTCTAATGCCAATTCTTTTCTCTGGTTTATTTTGGCGGACTTCCTGAAACCTGCTCACAGCCTCTGAGGGGGCCTTGAACCTCTACTTGAGAACCACTGCTATACAGACAATACATTTCGCCAAAGCTTGAAAAAAAAATTTAGTCTGCCACTTGTTATCCTGAGGAGTAGCTCTCTAGCGAGGGTGGAAGAATTTGTGCAGTAATGCTCCCTGGAACTTAAAAAAAGTCATTTTGCATGTATTTAGTAATGCATGACCTCCTTTGTTTTCAGCTGGTTTGTAACCTTCTTCCTTACCCTGTTCTGTCTTTTTCTGTCCATATATTGTTGTCTTTGCTGGCGCTATTTTTCCTTAGTTAAACACTTACGTAGGTGCTTACTTTTAGGCACCGGTCATCTCTTTGAAGTCAGTGGGGCTACTTGTGTGTCTGAAGTTAAATGTGTGCTTGTTTGCAGGATTGGGTGGTTAGACGGTAGGTTCCTGGTGGGGCACAGCTGTAGGGTTGTGTTTTGTATCTCCTGCATATCTTCACCTAATATGCTTCACCTCTTGTATCCTCACCTAATCGGCTTGCAGGTGCTGGAAAATAATAATTGTCAATCTCTCTCATCCACATACCCACCCAGTTATACGTGTGGCTTGGAAAATACCAGGCATCTAACAGCTGAAGGACTAGTCTGAGATGAAGCTCCAGGGATGATGGTCAGATGAGAAGCTAAGTCCTATCTTTCACTTCCCCCAGCCACTATGAAATAGAGAACACCTGTCAGATAGTGTTTGTGGACCTCAGTGAAGGGTCTCTTTTTGTTTTTGTTAGCTCCAGTTGTAGGTCTGTAATCTCCTGAAAGACTTTAGCATCAAGTGTCTGCTAAAAGCCACAAGATCTCTTTTTCTGTGGGTCTCCCCCCCTCCCCCCCCCAGTCCCTGTGCACAAATCCATCAGATGCCAGCATCTCCTGCATACTGGGACTCAGTGGTGATTATGTGGGGATGCATGCCTGCATTCTTTTTCCAATAGGATCTGATTTTTTTGCCTTTTCCCTTCCTTAGGATTTTCTCCCATGGCACTGAGGTTGCTCTTAGCTTTCTCCAGGATCTAATAGAGTAAAGTTGACTTGATTCTTCTGGTTTTGTTGTTTTGCAAAATACTCAGTAGCAGCACTGAAAACTCTTGCTTTGCCTGTCAGTTTTTTCCATTTTGGAAAAACACCGAATAGAAGGCTAGGTACTGGAGCTGACTTTCTGCACATGTCAGAAGACAGCAGTGCCTGGGTTTACATTCTGCTGATGTGAAGGCCAGCTGAGCAAAGTGAAGGGAAATACACATTTATTAGGGAGGTGAGAGGCCTGTGTTCTGCAGAAACTAATGGTATTCACCCAGGAAGGTTTCTTGATTGCCACAGATCAGCGGATTTTTTTTTTTTTTGATGTCTTGCTTATTACACTTCTAAACATCCTCAGCATAGAATATATTATGCAGCAGCCAGAGGGGGCAAGAAGGTGGAATTAAGGCAAAAGAAGTATTAAGGGATTTATTTGTTATGAGGAAGTAGCAGCTACTTTTTCCAAATACCTTTTGTATTTTAAGAGGCAGAACAGTATAAAGGAGAATATCTAGACTAATAGAACAGAAGAATCTAATGCGCTGGAGAGTTGTCAAAATGAGAAGTGTAGCTGTAATAAAATACTGGATCGTTCTAACCATTATTGGGATAATATGACATGTCAGTCCTAAAGTCTACATTATATTTTATTAATTTCCCCATCCATCATTTAGAGAGACGCAGCTTAGCCAATTTATAGCAGCTCATTACTTGTATAGATCAAAATACAGTAGTATTTGCCTTGAATTGGCTTAATTGTTGTGAATAAGCATGTTGTATTTTGGTTTTTCATGAGTTCTGCTACATGCAAGAGGAGGTGGTAATATGAACTTTACAGATGGTGTGGGTTGTACTCATGACTGAAGATATCGTTATGACTATTTAATACATAAATCGGTGATGGAACAACTACTGATGAAATACTTCATTCTGCTACTACCTCATGCTAAAAAAAAAAGCCTATTACTATTGCCATGAAAATGAAACTTGCTGTGAATGTCTGCTCACAATAATGAAAACAGCATGTGTTAACAAATTGTGGTATCTGAAGGGGAAAGATGTCCAAGAGAGCTGGCTGTGTTTTAAAGAAACCTTACTAAGGGCACAGGAAGATACCATTCTGGTGTGCAGAAAGAACAGCAAATAGGAAAGGTGCCCAGTGTGACTTAGCAGAGAACTGTATGGTGAGCTGAAACACAAAAGGGAAGCTTACAATTAGTGGAAGCTTGGACAGATGACCAGGGAGGCATATAAAGATATTGCTCAGGCCTGCAGGGATGAAATCAGAAAGGCCCAAGTGCAGTTGGAGTCGCGGCAAGCAAGGGATGTGAAGGATAAGAGGAAGGGGTTCTTCAGGTATGTCAGTCATAAGAAGAGGATCAGGGATGGTGTAGGTTCTGTACTGAATGGGGCAGGTATTATCATGGTAGATGATGCAGAAAAGGCTGAAGTACTCGGTGCTTTTTTTTTTTTTTTTTTTTACCACCTCAGTCTTCACAGGCAGGGTCAGCTTCCAGGCTGCTACACTGGGTACCACAGAATGGAGAGGAGAGCACCGTTGGTGATGGAAGGTCAGGTTAGAGGCTACTTAGAGAAGCAGGATGTGCACAAGTCTATGGGGCTGGATGAACTGCATCCGAGGGTGCTGAGGGAGTTGGCTGATATGATGGCAGAGCTGCTAGTCATTATCTTTGAAAACTTGTGGCAATCAGGGGAGGTCCTGGATGATTGGAAAAAGGTAAATATAGTGCTTATCTTCAAGAAAGGGAAAAAGCAGGGTACAGGAAACTACAGACCAATCAACTTCACCTCAATCCCTGGAAAAATCATGGAGCAGGTCCTCAAAGAATCCATTCTGAAACACTTGGAGGAAAATAGAGTGATCAGGAGCAGTCAGCATGGATTCGCCAAGGGCAAATTGTGCCTGACCAACCTGATTGCCTCTATGATGAGATGATGGGATACGTGGATGCAGGAATAGCTGTTGATGTGATATACCTCAACTTCAGCAAATCTTCTGATACAGTTTCCCACAGCATTCTTGTCAGCAAGTTAAGAAAGTATGGTTTGGATGAATGGACTGTCAGCTGAATAGAAAGCTGACTGGATCAGTGGGCTCAGCAGGTAGGGATCAATGGCTCAATGTCTAGTTGGCAACTAGGGGTTGGTCCTGGGGCTGGTTCTTGTCAACATCTTCATTAATGATCTGGATGATGGGGTATACATGCTCAGTAAATTCCTAGATGACATCAAGCTGGGGGGAATGGTAAACACACTGGAGGGAAAGGATTCAGGGAAACGTGGACAAATTGGACCTTTGGGCCAAACAAAATCTAATGAGGTTCAACAAGGACAAATGCAAAGCCTTGCACTTAGGATGGAAAAATGCCATGCACTACTACAGGCTAGGGATCGATGGGCTAAGCAGCAGTACTGCAGGAAAGGACCTTGGGGTTATGGTGGGTGGGAAGCTGGATATGAGTCAACAATGTGCTCTTGTTGCCAAAAAAGCCAATGGCATATTGGGTTGCATCGGTAGGGATGTTGCCAGCAGGTTGAGGGATGGGATTATACCCCTCTCTTTGGCTCTGGTGAGGCTGCATCTGGAATACTGTGTCCAGTTTTGGGCTCTGCACTACAGAAAGGATGTGGACAAATTAGAAAGAGTCCAGTGGAAGGCAATGAAAATGATTAGAGGCTTGGGGCACATGACTTAGGAGAGTTTGAAGGAACTAGCCTTATTTAGTCTGCAGGAGAGAAGACAGGGGAACTCGATAGCAACGTTCAGCTACTTGTAGGGGCTTTCCAAGGATGAGGGAGCTAAGCTGGTCTCAGTAGTAACAGAGGGCAGAACAAGGAGCAGTGGTTTCAAGCTGCAGCTGGAGTGCTTGAGGTTGGGTATTAGGAAAAACTTTCTCACTAGGAGTGTGGTGGAGCATTGGAATGGGCTACCTAGGGAGGTGGTGGAATCTCTGTCTTTGAAAACATTTAAGGCCTGGTTAGACACAACCTTGACTGAAATGATCTGGTGGACATGGTCCTGCTTTTAGCAGGGGGTTGGACTAGATGACCTATGAGGTCCCTTTCAGCCCCATGATGCTGTTGCAGCTAGACCTTAAGGTTCACGCAAAGCAGTGCTCAATTTAATTAGTTATCAGAATTGTGAGTTACCTTGTTTTGTCCTAATGCTCTGTGTGACTTTAATATTTGGTTTCTATTTTTAAGCTTCTAAGTGGACTTGCATAGGTTGTGTTCTTTCCTGTCTTATAGCCAGGCTTAAAAGGATTTCTTACCAACAGAATGGGCATTTCCAAGCATGAACATTGCAGCAGCTAATCACATTGACAGTTATTGGCAGCTGTAGAAACTTGTATCCATAAGAAGCAATGGAAAAATAAGATAGAAGCAGTGAATTATTTATTTTGGAAGGGTACGTTTTGACCATGCTTGGAAACCCGTGGCTTCTCTAAATGTATAGGAGAGGGTTAGGTGTGTTTCCATTTTACATCTAGGTCACATGTATTCACTGTAGAATGTATTGCGGAACGGTTAAAATAGGGGTTCTCATTCATACTGTCTCGTCTGCCCTCCCACTCCCTTCTGATTTTTCAGGCTTTGGTGGCTTTCTTAGTCTATTGTGTATGTATAATATATATGCAGTTCCAGTAAAGTCTTTATGGTTACAGCGTGTTACAGTTTTTTTGAGACTCTGTCGCTTTCTTTTTCTTCTCCCAACCTTTCATTTTGATTGTTCTTCCTACGAGTTCTCTCTAGGGGCTTCTGCTAACTCTCTAAACCTCTGCATACGTGGGTGAGCAGAGGCGACCTGTACGCTTATTCTGGAAACAGCTAGAGTTGATCATGGGCATCATGGTCTAGGTAACAGAGTCCCACTGAACATCTTTGCTTGTTTCCTTTATAGCTTTCTGATTTCATGCCAGTGTCTCGAGGGAAGGTGGACCAGAATGGATCACCCAAAACTCTCTATTCCTACATCTGATTGTGTGGCTGCTATTGGTGCCTGCCCCCCTTCAATATTTCTCAACCTCCAGGAATGCAAATACGTATTTTTACATCTCCCTAAAACTTCATTTTGAAGGCTAGGTTAATATGAGAGAATTTTAACTCTGGCACATGGTAGTTTGTTTTCTGTATGGTTCTGGTTTTGAACATGGAGAACACAGGTTACTGAACAAGGAATAATTAGCCTAACTGCTATAGAGAAGTTTATATGTATTTTAAAGTTCTTAGTGGGGGAGTTTTCTACAACTACATCTTAAGTGAACTTAGTCCTGTTTTTTAGCTATTTTGTATGTTAAAGAAGAAGCTGGAAGAGTGAGGGTAAAGAATCTGAGATGGTTTCTAAAGACTTTAGGGTAAAGAATTTCAAAATAGCTTCCCTAGTTTAAAGGTTCGAGATTAAAGGTATGCTTGAGATTGATATTTGCATACAAAGTATTTAATCCTTCTTGAGTTCACACCAGCAATCTGGGCTACTTAAGTTGCATTTATGTCGGTTGCTGGGTATGTAGTATGTGAATTGAGTTGATTTTTGGGGTTCCTTGTCTAACTGGAGATTTCGTGCCTGGCAAGGGGTGTAAGTGTGCAGTTCACTAGTGTGCTGTGGTCTGTGTTCAACGTGTTGCTGCGCAGTGAAGGTACTACACATAACTTTTAGAACACAGTGGCAGGGGGCACATGGGAAGCACACGTAGACTTTGTCTCCACCAGTGCTTATGCTGGCGAAACATTTGATGCTCAAGGGTATGAAAAAAGTGATATTAGTTTTGCCAGCATAAGTGTTTTTGTGTGGATAGCGCTGTGATAGTGGGCAGCAACTCCTTCTGACACAGATACTGCCACATATTTAGGTGATTTTTATTATGTTGATGGGAGAGCTCTCTTCCATTAACACAGTGCGGCTGCACAAGTGCTCTTATACTGGTACAGCTGTGCCAGACTATGAGCTAGTTTACTGCTCACGTGCTGTGTACTTGTGCCGTATTTGCTGCACATTCAGTCTTCATATAAATAAGCCATTAGTCAAATTCTCAGGTGGTAGATAGCTGCTCAGAATGCTGTCATTTGGCCTGTTAAGTGAAGGATCCAGAGATTGGAGGGGGGAAACTGACCCACCCATCCTAAGAATATTGGTAGACTGTGTGCACGTATAATAATTTCTTATACCGTGCTCTTCAACTATAGCTCTCAAAGTGCTGTAGAAGTTTATCTTCATTTTACAGATGGGAAAACTTGCCACTTTCATATCTGGCAGTACAGTTGGGAAGTAAAACACAGATCTCCTGGCTCTTAGTCTGCCTCTTAATCCACAGGACTATGCTGCTAAAATGAGAGTGTGGGTTGGTGGAGTAAGCTAGCTGACTCCTAGCATACCTGCACTGAGGGTGACTGAAGGTTTTGGTCTCCTGTCATGTATATCAAGCATTCCTGAATGCCAAACGTGTTTTAAATAACTTTTTTGATTATTCTTAATTTTATTAACAGAATGTTGGGAATTATTAGGAAAGGGATAAAGAAAGAAACTATTGTATTTGCCTCTTCATAAATCCATGGTATGCCCATATTTTAAATACTGTGTGCAGATCTGGTCACTCTAGTGCAAAAAAGGTGCATCAGAATCGGAAAAAGTACAGAGAAGGGCAATGAAAATAATTAGGGTATGGGGAAGATTTCATATGAAGGAAGATTAATAGGACCGGGACTTTTCAGCTTGGAAAAACAACAGCTAAGGGGCGATATGATAGTGGTCTGTAAAATCATGTCTGCTATGGAGAAAGTAAATAAGGAAGTATTTACTCCGTTTTAGAGCCCAAGAACTAGGAGTCACCAAGTGAAATTAAGAGGCAGCAGGTTTAAAAGAAACTTAAGGAAGGTGTGTGTGGGGTGGGGGTGGAGGTGAGGTTTCTTCACCTTTCTCCTTTACACAACACAGTCAACCTGTGGAACTCTTTGCCAGAGGATGTTATCAAGTCCAAGACTATTAATGGGATTCAAAAAAGAAGGAGTTAAATTGATGGAGAATAGGTCCATCAATGGTGATTAGTCAGATGGGCAAGGGATTACTGTTTGCCAGAAGCTGGGAGTGGGTAATGGGATGTATTACTTGATGATTATCTGTTTTGGCATAGGCTGTGGTTGGAAGACAGGATACTGGCCTAAATAGACCATTGTTCTGACCCAGTATGACTGTTCTTATGTAATTAAAAAATCCACAGTTTTGATGTTTTGACTTGCATCACTCCTGAATGAACGTGAAGTATCAAGAGCTCTGACAAGTTGAGAAGCAGCATGAGGTCTTTTGACTTTTTGTTTTTTGTGTGTGTTTCAAAGCAGAAAAAGCCCTTTTTATTTCAAATTCAAAGGAAGAAAAAGAGTTAATCCATGACTATGAGGAGCTGTACATTAGGGAACACCAAATCTCAGTTCTTTTTAACGTGGTGCTGCTATATCCCTAAGGCCATGAACTTCAGGTGGCAGCTGCTTGGCAAGTAAACATTTGCTGTTTACTACATAGAGATTAGGGATATTGCTCTAATTAAACTCAATCAATGTGTTTAACTTCTCTGGTATTAGCGCATCACAGTTTTTGTATTGTCATATCACAGACACTGAATTTCTATAGAAGTTTCAAAGGGGTAGGCCATGTTAGTCTAGTAAAGCAAAAAAAGCAAGGAGTCTCGTGGCACTTTAAGATTTATTTATCTCATTTTGTGGGAGAAAAGTCTAACGAAATGGGATTTTCTCCCACGAAAGCTCATGTCATAAATAAATCAGTGTTTAAGTGCCACAAGACCCCTTGCCTTTTTATGGCATTAGACCGGGGACGGCCAAACCTATGGAACACAAGAGCCACACAAGTTTTTTATTAAAACTTTGAGAGTCACACTGAGGCATATAATGGTATACTTTTACCTAGTCCAAAATTACGAAGTTTAAAATTCATTGGACAGTTTAATTTTATTGTAAAAAGAGAGCTAATATTGATCCTGCTAATGTCAGATTCTAATTACTTAAGATTACCACAAAAACTAGGCCTATACACTAAAAACTTAGGTGTCGCTTGATGTAGAAGATTGCAGGCTAGCAGCAAGTTTTTTAAAATCTGTGCAGTAACTTGTCAATGCAGTAGGTAAAATCCCTCTCAGGTGCTGATCTCTAAGTATTGCACAATGTTTCGATTTAACAGATTTGACTGTGGAATGCAATGCTTCACAGCAGTAAGTTGCGGCAAAAATTGAAAGTAATCTGCATTCAGTTTTAAACAATCTATTTTCTTTTTCGTAGTTTCATTTAGAATCATAGGGTTGGAAGGGACCTCATAGGTCATCTAGTCCAACCCCCTGCCAGAGGCAGGACCACTCCCACTAAACCATCCCAGTCATGGTTTTGTCCAGCCGGGCCTTAAACACCTCCAAAGATGGAGACTCCACCACCTCCCTTGGAAGCTCATTCCAAGGCTTCACCACTCTCCTAGTAAAAAAGTTTTTTCTAATATCCAGCGTCGACCTCCCTAACTGCAACTTGAGACCATTGGTCCTCGTTCTGTCCTCTGTTATTACTGAGAACAGTCAAGCTCCATCTTCCTTAGAGCATCCCTTCAAGTAGTTGAAGGTTGCTATCAAATCCCCCTTCAATCTTCTCTTCTGCAGACTAAATAAGCCTAATGCTTTCAGTCTGTCCTCATAGGGCTTGTGCTCCAGCCCTTTAATCATTTTGGTTGCCCTCCTCTGAACTCTCTCTAGCATGTCCCTGTCCTTTTTGTAGTGGGGAGCCCAAAACTGAACACAGTATTCTAGATGTGGCCTCACCAGTGCAGAATAGAGGGGAATGATCACATCCCTTGATCTGCTGGTAATACTTCTTTTGATGCAAAAGAAGTATTTCTTATTATTCCACATCATGTTTAGAAGGTCTTATAAAACACCGTTTTATCTTAACAACGAGTAAACTGTATTAGGGCCTAAGAGAAAATCTAAACATGTCACGGCTTCCCCGACCATGCTGCCGCTTCCCTGCCATCCCTGATCGTGCTGTGCTTTTCCCCACCGTGCTCCTCTGCAAGTCTCAATTTTTCTTTTGAGAGCCACATGTGGCTCGCGAGCCACAGTTTGGCCACGTTTGGTTTAGACTAACCTCAAAACACCATCCATTGCATCAAGTAAAACCACAGTGTAAGGTTGTGCTGTAGCTATATTCTGGTTATTATCTGGTAACCTTTTTTTTTTTTTATGAGTAATTGAGATGGCATGAAATGACAGTCTTGTCTGATAACACTTGATTTCACAGTGGCTGCTGTTGCAATAGTTTGTTCTGTTCAATAATTCTTAAAAAAAATTCTTCTTGTATTGCTTGTTGGAAGTGCTGATAATTTAAATGCAATGATCAAAACTCAATTTCGTACTGAAAGGGCAGTATGCTTTTTTCTTTAGTGTGCCAGCTGAGAGTCAACCAATGACAATCAATAGCAAGAGTACGTTGATAGATTGTGACCTGACATGAATATGCTGATGTTGATATAGTTTCAAGCATCTTAAGGCTGAAAGTGATTTTTAGTAAAGGTGACTATTCAGAGAGAGCAGCTTTGTGGTGCTCTTTTGAAGTGCTTTTAGTCCAAGTTTCTCTTAAATCCAATCATGATAGATCTATAAGGAGAAATATCTTTCTTGATGTCACTCTGCAAGGTCCCCTCAACCATCTCATACTACTACTGAGGAGATGCTATTTTTAATCTTGACTTTATTGGAAAGTGACTTTATCTGTGAACAAAAGAGTGAAGATGTAAAGCATGGGATTTTTCCCGAAGATTGTTTTGGTGAGATTTTTTAAGTCCTGTTAATGCAAAGAAGCTATCATATCCTACTGCCTTGTGAGGTCTCAAGCTCTGCCACTGAAACCAGCTGTCAATTTGTGTAATGGGTAACCAACTGAAACTGCCATTTAAGCTGCCTCAAAGCTTTATCTGCAGATGTATAAAAGGTAAGTGGTGTTTTTTCATCCAGTGTTCAGAATTGCACTTGGAGATTTTACTTTAGCTTGTAAAGAGTTGTACTGTATTTATGTATAGTGTAAATTGGGTAGGCAGACCAATTTTTACTTAACTCGCCTTACCAAGCCGCTGCCAAGGATCACAAACATCGTAATTATTTGCATGGATGATCATGTGTAAAACCACACTGATCCAAGTGGGGAATCTGTCCAAGTGCAAGAATCTGTATGGATTTCTCTGCTGGATTGGAGCTTTAGAGATCACCCTAATGAAATAGCAGAAGACCATTGGCTTCAAAAGCAGTAGCTCAACTATTTTTGCTGAAAGAAAATCATTGTTGGTTTCAGAGACAACCAAGTCTCTCTTTTCTGAGCCTTCAGCCACAATAAAATGTCAGGGTTTTTTTGGTAGTTGAGAGTAGGTGCTGTGTCTAGACAGATGAATTTATGAAAACACTTTTAGTGTTTCCACTGTGGAATGAATCACTTTATTTTGGGGTTGTGTTGATAAATGTGATGCATATTTGTTTTATTTTTATAAGTTATAGAAACATCCTTTTCAGGGCTCACTTTTGACGCACACTCTGCACTATTTCAGGGTGGAGGGGAAGGCCCTTGTTTTTTTTCTTTTTTCTTTTTTTTTTAAGAGAATTCTACATTTATTTTTCCCAAAGAAAAGACTTTTAAAATAGGTGAATAAAATCTCTTGGTCAAGAGACACAGTAGCTTTTCTTTTTTAAATGCATGATTGTTTTTCAGTATCATAATTCCCAAAAAGTTGTTTTTATGTAGTCTCTTACAGCATCTCTTGTTTTGTAATAGGGCATTCTGAAAACAACTATTGAATAGAACTAAGGTTGCTTTTTCACCTAGCTTTTAGTCAGTGGAGCCATCACTTAAAAGAACTGTACACCTTCTCCTGTCTTGAGTGTGCCAATATTCTGCATGGTGAGCACAGAGTTAGCTAGAGCAGGGCATGCTGCCTGAAAATTTTGTACGATACCAACTTAAAACACAAATTTTAGGGTAATCAGAAAAAAATACACTGGACTGCTCAGTTCAGACTGTGCTGTACTATAGTATTCTGTAAATGTATGGAGTCAGAACAGGGGGGAAGCCCAGCACAAATAGACCATGAAGGAGTTTCCCTTTTAAGATTTGAGGCTGAAGTGAAGAGGGTTTTCTTTTCTGGGGCTTATTTTGTGGGCTTACTAGTGATACCATGTTAATTCTTCCACCAGTTTGGGTAGGTCCTACTCCTGCAGCATGGCAGATGCATCACTTCCCTCCCGTTTTTAAAAACAAAAAAAACCCTTGGTTTCCTTTTAACAACACTTTTTTTGTTCAGAATCCTGATATTTAACAGAACCTTAGAAATCCTCCTGAGTGTGAGATACAGTGCAATGTAGTTAGAAACTGAACTTGGCCTATGAAACTAGATTGGGAGGCTGAATTTTTTTTTCTACATTTGAGTGTTGCTTTGTTTCTGTTTCTAGATCTCCATCCCTTGAGAGGTGTACCTTCTTTTGTAGCCAGTAATCTGTCAGTCAAAATCTGTGGCAGTGTACAAGATGCAAAAGGTGGCACTTGTCGGGGGATTGCACCATTCCTATTCATTAAACTAAACCTTTGTCTCCTCATTCAAGAGTGCATTGAGATTTTGCACTTAAACAAGACTGAGGTGCATGATAAAAGCCTGCTGCATAACATTGCAATATATCATCTCTGCCTATGTAGTCTGTTATAAATGAACATGTGCAAAAGGCACATGCACAGAAATTTAGTCAGAAAGAGGTTAATGGTTTATATTAACAAAAAGAAGTTAATGGTTTGTATTAACAGTGATTTGAGTGGACTAAATTTTTCTACTTGAAACATTCTTCTCAAGATCACAATTACTGGGGTGGGGAGAGGAGGAACTAAGAACATTCTAATATTGCTTGTGTGGAAAAGTCCATTGCATCGAGCATACCTAATTATCTGCCAAACATTCCAGGGAGGAAGGTACTTCGAGGATGTATTTGATTGTCTAAGTATGTGGTATTCATCTCTAAGATTGATTCTTTCCAGAGATGTCAGGATGTACCCTTTAAATGACTTGGGTTACTCTGTGAATATGAATTTCAATTTCAATACAATTTAGTTGGGTTCCATATGTATGTGTTTGGCCTTTCAGATCTGGCACGTGAGTGGTCAGTCCTCTCTAATTTGTTTTTCACAGAAAAACACTACTTTCTGTTTAGGCTGGGGAACATGTACCACTTTTAACAAAGTCATACTTGAGCTTCAGAAAATGGTCAGGTCACCAGCAGTGCAATATTGAACAGTTTTTGTGTATGTTGGAACTAGTATCTTGGGGGTTCTGCTTTGTTATGTGCAGCTTTTGTGTTTCCCTGATTACTGTTTCCAGGACAATTTTCATTCTAACTTTGATGAAAATCCAAAATGTCTTCATCAGGAAATAAACAAGAAAGGCAGAAACATCCCATTTGAACAACTACTTACAGGCGTAGCCACCTATTTCCCAAAGTCTTTTGTGGATCCTGTTATATCTTAAATCAGACAGGGTGTGCGTCACTCTGGAATATCATCCGACTTTGAGTGTGGTGTTGGGCATCCAGCCAAAGAAAAGTAACACAGTCCTTGAAGACTGGCGATATCCTAGTATGGTTTATGCTGTTGTATTTTATTATTTATTTATTTATATAGATATATAGGAATAAGCAATGCATTATGTTTTTGTATTACTCTGAGAAGTCAAAGGCCTATGTTGAGATGCTTGTTTCAAGCAAATCTACATAGAATTCTGTTTTCTAGTCTTAATTTTCAAATGCTCCTGTGTGCACCAAATTGAGGAAACTGAGTGGATTTAGCTAAAACACAGTCACTACAGCAACAGAAATGGGGATTAATAAATCCCCATGTGTAAACTCATTGGAGGAGAGGGAAGAATTTAAAAGAGGAGTGAACATTTTTAAAGACTTACTGAACTGCCTGAGAACCCCTATCCAAATTTAAAATAACTTTTCATAACATTATATAGATTACTATTTTAATCAAATTAGGGACTGGGTGAGGATTTTGTTTATTTGCAGAACAGGTCTGCTCTGGATAGGAGATGCATGCTTTATAGGGGGAAAAAGTTAAATTCAGAAGTGCAACCCTTTCCTTCCCGTCACCATCTTTCCATGTTGTCTTTCACATAAATTTACTGAACCGTGTTGATTCTTCGTCTGACTGGCGGGACAATGAGAACAAGTTGTACTGACAGGTGAACGTGCTCTGAGTTTCAGCACCCGTGGGTAGCTTGGGAGTTCTCTTGAGAAATTGTAACACACACAAGAAGTCAGAGCAAGTTTTACAAATAAAGCATGTCATTCATTCTTTGAAGTAGTCAGAAGGATCTTCTAACTGGATGCTAGGTTTTTTTGTTTTTGTTTTGTTTTTTGTCTTTTTTGTGATAGTATGTTACTGGAGGAGCTTTAAAACATTTAAATATTGTAATAATTACAAAAACATCTTGTTTAACATTTTCCCTTTACTTTGTAAAGCTAACTTCTGAACATATAGAAGAGGAAAAATGTGCAGATGAGTTCCGGAAAATGAAAAATAGTGTGGCGGAATTTCATGTTTATATAAGTATTAAAACACAAAATTGTGTATGATTTATAAAATGCATAATTCTCAAAGTATTCTAGTAACTTAAAGGGAGCAAAAAGACATTTTCAGGAATACTTGCCTAAACTGCTGCTATTTTCCACTGGAATTATCAGCTATCTTTTACATAGGTAAGGATAAAATCCCAAACAGCTGTACTCAATGTACTTTGAGTACCTTTTTTTTTTTTTTTTTAAACTGAGATATGATGACATCGTAGAGGTTTTTCCAAAGAGAGGAAGCTAACCAGCTCTTCAAGTAGAAAGGGCCGTCTCTCTTGAGAACAAGATTGTACTCTGTGGCAGTTTATCTTCTATGGGGGTGTGTGTTTAAACCAGACTCATTAAAGTTACCAATTGGACAGGCATGATGAAAAATGAAATGTTCTAGTTGCTGAATGTGATCCTGTTACAGAGAAACATTTTCCTGAAGTTCAGAGGGTTGAACTGTCAGTGATTGTCTATTCAATCCTTAGGCTTTCTGCTTGGACTGCTTACTTGGGTGGCAGTTACAGCGAGCTATGGTTTAGTTTCTAATGTATAAAGAACACTAATACCTTCTTCACATGTATTACAGAGCAGCTCTTAGTAGGTTTAAAAATGGTTTATTCCCAGTCTGGTGAAAAAGGGTATTGAACTAATAAAAACTATAATTTAGGGGAACAGTTGGCTAAACCGAAGTCTTCTCTCTTAATGCCAGTTCAGAGATGTGACCACACTATTTTAGTTTAATTAGATTTGTATGGATTGGGTGACAGTATCAATTATTTTAATAATGAAAGAAGAGAAGGGGAGAACCCAAACAAACATAAAGTATCAGTTCAGTGATAGTCCCTTCTCTTCTCTGTGTGGCTGGGAACTTACTCATGGAGGTTAAATCTTTGAGAGCAGGCCAAACCCCATGGCATCAGTGCTACTCTAAATAGTGATGTTAATTTCACCCACTAAAAAAAATCCCCACACCCTTCCTCATCTGAACTCTTGGAAGCTGGGTTTCTCACCAGAAAGACTTATGTGGTGGTTTTCTCCCTCCTCATGTAGTCTTTTATGCCTATTCAGGGCCAAAAGGCTTAGTTCTCTGGATAATAGGGGTCTGAAAATTAAACCTCTAAATCAGGGCTTGCAGAATTTTATTGATCTTGCCTCAGCTTAGTGTCCCTCTTCTTGGGCCCACAATTTTGCAAGTGCAATAATTACAGAAGGAACTTTTCATTCTGATGTATAAACATCCAGTTTTCAGGTGCAACCAGGGATTTTTAGCCATCTAATTTACACCAGTGGTTATGCTGTAGTTATGCTTTTCCTGCAGATTGTGGTTGCAGAAATCAGCAATGTTTAAAAATCTGTCCCCAGTAAGTCTGTCCCCCACCAATACTTCCACATGTCAAGCAGTCTCTCCCTCAGTTACGTTCTTAAGCAGGTCTTTAATAACAAAATAAGTGAAGATTAATCCTTCCCAGAACAATTTTTAATTGTTAGCAAGAAAGGGGTTTAGGATCCATGTCACCCTCTGAATTATTTAAATCTATTTAGAGGGACTTTCTCTTGAAGGCCTGTAAATGGAGAAGCAGACAAGTTTCTGTCTCTGATTAAGTAAATAGATAACTCTTTCAGCAAGGTTTATTTTTAAGGTCTGCTAGAGTAATTGCACTGGTGTAATGTGAACTCAGTCTTGGCTGTTCTGGTTCTGGAGGGCCAACAGGACTAAAATAAATATTGTAATGTAAAAATACAACTGACTCTGGATTCACGGGGGAGGGGAGCAGGTTTGAGCAATAGTTTTACATAGTCATTTTTCAGAGTAGAACCATGCTGATGTTGAAAATCGAAATCTTCAGTCATTTTTGTGGCCTGACTGGCTTTTTTTTTCTCAGTAGTAAAGTTGCATTAACCCTAACTTCTTCTGTCTTGTGGGGCGGGTGGGTCGCTGAGTTACTCCTGAGTGGTAGAGCTAGAAGTGAGAGGTATTCCTAAAATGAATGACTAAAATGTTAAAGCATTCCATTCCATCATGCATCTGGGTAATTTAATGTATTTGCCATATGTTTAGTCTCTGCATTTCTTTCCATTGAAGGTATATTAATTGCTCAAAAAGCAATATAGGGATATCCACAAATGCAGCACAAAATTTTTATGTAATGGTTTTACATGTATGTTGGGGAACTATGAAATTTAGGCATTTGTGAAGGTTTCAATAGAAATGTTGTGAAGCTATTTTTAAAGCCAATGCTACTATGTAACCTATTGGAATAAGCAAGAAACTGTGCATTCAGTACAGCACGTGAGGAAATAATCTCGTAGTTAACAGAAAACTCATTTTGTCTATGTGTGTGTATCTACTTATCTGCGTATTATATCAGAGAATGTTAATGCTCAACTGTGGCATAATAGTACTAATATATTTACATCATGTAAAGATGTCTAGGGAAGAACTATTGTCTTTTGTTGTATTAGTATGTGAATAGTTCATAGCATGGTGGGCTCCTGGTCTATGACTAAGGCTTCTAGTTGCTCTCATAATACAAATGAGAAGAGTACAGAATATTTCTACTTCCTTTTAGAATTAGTATGTGAAATACCACTCAGGGTCATTTTAGCTCGTCTATGATCTTGTGCTGGCAAGACTAAAGAGCTTGCTCAGAGATGGTTCTATGACACCTTGAACTTGAGCTGTGTTTTTAAGTCCCTTGTAGTTATTGCAGCCTGAATTAAAGCAGATCTTGAGCTGTTCCAAGTATAGAGCGATCCAGAGCAATACTTGTATTGTGGTATGCAAATGTAACCTTCATTTGTTAATAACAGAATACGTATATAAGTCTTTGATCAGTAGATTTTTTTTTTTTTCAAACGCTTCTGAGAAACATTAACGTGCCCTGGTATTTGCTGATGGGGGGGAGGAAGGAGGCATCAGAATGATTATAGTGGAGCAGATCAATGGACCCCCTCGTCCCGTATCCTGTTTTCTGACCATGGCCAATGCTAGGTGCTTCGGAGGGAAAGAACAAAACTTGCAATCAGTGGAGACATCCATCCCCTGCTGGTCACTCCCAGCTTCTGACAAATAGAAATTAGGGACACTCAAAGCATGGTATTGGATCCCTGCCTATCCTAGCTAATAGCTGCTGATGGACCTATCCTCCATGAGGTACAGAGAGACTTGGAGTTACAGAGTGAGTCAAAAAAAGGCTTGTGTCTCTTTATACATAACTCCATGTTGGACTATACTGTTTCTGTGTGTTCATTAACTCTGGTGGGAATGGGATGGATAAAGGAACTGGGCAACTTTAGTGCCCATATTCAGATTCAACTAGCATGCGACTATTCAGTGAGTGTAAGGTAGTGGTTCCCAACCTGTGGTCCATGTACCCATGGGGGTCCGCAGAGTGGCTCCAGGGGGTCGGCGGACCAGCTGGAATCTGGGGCTGGATGCTGTCGGGGTCTCTGGTTGCCACAGAGACCCAGGCTTCCAGCCAGCAGGGAGTTGTTAAAATTCCCGTGCCCTGAGCATGCTTAGAACATGCTCAAGGAGGGTAGCTGGGGGTGGCCAGGTGCCAGCAGCTCCAGCCAGGTAGGGGGGGAAGGTTCCTTGGAGTGGTTGGAGACAGAGAATTTGGGTGGTGGTGGTGAAGAATGGGATGGTGGATGGGGAACCCAGTGGTGGCAGGGGGCCATGGTCATGACAGCTCCTGCTTCCTGGCAGGGGAATGGGGCCATGGCAATTAACTGGGCAGGGGCTGGGGGCCATGGCTGTTCCCAGACCACTTCTAGCTCCCTGGCTGGGGGAGGAGGAGGCCATAGCTGCAGCAGCCCTCATTCCCCTCCCAGGAGAGCAGTGTGGGCTGAATTCTGGTGGCAGGCACCTGGGGGGGGGCGTGAAGTGTTTTTTAGTTAGAAAGGGGTCCCCAGCCTTAAAAGGTTGGGAACCCCTGGCGTAAGGTGTATGCTGCCTCCAGATTGGTTGGTATAACACACTTAGTTACAAAATTAAGTTCTTCTGAACAGTATAAGCTTTCTAAAAAATACAGTAGAAGGCAAAGCCCATTGTCTGCTGGATATTTTTGAGTTAATTTATATGCTGAGAAATGAAATATGAGGCTGGGTTGGATTTTCTGTGATTCAGATCTTCTATCATCTGTATTTAAAAACAAAATGCAGCAGAACCTCAGCATTATGAACTGACCAGTCACCACACACCTCATTTGGGATCAGAAATAAGCATTCAGGCAGCAGCAATGTGCCCCTTCCCTCCCCAACCCTGGCGGCAAATACAGTACAGTACTGAATTAAATGTGAACTACTTAAAAAAAGAAGAAAGGGAAAATTTAAAA
Source organism: Podocnemis expansa (assembly GCA_007922195.1). Taxonomy (NCBI): domain Eukaryota; kingdom Metazoa; phylum Chordata; order Testudines; family Podocnemididae; genus Podocnemis; species Podocnemis expansa. Next base: position 63,622,673 of record ML681966.1, read on the forward strand.
ATAATTCTGACAAGGTAAGGAAATTTTCTGCATTTTATTTATTTAAATTAAGATGATTGAAGGTAGCATTTTTCTTCTGCATAGCAAAAGCAACTAAAGTCCTGTGGCACCTTAAAGACTAACCAGTTTCTTTGGGCATAAGCTTTCATGAGCTGCAACTCACTTTGTCAGATTGCAGCCCACGAAAGCTCATTCCCAAAGCAACTGGTTAGTCTTCAGGGTGCCACAGGACTAATGCAGCTAGCTGTCTGGAACTTCCGCATAGTAAGCCGATGTCTGTACTGGTGGCGGCAGTGTGCTCTTCCGGGTGTGATGGATGGCTCAATTGCTCTGGAGTTCACAATAATAACTCCAGCCCTGAAAGTAGTATAGCGCTAAGGCGAACAGACAGCATTGCTGTTCGCCTTAGCTCAGTGTATGGGGGAGGTAAATTGGCATTAGTAAAGTGACAATATTTTATATATCTTGTGTATCTCCTGTTGGCTGCCACTTAAAAGTGCAGAAAGTGTAGACTGGGGCAATAGTTCTAAATCTTTCATAGTTAGTAACATACATGGTGGCGTATCATGACCCTACAGGACATGTCAGATCCCCCTCCTCTCCCTCTGCCAAATTCAGCCATCACCCGTGCTCTTTGTGACACGCCACTGTGTGGTGACACAGCAACGTGTCCTGACAGAGTGGTCGAGAACCACTGGACTAGGGCTGAGTTTCAAATCTGTATTAAGTCAATGTTCAATTGTAAACTTTCCAAAGAACAATCATTTCTCTTTGTTCAGAATTAAGAACATTTCAGAGTTGTAAACAACCTCTACTGCTGAGGTGTTTGTAACTCTGAGGCTCTACTGAATGTCTCTTTCCCCATCTCCCCCTCCAGGTTTAGACATGGAAAATCCTTCTGTTGGTAAACATATTAGTCCTTACATGCAGACATAGCTGGAGCTTGGTAGTAAACTCCTCTGAAAGCCTGTTCATGAAGTGCTTTAAATGAAAATGGACACGAGCCAAAAGATGGGACCATCGAATCTTTGGGGTGTGTTGATAGTTCTATGTGCCACCTAAATGTTAACATTAATGTTTGGCCTTCAGTGACTGAGCTCAACAAGCAGAATTACCACTGCATTTCTAACTTGTGGATGAGAGGGAAAAACAGCAATGCATTTCTTTAATTTGTCAAGTTTTGCTTGTTTAGAGATGTATGTTTTTCAGCATCAAAATTAGTAATATTATATAATTAGAATTGAATTTCTTGCTAGTGGACAGTCAAACTCGCCTAAAGAGAAGTACAGAAGATAAGAACGAGAGACTTTAGCAAAGGAAGACGGCATGCATGTGTTTCCTGTTTTATCATTATTTTGTGTCTAACTTAATTAGACAATGTCAGACTTCAAGTGACCTAAAACTAATTTGCTAACTTACTTGACTGTGCTTATTTGTTCTGCATTTTGCAGAAATCCTAAATTTATCTATTTGATACATGGCATGGAACTAAAAAATTTTTGAAAATGTTTAAGTATCACACTGTTCTGCATGGATTGATAATATAATAAAGTAGCCACTGCTGTCAAACCCTTAGTAGCATCCTATGATCTTACTTCAGCTCTTTAAATTTAAATGAAACAAGTGCACAATGCTGGGTCTGGTGTTTGCTGTGAGCAAACTACCAGATGATTTAAAAAAAACCTCACTAACGTATAGGATTTCACTTACACATTTCTCTGTTGGCATTCATAACAAGACTTAGAAATATCAGTAGTTTTTTTTTAAAATTCTCCAGTTTTCTTTCATCCCCCCACTTTCATCGATATAGGATTTGCAAACTTTCAAAATTTGTAACTTGTTTTTTAAAGCTGTAAAATAACATATTCCTATGAAAACTTAAGCGGAGTCATAATTTGACTAAATCCTTCTTTGGAAAGAGACTTCAGTTTGAAGGACTAGATTTTCAAAGATTTTAAGGTGCCTTCAGCATCTAGTGGGATAACTTCTAAATCACGGATGAAAAATTTATTATGCACTTCTTTGGTAGAGGTGTATAATTACTAGTGCTGAACAGAGTTTGGGGGATTTCATTTTTTTTTGGTGTCTGTGGCCTAAGCTGGGATGAGAATTTGGAAGTTTCTTATGGGCAAAATATTTCAAATAACTTTGATTTGGAAGTATCTATGAGTTTCCTTTGGCATTTTCGGTAGAGAAGAAACACTATTACAGATACTTGAAATATCTCATTTAAGTTTGTTAAATTGACCTGAAGCTGTTACTTTGGAATCAGTTCAACACTCAGCTACATTCCTCTATTATTGCATAATATTTACTTACTGCAATCCCTTCTGGCATCCCCGAAACACCATATCATTAGATTTAATAATAGTGCTTTTTTATTTGGATTGGTATGACATTTATGACCATTTTGTATATAAAGATAATTATGTTCACTTTTTCTCCCCTGCTCTTCACAAATTGACTGTGTACCTCCATTAGTGGGTTTTAGTCCTTCCTTTTTGAAGTGATCTAGAGAAAAATGTGGCTTAGAAATTCTGTGTCTCTGCTTCTTTACTCTTGCTTTAGTGTCATATGGGCTGTTCACCTTAAGACTAAAAGAAAACTGGCTCTGGGTCTTCTATGGCACGGAACGCTTTCAGTGAAGTTCTGTTGTGAGTGGTGGTTTTGTAAGTACTTTCTGAAATGTACAGCATGTACTTCATTTTTTCCTTGTGTTTGCAATGAAACTAGTTTCTCCTTGTGTTTTGTAATGGAATTATTTGTATACTTCCAAAGTAGTACACTGTGGTGTGTTTATTTTTTTTTGTTTTTTTGTTTTTTGTTTTTTAATGTTTGAGTGTGGAATAAAAGGGTATCTAGAAGCTTTATAAAAGCTAATATCTGAGGATTAGATAGTGCCTTGGGAGCAAGTCTTGAGTAAGGAGAGGCATGAATTTGCACTTGCTCTAAGAGCAGGCTGTGGAGCAGATGGGGTCCTGAGCTTGTGTAATTGTATCCAGGGCAGGGAAGCTATCTTTGCTGGTCCTTTTCCCTGCATGGATTACTTCCTCTATAAGCCAGTTGATTTGTGCTGGTTGCTTTGTGGACAGGAGGGTGGAATCAAGGCTCCATTAACACCCTGCCCTTGTCTATCTTAGTACATGCTGGGTCCCCAGAGGCTGCAATCCTTGTGCTGTGACCCATAATGTGAGTTGCTTGCCCTGGGAAATAAGGGGGGATGGATTTACGCATTTTGCTTCGCTGCACAGATATGTACAGTGGACCAAAGTGTAGCCTCAGCGGAATCATAGAATCATAGGGTTGGAAGGGACCCCACGAGGTCATCTAGTCCAACCCCCTGCCAAAAAAGCAGGACCACTCCCACTAGATTATCCCAGCCAGGGTTTTGTCCAGCTGGGCCTTGAACACCTCCAAAGACAGAGATTCTACCACCCCCCTAGGTAGCTTATTCCAATGCTTTACTACTCGCCTAGTAAGAAAAGACTTTCCTAATATCCAGTCTGGACCTCCCCAGCTGTAACTTTAAACCATTGCTCCTTGTTCTGTCCTCTGTTACTACTGAGAACAGTCGAGCTCCATCCTCCTTGGAGCATCCCTTCAAGTAGTCGAAGGTTGCTATCAAATCCTCCCTCAGTCTTCTCTTCTGCAGGCTAAATAAGCCTAGTTCCTTCAGCCTTTCTTCAAAGGGCTTGTGCTCCAGCCCTTTGATCATTTTTGTTGCCCTCTGCTGGACTCTCTCTAATTTGTCCATGTCCTTTTTGTAGTGGGGAGCCCAAAACTGGACACAGTATTCCAGATGTGGCCTCACCAGTGCAGAATAGAGAGGAATGACCACATCTCTCGATTTGCTGGCAACACTTCTTCTGATGCAGCCCAGTATGCCATTGGCCTTTTTGGCAGCAAGAGCACACTGCTGACTCATGTCCAGCTTCCCATCCACCATGACTCCCAGGTCCTTTTCTCCAGTGCTGCTACTTAGCTGATCACTCCCCAGCCTGTAGCAGTACATGGGGGTTTTTTGTCCCAAGTGCAGAATTTTGAACTTGGCCTTGTTGAACCTCAAGAGATTTCTGTTGGCCCACTGCTTCAATTTATCTAGGTCTCCCTGAATCCTGTCCCTGCCCTCCAGGGTGTCTACTGTTCCCCCCAGTTTGATATCATTCGCAAGCTTACTAAGTGTGCAATCTATCTCATCATTCAGATCATTAATGAAAATGTTGAACAGAACTGGCCCCAGGACTGACCTGTGGGGCACACCACTCATTACTGGTTGCGAACTAGACACGGAGCCATTGATTCCTACACACTGAAACTGTTGATCTAGCAAGTTTTCTACCCACCTTACAGTCCACGCATCCAACCTATACTTCCTTAATTTGCCAATGAGAATGCTGTTGGAAACTGTATTAAACGCCTTGCTAAAGTCGAGGTATATCACATCAGTGGCTCTTCCCGCATCCACAAATCCAGTCATCTCATTGTAGAAGGCGATGAGGTTGGTCAGGCATGATTTACCCTTGGTGAATCCATGCTGACTGTTCCTGATCACTCTATTTTCCTCGAAGTGTTTCAGGATGGATTCTTTGAGAAGCTGCTCCATAATTTTGCCAGGGATTGAGGTGAGGCTGACAGGTCTGTAATTCCCTGGATCCTCCTTTTTCGAAGATCGGCACTATATTTGCTTTTTTCCAGTCCTCTGGCACCTCCCCCGTTCACCATGAGTTTTCAAAGATAATGGCCAACGGTACTGCTATCTCATCAGCCAGCTCCCTCAGCACCCTCGGACACAGTCCCTCCGGCCCCATGGACTTGTGCACATCTATGAAATGAAAGACTATATGTTAAAACACAAAAAATAAAACCTTTTTATGGGAAACAAAATGCCTGGGGGTCACAGTGCTAGATTTGCTTTATGGTTTTAAATCCTTGTTCTAGTCAAGCCATTTGTTCTAAATTCTTGTTTGCCTTGCAAAACTTAATGTCTCAAACTCTAAAATGACTATATAGATTAGTGCATGTGCTTTCTGTTCATTTTAAGTGCGAAGAAGTGTAACCTTGCCAACAAGATGAATAGAGAATGTTGAGCTCAAATCTGACTTGGTGTTGGAGTATGTTGTGTTTTAATCATCTGGGAGATTAAACAGTATCTCCTTTGCCATAGGGAGCCTATAGGTTTTTTTTTTTCTATTAGTTTTTAAATCTGCAGGTCACTTTATTAACTAAGTAGCAGACCATTACATAAAAGGATAATAGCAAATGTTTATGGATGAGGATGAAATCAAAGCTCTGGGCTGGTGACCATGATTCTAGCTTTGCCAGAGGGTATGTCTACACTGGACTGAGATTTAAAGTCAGTGTTGAGCCACTGAGTTAATAAAATCTGAGGAGCGTGGTCACGCCACACTCCTACCGCCGGATTCTTGTGCCCACATTGCTTGCTGTTAGTTTGCATTTAAATATATATTTCATGGTGGGTAACTATCCCTTGGTGCAACGAAGTACTGTGACTTGTGAGAAGTCAGCCATCCTCCAGTGATTCAGTGTGCCCTCCCCCCCTCCCTTTTTCTCACAAATAAGCAGGAAAAGCTCAGATGCCATTACCTGCTCAGGTGAAAAGCTCTCCATGCTCCCCAAGCAGGAAATAGAATTCAAACCTTCCTAGGGCTGCAGTCAGTGGGAGGAGCTATTTGCTGCTGACTTGGCCAAGGGGCAGCAGACTGGGAACACCAAAGTTGACAAAACAGGGTATTCTGGGATAGATCCCAGAGGGCAGTAACATAGCATCACACGGCTCTCTGTCTACACTGATGTTAGTTTGAATGATCAAAGTTGACTAAAACACTTCGTCTGCTGCGGGGGTGGAGTTATGACACCAACCTATGGTGTCACTTAGTTCGTCTTATAGCTGCATCAATGTAGATGTGGGTTTTAGAGGGTCAATGTAAGCAGTGTTTGTCATGCTAGGCCTGAGAAGGCGAAGCCATCTTGTAAAATATGTGACCCAAATCTAACCTTTGAAGACTTATTATAGAAAAATACAATTGTGGTGTTACAAGTAGGATAGGGCTTTGATATGCATGTGTATCATTAGTGGTTTCTTGATGATGTTTACATATTTCCTGTTAGAGATTAGCAAGGTGAATGAACTGCTTCCCTATCTGTTACCATTGTTCTTTTGGAAGGGGTCAAGAGGGATCATTAACATCTAAATGGACCTTTGATGTACCAATGTAAACTGTCTGCTAATGGTGCTAATGCAGCTAATTACCTGTGGTGTCCAAGAGGTGAAGGTTTTACTTCAAAGGACAATATACATCACTATTCTCTATTTAAGAAAGTACCTGGGAACTGTTGTCAAAGCCCACATGAATGAATGACCTGCAAACGCCCACCTTGCTACAACTATAAAAGAAGTTGAACATAATCCCTTTATCTCACATCTGTCCAAGCTTCTCAGGGAAAGTTTGGGCTGCCTGAAAATCACCCTGCTAATTCTCAGGGGAGAATTGGAACAAACTGTATACCTGGACTATTTGGTCTCTGTTCCTTAAACTGGATTTCTAACAACTGAAGCTGTGAAATAAGGACTTAAACCCATCTAGGACCTGAACGTATGCGTAAGATCTGCAAACTCCAGATTCTTCAAGGACTTAGCTTCTGTGGACTCTAAATCATATGTGTGTATGTGATCCACTTTGACCCTATAACATCTCTCGTAGTTTTGTTTCTTTTCTTTTTATATTAAACCTTTAGTTTTAGTTACTAATGAATTGGCTGGCAGCATGGTATTTTTGTGTAAGATCCAAACTCATACTCTTCTGTGTAGTGTGGTTGACCCTTTGGGGTCAGAGGAAACCTTTCTGGGTAAAGAACTTGAAGTTTTAAGCAACTCCTCTCTTTACCAGACTTAGTGGCTGTATTGGGGACCAGTGATTGGAATGTAGTAGAGGGGGCTGAGTATGTTTTATGGTGGCTTCTTGATATCCAGTGTGTGTGGGGGTGGTGGTCAGAAGTGGTGTTTGTGACTGGCTGGGGAGTTTATCTCTTGGTGATCCACCAGTTCTGGGAGAATCTGTTCTTCTTGCAGCTTGCCCTAGTCTTTGCATATTCAGGTGATTTGTTCCAGGAAGCCCAGATCACAGCATTATGGTGACTTGGGCTCTGTGTAGACCAGGCCAGAGACTTGTTTTATGATCTTGGACAAGTTATTTGTCCAAGTTCCCATCTGTAAAATGGAGAGAATACCTACTTCATGAGTGAAGCCAAGCTTAATCTGTTGACATTTTTAAAGTACTTTGGTGTCCTTGAGATAAAAGGTAGAACATAAAAGTTAGGTGGTGATACTCATTTAGCTCAATTTTATTGCATTTGAAACTCAAATTGTGATTTTAGGTTTTTAATTCTTGTTGTACAATTCATACAGGCCAAAATCCTGTCCCCATTAAGGTCTTTAAAAAAAAAGATTTCTGGCATGAGACACAAAGTAGCTTTTCACCCATATTTTTCATAGGCCTTGACATGCTTGTATCTCCATTTGGTTCTGCATATAATGATGCAGTTGAGTGCACCCTTCAGTTGATTTAAGGACTGTGTTGTAAACCCAGCTAATTGCCAAAAGCACAATTAGCATCACACCACTCTTCTTTTACAGCACCTGCTCCAATTAAAATCATTGGGGTCAGGATTCAACCCTGAAGCAGCAACAACTTTATAATGGGCTGTAACTTGTCATTTGTCAACAGTGATGCTGGCTTTAATTAAGATTGCAAAAATAAACCAGCTGTGTTGGCTTAATCCATCTTCATTTCACTCCCTTACTCAGGACAACAAAACCTTTGTGGGTATTCTTTTATCTTCTAGAGGGAGGTGGCTTTATAAATCAGATGACATCACCATTAGATTTTTCTTCAATTCTATGCAGTTGTGTGCTTGCTTACTCACATTCTCTCTCTCTCTTTCTTTCTCTCCTGTGAAATTGTTAGGTCTACTGCTTTTCTATTTAAGATAGTGTGTAAATATTTTTGAAGAAAAACAGCAATATTTAGATAGCTGCTTCCTCTATTTAGTCCAGTATTAAAGTGGATATTTTTACTAACTGTGCTACTTACAATAAACTAACTGATTTATTCATCTGCTTGGTTTTTTTTTCCCCTTTCTTTCCATGCCAAGAGAATGGGGCAACTCATCCTTCCCTCTCTTCTATATGGTTTCCTTTCCATGTAATACCCAGTGTGTGTTCTACCAGCACCGCCACATGTACAGTATTGAAGAATACTGGAGATGGGAGTTTCCCCACTAGAGGTGGGGAAGAATGTAATAGTCTCTTAAATCCTGTAAACTAACTTTTAAAAAAATAGTTTTTGAATATGTGTCCAAAATCTGCATTTCTCAAGTTCAAGTAGGAGTTGCTAACTTCTTTGACCATTGTGGACTTCTGATTACATTTGTAGTGCTGTACCACTCAGATGCTTTTGAAAACCTGTAGAAAACAATATCTGTGCAAGGACAACCATGTGCTGCTCAGCATTTTAGTTATATAATGTTAATATGTAACATGTTGGCCATGCCCACGTCTTAGGCAGGACTAAATATGCTTAGGGCTTTTAGAACAGATGCATCCTTGCAGTCCTAAAGTCAGATGAATCCAATGGACCGCAAACCTGTCACTGAGCTCCCTGATTGGGCATGTGGTGGCATCACTGTCATTCCCAGTTTGAATATCATGTGTGTTAATAGCAGTTTATTCAGTAAGGCAGTTGGGTAGGAATCTTCTCCTCACTTGCTGTTCTACATAGCCTAAGCAGTTCTTTGCATCATGCAATTCTGAGATTTCTGAATTAATGCAGCCTTTCATATTTTATATAAGAGAAAATTCCATATGCGAGTCCCCAGAGGTTTCAAAATATACCCCCACAGAATTCCTTATGCTTGGTAAGATTTGGCAAATATGCAGTGCTGTAAAATGGGTGCGTGTTAGTGTCAAAATGTTATGGACGAGCAGCTTAGAATTTTCCTTCTTGCAAGTCTGTAAAGCATAGAATGATACAGTGAGACTAGGATAGGAACCTGTTTTCACTAATGCTTATTTTACATAGCAGACAAAAAAAGACAAGTATTTTTGTCAAAACCTGGCCTTGTGTCTTGTACATATTTCTTTGGTTCACTTTTACCCCACCTCAAACAAGACAGCTATGTTCTTTGGACTATCTCATCCATCATGAACTTCTTGTTTTAAGTCCCTTGGATTGAAACTGAGTGCAACATTTTTGTCGTCTTCAGATTTCTTTGAAGCCAGTCTGTTGATCAGTTTGGCCAGTTCTCTCTCTCTCTTGCCTACTCTCTAGGCCAGTGGTGTGGCCTAAGGGGTTTGATTTAATTTACCTTTGTAAGTCTGTGAGAATTCTTTAACAATCCATTTTATTCTTGAGGCTTCTATTTATAGCAAATATTGCTAGTAGTGAAGCAGGCTCTCAGCTGGCAAGACTTGGAGAATTCCTGGAGGTGATGTAAGCTAATCAACAAATTTTGTTGCCAGCTGTCATTTCAAGGAGGGAAAAACCCTGCTGGTATACAGGGATGGCAGGGCTCACAAAAAGAGCATTTTACAAGGAAGATACAAGGCACTTTATCCTTATTCCATGTTACTTACTGCACTCATTTGCAGAAATAATGTTTCAAAACTATGGGCATAAGTTAAACTTCTTTAAACAGCTTTTTGAGATTCTTGAACTGCATACATACCATCCTTTTCTTTCTATCTTTTGGGCATTTATTGGCTTAAGGCTCCTTTTAAGCTTTTTAAATTGGAGCATAAAAGATTCTGGAAGCAACTTAGAGAGGGGAGATTTTATCTGTATTTCAAATGCTGTCTCTACTTTGAAGACCCCTATCCCTCAGAACAAGGGAAGACTATGTGGTGGGGTGCAAGGTGGAATGTTATGTGGTGCTTTTGGCATGGGGATCATTTGAGTGCTCCCCCCCTCCCACCATGTGAACATTGAGGAGAAGTGAACAGAATGTCCCTAAGTATTTTCATGGATGACTTGAATTTGGCATGTAGCTTGCCAGCCACCTTACACATTTTGAGAATCAAAATGCAGTTTTTGATTAAGGGAGCTAATGTGTACCAGTTTTAAGGGGGAGTCCTTATTTTTTTGTAAGCAGCCATGCACAGTTGCACCTTCCGAAAGAAAAATAACTGAAGGTTCCCACCTCCAGGTATTTTATAAGATGAATAAACATTATTATTCCATTTTACAGAAAGTGAAACTGAGACATGGGTCCAAAATGAGTTCCACATCACACAAAAAGCCAAAATAGAGATGTAAATAGAATCCTGCTCTTTTACATTTTGTGGGTTTTATTAAGTTCACTTGAAAAACAAAAATGCTGTCATAATAAAATGTGTGAACATGTTTTATTTTTCATAATCAGAAAACAGTCAGGAATAAGTATACATAAAAGCTGTAAATGGACCTTGTCTGCAGTGCTTGTCAGGGAGAAGATTGGTTAAAAGTAATTGTGTGTGAGAGAGAGAGAGAGAGTGAAAATAAATGAGCTCTGTGGTGAGAGGAGGAGTTTTCATTTGGTTACACTTTGGGATTTGTAACAAAAAAGCATTCAGGTCAAGAAACTTGAGACTACACTGCTGACTGTACACTGCTTAAGATTAGAAGGAAACAAAATGAAATCCAGCTATGAGTAATATTCGTGATTCTATTTACAGACTTAATATTGGACTTAGAACATCGTTAGTTTTGTTTAATTAAAAAGTGTTGTGTTGTTGGCTCTAATGCTTTTGTAAACCTCAAAGGTATAAAAATGCATGATAATCCCCCCCTTATTTTGAGGATCTTTGCCCCTCCCCCCAACTTCTCCACCCAAACCCCTGAATAAATTTTGGGTTTCTAAACTGTAAAAAAAAAAAAAAAAATTCTGAAGGCAAAAAGAGTCCATCTTCAGCTGTTGAAAATGGATACTGGGATGCTGCAGGTAATGTGCACTTTTATGGGTAGCATGTACCCTCTCACTGGTGACAGCTAACCTACTTGTTCTCTTTAGCAGGCTTCTGGTCTTACTCTCTGTGCCTTCAGGTACTGTAACATCATTCATGGCTGCTACTGCAGTGTTCCAGAGGCTGTCTAAACTGGCTTCTAGCAAAACAGTTTGCTGTACAATAAATCTTCTGTGTCTCTTATAATTAGTACTGTGGCAGTGTTAAAAACAGCACCTTGGCAGGATGTCAGTGCATTTTAAAGGGGAGGGGGAGGAAGTAGGAGGAGCAAGATTTGCAAGAACCTTTGGCTTAAACTTTTTAAGCTGGTGGCAGGAGAGTGTCTCTAGTGGTTCTCCTGCTTTTTTTAAAAACCACTTCAGAGAAGCTGCAGTCATTTTTGATCAGAAGGAAATTTTTTGATTCTTAGCATTTATAGATAATTCAGGATTTGCCACTAACATTGAAGAAACTGAATTATGAAGTTACATATGAGCGTGCATTCTTCCTCCCCGCCTGATTACATTCTTGTTTAAAAAAAAGGTTGAAAGTTTTTAAAATTACCTGTGTGTGTGTGTGTGTGTGTGTGTGTGTGTGTGTGTGTGTACAGTTATTTGTATTGTCATTTATTTATAGTATAACAACTTTATTGTCTTACTAAGTGTTAACAGTTTTGCTCCTTCTGAGGAAACCTAGTACTTTGGAACCCAGATTTACTTTCTGAAACAGAATAGGGAAAAAAGATGGCATGGACAATCTGTAATAGTTGGTTATAATGTATCCCCCTGTGTGTTGATCAACAGAATGACAGACAATGTCCTCTGAAGAGGTGGCCGATTCTGCCTTGTTGGTATCTTGGGAAAGGAGTGGAGTCAGAGTGGTTCCATAGTGAGCTTGGAGACAATTGCTTTCTAGGCTTTGATAGGTGTGTACTAATGTATTTCAGGAGTGAAGAAAGATTGTTCTTCTGAATGTTTTGGGGCACTTAAAAGATAAAGGATGAAATGGTGGTCTTATAGAAGTAAGTGACAAAACTTGGTGTGATTCAGCAGGGTCAGGATTTTGTCCATTGAGTACAGTGCCTACTGTCAGAGGTTGTGGTCTGAGCAAAGGATTGAGAAATGAAGTCCCTTCGTTCCAAACACAGCTTTTACACTGAATCCCTCTGTATATTTGGGAAAACTGTTATGAAACTGAATTCATGTTTGCAGAACAGTCCTGAAGTTTTAAGGAAGTATTTCTTTTTTTTTACATCATGGAATCATTACAGTACTTAAAACTTTTTTCACGGTGCTCTAAACCCATGTGTTACTTTGACTGATTCCTGACTGCTAAATGAAAGAAAATAAAAAATTAAAGATTGTAACATGTACTGTTTACAGAATAATTGTAAGAAGGATACTCTGAAACCTGTCTTTAGGAACAGTGCTGAGACAACAAAGTCTTATAAACAGTCTGTATGTTGTGGTTTTGAGCCACCACCATTGGATCAATTTCAGATGGGCAATGTTGTGTTTTCTGTTAAACCAAACTAGCATGTCACTAAAAGTTTGTATAGATGCAGCTCTGTAGAGCACCAGATGAGCTCTGAATCTTTCCTTTGGATTTCTCCATACACTTCTCCTTTTGAAGGTCAAGTCCTTGACTGGTGTCCAGTGGCTATGCAGATAAGTTTTTGTGCTGGAGTTCCTTGTAGAGACTCGAGAAGACAGAATATTTCTCCATGCTGCAGTACAATAGAGGAGCTGCTTTCTGACCACTGAGTTTCCCTCTGTTTTTTCCCAGTGAGTCCGGGGCTATACCTGTATCCCATATTTCCTGCTTCCAACAATGTTGTGTAGAGAAGTCACCTTGGAGCAGGGCTGAACAGGATGCATGGGTAACGAAATTCCCTCTTTGGCCTAAAGTCTGGTGTGGGAGAAACACTTAGACTTGCTACTTGGGAAATGTCGTAGTGATGTTGTTTTTTTTAAAGTAACCAGTTGCCAGCCGTTCTCTTTTTGGTGAGGGAGCAACTTGTGTTCTAGCAGTTGGTAAATATTTTTTTGTTTTGTTTTTTCTCTTTTTTAAATGGCTTAAGGGAAATAATGTTTTAAGTGTAATACATGGAAATGTAACAATATGTAGTCACTATTTAAGGCAAAATTTAAAATTTAGGGCAGGGTGAATGTTCTGTATGTTGTTTGGACACTTGTTCATAGTAAGAGATGTCTTTTTCTAAATAGTAAATGAAGCCTTGGTATGACCAAAGTGCAAATTTGATCCCCCTGTGACAATTTGCCAAGTAATACTAAAAACGGATCCATTTGAACCTGTATTTTATTCTGTAGCTTGATAGCTTCAGCTGTTTTGGGTTATGTCTTCAGTTGTTTTGTGTCATCTTCTGACTAAATGATTGGAACACTTTGTGAAATGACTCTAAAGGAAAACCATCTTGTGGTTTTAGTGTAGTGTTTCTGCATCTGACTTCAAGTAATGTGTGGATTCATAATGTTATGTTTTCATCTGATACGGTTTTACATCTTTCTAATGTGTGTTTTTGATTTTTGTGAGTTAATTGCATCAGTCAAGTAGTAGAATCCAAAGAACCATCAATGGCTTAGTGATGTGGTGGTAAGGTTCTCTACCACTGGACTGCAAGCCCCTTAAAAGTTTTCCTTTGGATTGTGACAGCCCTGACTTTGTAGGCTGAGGTGCACTACACTCCAAGTCGCTTTCAGTCATTACAACCATGTCACCACGGGCAAACATGTCTCTTGGTAGAGGTGGGGGATGACACATTGACACTCAGTCCTGGGTGTCCTGAGAACAGTCATACCTAACCATTGGACTTTACTTCAGGTCCATTGACTATTCAAATTCTTTTTATACAACAGAACAGTTTTCAACTGGAGAGATTGACAGACAGACTCCAAAATATCCCATATCCTATTGGTTAGGGCACTCATTTGAGAAGTATGAAACTGAGATTTTAATTCCTGTCACACATCAGCCAGAGGGGGAATTGAACCTGTCTTTTTCGTCCTAGGTGTCTACCAGTGGGAATGCCTAGTCTGAAGAGACTGTTCATGCATATGCTTAAGCATGAGGTAGTTGCTTGGCCTGAGGCAGCTGTGTATGGGCAGATACTTAGCTAAGGAAGCTAGGTGGCACCTGAACAGCTGTTTTTGAGGATCTCAGTGGCATCTAAAATGACAGCTGTCTAACCTGCAGAGCTGTAACATGGTGATCCAGTGCCTGGTTGGAGTGTGCCCCTTGCCATTAGCGGCACTTGGGGCTGGCGCTGTGAAACATGCCCTTAATAGAGTGGCTCCGCCGTAGTTACAACCCTGCTAACCTGAACAATAAAACAAGTTACTCCATCAAAGGCTCATTCACCGGCTTATCCACCAATGTGATTTATGCTAACATGTACAAGAAATGCCCCCACACCTAATACAGTGGACGAATGGGATAGTCTCTGCGCAAGAGGAAAAAAGGGCACAAATCTGACATCAGAAATCACAACATTCTAAAACCAGTCGGTCAGCATTTCAATCTTTGTGATCACTCCATTAAGCATTTGCTAATTGCTGTGCTCAGACAGATGAATACTAGATTAAAGCTTCAAAGAGAAGGTGCAGAGATTGAATTATTTGCAAATTTGATAGCATTGCTTCAGGACTTTGGATTTTTCTCTCATTACAATAGCTCATTTGACCTCACCTGTCTTTGTATGCTGCTACCCAGTGTTTTTAATCTTTACAACTGTTTTGATTTGCTGTTCCCTTGACTTACAGTTCCCTGTATTTATTTCCTCCCATCCTGGAAGTTCCACCATCTTCAAACATCTGAAATGGGATTTTCTCCTATGAAAGCTCGTGCAATAACTAAATTTTAGTCTTTGTGTCATAGGGCTCCTTCTTTGTTTTAACCTGAACATATGGCACTTGCTTTCTAGCCTTAGAAAGCTCTGATTCTTAGCTTTCCAAAGATATAAGTAGCATATTCTTTTCATATTATTCTATTTTGACAGTGTCAGAGGCAAATTTATTTATCACATTAGCTTTTGTGGGAGAAAATACCACTTAATCAGTTGTTTCGGAGATGAGGAAACTTCCAGGATGGGAGGAAAATAAATGCAGGGAAGTTTGTCACAGATCAGGTCACACTGTAACAGCAAATCAAAGCAGTTGTTAAGATTCAAACACTGGGGAAAACCATATGGGGAAAATGAAGTCAAATGGGGAAGATGAAGTCAAATCAGCTGTTATGAAGAGAAACTAAAATCCAAAGTCCTTATTTAGCTCTGAAACAACACTGTCAAATTTGCACATTAACAGATTTCTTTGGTCATAAGCTTGTGTGGGCTCCAACCCACTTTGTCAGGTGCATCAAATGGGTAGGAGCCCATGAAAGTTTGTCTGAAGAAATCCCTTAGTTGATAAGGTGCCACAGGTCTTGTTGGTTTTGCTTTACACAGATTAGCATGGCTACCCCTCTGGAAATTTGCATATGAATCCAAATTCTGCAGTTTCTCTTTGAACCCTTGAGTTGTTCATTTGTCTGAGCACAGGTCATCAGTGGTGTGATCAGAAAGATTGAAATGCTCACCTGCTGGTATTTAAATGTTGTGATTCCCAGTGTCAAAAACAAGAGGTGATTTGACCTCATCTTCCTCTGTTCCCCAATGTTTTTGAATCTTACCAACTGCTTTGATTTGCTGTTAGTGTGACCTGATTTTATGACTTGTACTTCTTTGCATTTTGTAAGTATCCCCCATCTTCAAGGCATCTGAAGTGGGATTTTCTCCCATGAAAGCTCATGCGATAAATTCGTTAGCCTTTGAAAGGGCCACAAGGACTCCTTGTTTGTTTTGCTTAACTAGACTAATTCAGCTACTCCTTTGCACAGACTAGTGGATTCTTCATTCCTTTCAGGATTCAGTGTAGAGTGAAGAGTTGTTTTTCTTCATGCTTTGAAAGTTTTAGCCATGTTTTTGGGGTTTGTTTTTGACTTATGTGGTAGTTATGGCATAATGACTTTCATTAGATAGTCCTAGTGCTTTGTCTGCTCTTTGTGATTTCTGTATTTAGCTTCCAGATATCTGACAGTTAAAGAGAGACTCTAAAATTGAGCTCTGAATTGAGAAATGTGTTTCAGGTCACAGTATGGGATAAATTGAAATGTTTGTATACTGCTGGTATATGTTACAAAAGCTTCAGTAAGTGCATTAACTCTCCTGAATATTGACATACCCCAGCTTCTAGCACAGTGTGGACAAGGGATTAAAAAACAAATAAGACACATCAAAAAAGCCTTGAGCTGCACATTGGTTTTTTAAGAGTTTGGCAGCCTTACGGCATGCATGCTTTGACAGCGTCTGGAAACTGGATTGCATGTCAAGTCGTCAGGGCCTGATGAAATACATCCTAGAATACTCAAGGAGCTGACTGAGGAGATAGCTGAGCCATTAGCAATTATCTTTGAAAAGTCATGGAGTACAGAAGGCCTTTTCCAGTTGTGTGGAATTTCAAGTATGGTACTCGTCTATAAAAAGGGGAGCAAGCTGATGAGCTGTCTTTAATTTCAGTACCTGGAAAAATAATGAAGCGATCAATTTGCAAACACCTAGACGATGATAAAGGGATAAGTAACAGTCAGCATGGATAGGTCATAAGCAGATCATGTCAAAACAACCCTATAGCTTTCTTTTACAGGGTAAAA
Source organism: Podocnemis expansa (assembly GCA_007922195.1). Lineage (NCBI taxonomy): Eukaryota > Metazoa > Chordata > Testudines > Podocnemididae > Podocnemis > Podocnemis expansa. Next base: position 63,639,375 of record ML681966.1, read on the forward strand.
AGCTTTTGGATGTTGGGTAAGTGTTTCTTGCATAATCTTCTCATAAATAAATACAGTCTAGAAGATGCTACTTTGAGACGGGTGCATAACTGGAAAACCATTCCCAGAGACCAAGTTCCAAAGGGGCAGCCATGTTAGTCTAGTTCAGCAAAAAAATCAAGGAGTCCTGAGACACTTAAAGACTAACAGATTTATTTATCACAAGAGCTTTTGTGGGAGAGCTCATGTGATAAATGAATCTTAGTCTTTAAGTGCCACAGGAGTCCTTACTCTCTGGGGGGAAGAAACAGAAGCAACTATCAGTGGTTTACAATCAAGTTAGAAGGACATACTGAGTGGGGTCCCACAGATATCAGTAGTAGGTCCAATTTTGTTCTGTATTTTCATCAGTGATTTGGGTAATAAAGTTGACTGACTGATACTAAGCTAGGAGTGGTTGCAGGTGCTTTGCAGGATAGGATTAAAATTCAAAATGTTTTGGAGAAAGTGGAGAAATGGTCTGAAGTAAATAGCATAAAATTCAGTAAGGAAAAATGCAAAGTGCTCTGCTTAGGAAGGAAAAATCAGTTGCACCCATACAAAATGTGAAATGACTGCCTAGGAGGTACTACTGCAGAAATGGATCTGGGATCATAGTGGGTCACAGGCTAAATAACAGTCAAAAAGCAAATATCATTCTAGGATGCATTAGTGGGAGTACTATAAGCAAGACATGTGAAGTAATTCTTTCTTTCTACTCTGAGCTGCTCAGGCCTTAACTGGAATATTGTGTCCTGTTCAGGGTGCCCTGTTTAGGAAACATGAACAATTGGGGGGGGGGGGCAGAGAGGAACAACAAAAATGATTACAGATATGAAAAATAGTACCTAAGAGGGGATGTTGAAAAAATTGGGTTGGTTTGTTCTGGAAAAGAAGACACAGGAGGGGGGAGACTTGAAAACAGTTTTCAGGTACATAAAAGATTATTAAAGGGAGGAAGGAGAGAAATTGCTCTTAACCTCTGAGACTAGATGAGAGGCAATGGGGCTTAAATTATAGCAAGGGCAGTTTAGGGTTGAACATGAGGAAAGCTTTCCTGTCAGGGCAGTAGACAAATGTCTTGGGTTAGAGAGGTTGTGGAATCTCAATCACTGGAAGATTTTAAGAGTAGGTTAGACAAAAACCTGTCAGGAATTATTTAGGTAATATTTGGTCCTGCTGTAAGTAGAGGGGACTGGAGTAGATGACTGTGTGAGATCTTTTCCAGTCCTTCAACTCTCTGAGTTTTGAAGACTCCCCACCACCTTACATTTGGCATGGAGGATGAGTGAGGCAGAGGCACTTCTGCACTAGTGTAGAGGCCTTACAGGACCCTGCTGTTAGTGGTACTAATCAAAGGTGCTTGGAAATTGCTCTAACTTGTGTTTTGTGCCTGCTCTTGGAACTGAGAGAATTTAGCTCTCAACCCCATTATTGTTATGGATTTAAGTTCTGGGCCAGCTCCTATTGAAATCACTGGGAATCTTTTCTTCATTGAATTCTCTTTGTCAAATGCATAAATGAAGTGGTGTTATGTCATGTAATCTTGCTTTGTTTGGTAGCTTGCAGACATCAGTAGCTGAAGATTGATGTCTTAATGATTGTGTGTTACTATGGTGGAGGGTGTTACCCACACACCTCAGGTTCCCACCTCTGTCTTCCCTCGCAGGTACTCTGGGACAATTGAAGACTCCTGCCCCATACCTGTCCTTATGGGCACTTGGGGACAATGGACCCAACTTTACTTCTCTGTGACTCAGACCTTATCTTCTGACCACTCTTCTTGGTGGCTTCAGGGCCATATGGGTCTGCAGGATGTTTTCTCAGTGAAAGAGCCTTCACATGGTAAATCTCCTCAAACATGCGTGTGTGTTTATTGGCAATTAGCAACAAATCAACAGAGTACAAATGCCAAATGTCTAATGCTCACCACTCCCAAAAAAGACAAACGGATGTCTCTATCTTGTTTGGGGCTATGGCTTCTGCACAGTATCGTTGTGCAGAGTTTAGAGTTAAGGCAGCTTTGCTCTTTGAGCTGTGTTTTGGCATTAAATTCCAAAAACGTGTCTTTTTAGTCCTCATTATGTAGTTGCAATGTGAGTCCTCCTTATACTGTAACCAATTACTTTATTTACAGTATTGCTCCATGGTAAACCTAATGAATCATAACCGTACTGGTTTAAAACAATTTCTCCAGCAGCATTAAAACCTTTATAATTTCTGTTTTCCAGCAAAAGCAACTTCTAACAAGAAATTCATACAGACACCCAGCAAGAAACTTGCTGACCATGACTAGACTCCTTCCAGTCTCAAAAATCTGTGTTTCCACTCTATCCCCACTAGCAGTGTTGCAGCTGATGCTCCTCTGCGTCCTAGGCCAGGGTTTAATTCTGCTGACTCTGCAGCTTTTGTTTCCCACTTATGGCAGTTGTGGGTTATAGAAGTCCACACACAAGGCCGTGGGTTATATCGAGTCCAGGCCGGTCACAGGAGTAGGGCTGTGGTGTTACATTCTTTTTGAGTGGTGGATGAAATAGAGGGTTAATAGTACTGCTAGAAGGTGAAAAGTAAACCCACTTTATATGTGCACCTGAATGAGGAATAGATATGGCCTCTCTGGATAGCAGGTTTTTGGGTCTTTCTCTGCAGGAGGAGGAATCCAGTGACGTGGAACCTGGCTACACCCTTAATGCAACTTTGTTGTTCAAGGACTGATGTGTACACACTTCAGATACAAATATCATGAAAACAGCTTCTTTCTGGAATGTTAGTCTAAACTCCAGCATCTGACTCCAAGGGAGTGACTCCTGTCTCAGGAATTGACTCTAGTTAGAGAGAGATTAAGGCATTCAGTTAACTTCCTTGCTACTTCCCACAGCACCTCATTACCCTGTCAAACAGTAAAAGTATTTTTCCCCCAGGCAGAATTTCGCTTGCATGTGGATGTCAAGAAAAGAACTTGTGAGACTTCTAATAGTGCCACCTAGTGATGTCTCCTATAACAACACATAAGTAAGGTGCTGTAAGTGTGTGGAAGGAAGGAGATAAGCATTAAGACTGTAGAGCAGTGTAATACAGCACACACGATGCAGCCTTTTGTTACAGTAGTTCGATTGCATAGGTTTTTTCCTGGCCTATCTCTGTTGAATGTGTGGCAAATTCTTATTCTTTGTTGTAGGGCAATTTCTTGGTTGTAGGGATTAGCCTAAAGGTAGGATTTTAAATAAAATTTGGTAACTGTAGAGTGAAGCTTGAGGGAAATTGCTGAATTGTGTACTTCAGAATGAAAGAAACCCTTCTATACATGCTTAATTGATTGTTGTCAGAATGCTATCTGCCACCACATAGTATGTGCAAGTTACCTGACACACAATGAACAAATTTTGGGCTTCTAGTTATTCTTCAATATGACTTGAGATATGCAAGACACAGTTAATTGATTTGTAAGCAATTTACAGGTTTCAGTACTTAAATGTGGACAATATACTCTTCTCATTGTACAGAACACCAGAAGAAAAGGTCATCTGCTCGCATTCTGATCAGGTAATGGTATGGAAATCTAACTTTTCAAAGGCTTGTGCTTAAATCAGCTCTGTCAGAAGAGTCTGATTACCGTAGTTCAAATGTGCCAAAATACTGATTTTTTTGATTTTAAGGTGAGCACAAGTGTAGGTATTCCAAGTTTTGTGAGAATTTGGATTTGGATATCAAGTGGCTGGCCTTTTGTGACTGACTTCCACAAATTTCCATCCTTTGTTTTAAAGGAACTGTGTCACAATCTCTTCTGTGAACATAAATTTGGCTTTCAAAAATCTTTTATATTTGATTTTGCTAGAAGAGAAGGAACTCAGAATTTTGTTCCATCTGCCACATTTCAATCTTCTTAAAATTTCTGTGCTTGAGCTCTTCACTTTGTATTGGGGTCCTATTATAGTGGCTGAATGGTGGAAAATGCCCCATAGCGTCTCTGAATTGTTCTGTCCTTGTGTGGTTCCAATTTTTCCTTAATTAGATTGAGCTAGATAGACTTCCACTGAGACTGCGACAATGTCATCTGTTTGTAATCTGTGAGATCCCTCTGCAATCACCTTCTGTAGCTTTTGTAAATTGAGCGACTCTCTGTAGAGTTTTTTACGGTAATAAAATACTTTGTATGGTTTTTGGTTCCAGTGGGCCTTATGGTAGCAGGATGTAACTACAGATACACAATGTTCCTGAGAACTCTGCAAGTTGGAGGGAGAACATAAGGTGTCAATCTCCTTTTCTGAGTTAAAAAACAAAAACCAACCAAACAACAACAAAAAGCAAAACAAAAGCTCAAGGTAATTGTGAGATAAATTTTGAACTTACCACAGCATGCTTTAGGACTGTGAAGGAGTTACAGCTGCCTCACCAAGGGTTAAATTATATGCTGAATGCCAGCATTTCACAAGTTGAGAATCCTTTCAGCTCCAGAATCATCCTGATCTTGTAGTTTAGTTCTCTGTGCAAATGGCAGAGAACACTTACCTTTTTGCTGTGTTCTTTCTTCTACAACTTGGTTATAGTTTTGCAGTTTTCTTTTCAGCAGTAGGGCATTGTTCCTGTATCAGCGCTTGTAGCTATCATCAGATTAGTGCCATTATCAACCATTTTACATTTAATGTCAATGATGATCCTTCAGTTTTTCCTCTGATTTTTATTTTTTTAATGTCTGGTTCTTACAGTATGTAGCAGTAGATCTGCAAATCCATAGCCTCTTAGAGGGTATCCAGAGTGATGTTTGCCTTAATCATTGTTCATTTTTTGCTATACTGTTGGTTACTAACATAAGAGTATTGAATCTTTCTCATTTTGTTTTTTACCTTTTGGCTGTCTCTTCCATGGTGCAAGCATTGATTATTTGCCACTTTTTAGATGTTAATGAATGAAGACTGTTCTTGAATATAGCAGATGTTGAAGAGCTGCTGAAATAGAGACTTAAATTGTCATTGAAATTTGTTTTGATAACCATGAGGACATCAAAAATATTACATTTGCAGGCTTATAAAGGTTGTTAGTGTTCCTGTGTTGTACTTCTGTAGGCAAAATTCAAGTGCCTGCTCATGTTCATTTCTGAGTTGTGTGTGTCTGTGAGCGCTACATGCACCACTGTCAAAATTTTTCTCCCCTGGTGGTACCTGTAGTGGCTGGCTCTAGCACCCATGCAGCAGCATCCATGCATCTGCATGTGAGCACTGCCAGCCTCCCTTCCCTCTTGAAGGGCAAGCTGACTAACTGATCAGCATGGCTAGTGTCTGTCTGCAAGAGTGACCTTGGTACTGAAGTTCTTTATTCACCAGAGCTTTGCTAGTGTTAGTTCCTGACTGACTGACTGATTATGCATGGAATTTCTAGATACTCCCTTAAAATCATCAATGCCGTTATTCATGTGTGGACCTTGTTTAGAGCAACAAGTTGTTCATGTACTCTGCTCTTATTGTGCTACTGTGACAATGTCCTCCCACTGTCTGGTCTGGTGTATTCTTGTGCCTCCCTGATTGTGCCCTCCTTGACCCTGACTTACCTTATCATTCCTAGGTCAGTCAACACCAGTTTCCTTCTTGTAATTGGTCACAGGCAATGAAAGTGTGCTCACTAGCCACACAGTGGTGGTCTCCCAGCAATCAACCCCTCCCCTTCCCAGCCCCAGATGCCGCGCTGGGAACGTCAATCCTACAGGGACTTGGGACCCTTCTCAGATCTGTAAGTTCATATACACTAGTCCATCGGTTTAACGAAGAAACTGAAGTGCAAACAGCCCTTACCCTTTCATATTTGCTAGAATCCACACAGCTTCAGAGAGGACAAACACTTTTGTTGATTAAAACATGATTGTAAATGACCATATAGTAAATCGATGTACAGTCAGTCAGGAGTTACCACTAGCAAATGAAAATATAAGACTCATCCTAACCTAAAGTTTACTGTAGTAGTCCATTTCTATCTTACCCCTATGACTGGCTAGTGGTGGCCTCACAACTTGGCCTTCCTGGCCACATGGATAAGTTCAGTCCTTGCTTGTAGATGAAGATGTTTCAAGATGAAGAGTCTCTGGCAAAAAGTCTCTAACACTTGCAAGTCACTCCTTTTCAAGCACCCTTAGCTCTGCTTTCCTGGCCTGAGGTCATTCTTCTTCCTATGTGAGCCAGGGAGCTTAGTTTACATTACCTTATGCCATGGTGACCAAACTTCTGGAACTCAAGAGCCATACAAGTTGATTAAACCTTCAAGAGCCGCACTGAGGCATATGGCCATATACTTTTACCTACAAAATTGATTTACTGACATTCTTTCACGAGCCACACTTTTTTTTTTTTCATTCAAGAGCCACATGCAGCTCCAGAGACACAGTTTGGCCATGCCTGCATTATGCACATCTTCACAGCATTTGTGAAACTGTGCTTGTGTGCCTCAAACTGAGCTATGGGGACACGTTTCACATAGGTTCACATATAGGATGCTTTAGGGAATATGATATCGTAACGATATGAAGTAAGTCATGAGCATTCAAAAAGGAATCATGCATAGTGTATTTTGGAGTTAACCGTAAACCAATTACGTTGCCAGCATGAACAGGAAAGTTACAGAGATCACACTCTAGGTATGCAGGGGAGGGGGTGGGGGTAGGAGAAGGAGGGTGTATCCCATGACAGCGGAGTGGGGGGCAATTTCCAGCACTGGTGCATGTGGTGAGCACACACATCTAAGTTGGGGAATGAGCAACACATTTCAGAGAAAAACAGTTTTAAGCGAAGTAACCATTCTTTGCCCATTAGACCTTGATGAATCCAGAAAAACTATTTTTCTGTTCTTTTTAAAATGAGTACAACTTCTTTCCATTTTGCTACTTAACAGCCCTTGAGAATGATGATAACTCTTTGTTAATGTGGAAAATCTTAATTATTTCAGTCCTGTCAGCTGCTTTGGTCCCCCCATCACTTTCTTTAACTTTAGGGGTAGACTGACTCAGTTGAATTCTGCTGAGTAATCGTGAACAGCTAATGATCAATCTGCAGCGTTGATCAGTGGCTTTCATATTTATTACACTTAAAATAAGATGCAGCCATGTGGTAAGTCCACCGCTGTGAAAACTGGAAAAATAAGACTAGTTAGCCTGTTCTGTGTCGATAAACATTATCTAATTCCCTGATACATGTGTTAGCAAAGTGTGCTGACCTAATGGTTCATAACTCCACCATCTCTCCTTTCTTAAATGTCCAAAGGTTTAGTTAACACTCTCTATACCTATCCTGCTCTTCTCCAGGGGCTTCACTGGTGCTGGGCTCGTGCCCCCTGTGCCTCTGTCCCAGCGCCAGTGCCCCGAGTTACAGCCTGATTGTGGGCTGGGTGCATGGGGCTGGGCCGCTGTGGTGGTGGCAGCTGAATGTGGCCTTGACCTTGTCCAGGCTGCTGATACAGGTCTGTAGGGGTGGGTGGCGGCGGCTGCTGCTGCAGCAGCGACAGCCCGATCCAGCCCTGAAGCTGGTCAGGAATGCAGGGGCTGGATCAGGCCTAGGACCCGTACTGGGGCTGGAGTGGGGGTGAAGGGGAAGGGCAGGCGCCGAGGGATTTCTGGGGCCAGAGACGCCCTTGCCTTCCACTCCACTCTCTCAAATGCCACTATTGATTAGTCTTCTCTTTTTAGGCTTCTAGGTTGTTTTTGTAACACGTATTAAGTCATAACAGGCTAAAACAGTCCTTTATAAGAAACTTAATGTTTACATAACTTTTTTGCTTTAAACTTTTAAGAATAGTTTTCCTTCACAGATTTGAAACTGGAGCCTAATGCTTTTAGTTGCATATTTAAAAAAAAAAAAAAAAAAAAAAGCTGTTTTTCCCTTTAGTGATTCAGAGTTGTCTAAAAGGTAACTCAAAACCCCCCAAACAATGTGGTTTTTTTTTGTTTTTTTTTTTACAGGGCTGTGGGGAGGGAAATTCTGTTTGCTCCAAATATATATATATATTTTTTTTTTCTCCTCTCTTCTTCAATTCAATAATTGCTGCAAGAACCTGTATTGCTTTCTAGTTCCATTCTCCTCCCACTGTCCTTTTTGGTAGATGTATCATTTTATCCCTGGCATTGTTCACATAAGAATTGTACTACAGAAGGTTAACGTAGCGTGACCTTGTGCAACTGTTAAGAAGGTGGTGGTTGTGGGAAAGGCCGTGGAGTTCTGAACAGTTGGGGTTTTATGCAGTGGTGGTTATTTTGTCTCAGAAGAAGTAATCTGATACAGGACTGACTGACACATTTAATAACTTGTTTAGTTATTTTGAACTTTTTGCCTGACTTTTTGTGTGAGAGTTAGCACAACTGTCTTCAAGGCTCATCTTGCTCGAAAATTTCCTAATATATTTCTGAAACTGAGTTCTAGCATCAAATAATACAAAATAAAATCATTACTAACTGATCTCCAAAATAAATTGTCAAAATAATTATTTTCTACACTAGCAAATTAATGAGGGTGAGCATCAGATTGTATGAAGGAATGTTTCCCCAAAAGAGGGGTTTTGCAATAGACCATATAAAATGGCAAATTCCACTCTTCTTCAGGTGGGTTGGAAAAATGTTGTTTTTCAAAGAGTGACTATTGCATGGCTGTTCTGAGGGTTTTTAATAGTAGCAAGTGCTTCCATGAGCTGTTTAGACAATTCCATTTTGTTGGGCAGATGGAACTGCAAATAAATACAGTAGAATATTGCTATTCTGCATAGTATAGATTATATCTAAACACACACGCAGGACACAAAATAATGACATTTCTCCACTTACCAAAGACTTGTTGTAGAATAGTGTCATGAAGATTGTTTTATTGCTAAGGTTTCATTAATGTGACAAAATACAAGATGTCCACTAATACATCATCATGGATAATTAAAATGATCATTGTCAAAATGGTGTATGTGTGTTTTGGGGAGGGGAAGGGAAGACTGTTTTGGTGTCTTGTAAAAGTTGCTAATTCTGCAGTCTACCGCTAATATGTGAAATTAATTGCTCTTCAGTAAGGATTTTATTTAAAATTTTCCAGGCAGCAGAATTATACTGAAATGTAATAAATTTAAAATTCCATTAATGATGGAGGGAGTGGCATGTGTATATTCCAGGTTTTGGTTCTCCATCCGACAGCCCCCCCCCCCCCAATTCTCAAGTGTTTTTTGCCTAAGCACTTGATAGCATATTTAATAATTTTCTACTTCACAACATAATTGAGGCTGGAATGGTATGTTGTAGAGGGCATGATAATACAAGACTGGTAACAGGAGTCTATACTTAACAGAAAGTGAGATGTCATGAGGTAAGCAGTCAATAATGAACTGTGCAAGCAAAATGTAGGTGAATGTCTCCGTAACTGAAGCACTGTAGTGAATCTATTAAGGAGCACTCTATGTTTGTACAGAACTCCCTTTTAATTTTCCTGGAATTTGAGATGTGGAATTTCTCTCTCCCTGCATATTCCTTTTTGTAGTTGTAGATACCCCAGCTTTGGGAAATTGGATTTCATGATTCAGAATCATATCTGAATGGGAACTAGATGGAAATTAATGTTTGATCTGTGAAATTTACCTGCAAAGAGAGGGTAATAGTGGGGAAATGCCAGGCTCAATTTTGGGCACTCTGCAGTAGCAGACATGGGATTTCTTAGATATGAGATACCCCAGTGAAATCTGGATGATTGAAAGTGTGTAGCTAAACTTAAAATATTCTATATTATGTATTGAAAACTGAATGGGAGTGCAAATAGTGCATCAGTGGGTATTGTTGAGGGACTTTTATCATGGTAAAGCTCAGAAAAGTGATAACACAAAAATTGCATCCCCCTCCCTGCAGAGGTTTGCTCTCTCTTCCATGTGTTTTCCTTTCCTAATTGGCTCTACTTGATTTTACTGCTAAATCAAAAGTTTTGCTCCTTTTACCACTAAGGAGCTAATAAAGGTCTGGGAAAGTTTAACTGTGTTCTTTTGTGGCTCAGGTATAATAATCAGAATTAGAAATGAAGTTCTGGCTATGGAATCTTTACTGCTGAGGGCAAGTCGGCCAAAAAGAGCAGTTTGACTTTCAGATTCCAGGTGGAATTTTCAGTAATAGATAAGCCATCTTTTTCACTTATTAAACTGAATAAATTTGTTCTAGAAATGCAGAGATTGTTATCTCTTTCAGAGAAGAACTGTGTCTTTGAAAAATTAGGTTCATTATGGTCCTGGAGGCTTAAAAGTTTCACTGACTAGAAAGCATATTTCAAAACATGAAAGAAAGAACTCTCACTACTGATAGCACTGCTGTATTAAGTTGTTAATGATCTAGCCAATTTTATGTTATGTCTGCCATCTCAAAATTGGTTTGCTGTCTTCTGCAGTGCTATGACTTACTGCAGAAGGAGGAACAAATGAAAAAGCAGTTAGTGTCTGATGCAAGCATAGTGAGAAACAATATTAAACAGAATAATTTTTTTTACTACGTAGGGGTGATAAAATTGGTAATGATGCAAAAAGAAAGCAGACGTTTAATAAATAATCATGTGTCATATTTTGTATGCAGCTGAATGATGTATTGGTATAATATATTTTTCCACAGTAACTAAAAAGGATGTATTTAAATAGCATCTGTCCAAAAAAATATTAAAACTGTTAGGGCTGGATAACTTACATCAAAGAGTTTATAAGTGTTTGCCAGAGTTTTCTGGTTGTTTTAAATGATTTTGGGGGGAAACTGGGGAAGCTTCAGAGGATTGGAAGAAAACCAATGTTGTGTCAATATTTAAAACAGATTAATAGGTTGATCTAGTAACTTCTAAACTGGTTAACTTAATGCTAATCAAAAGAATGCATTGCTAATGCAATATATGTTCAACTAAGAATTAAAGGATGGAGAAGGAATTATTGATCAACAGGGCATCATGAAAATGCATCTTGTAAAGCTTGATTCTAGTTTTGTGACTATCAGATATGTAGAAAGAACTTGTCATATTCCTGATAAAATTGTTCTATGAAACATTAAATTTAGTCACAATAGTCTGATTTAAAAATGTTGGTTCACAAAATTACTGTTAGACATTAAATGGATTTAGAAAGGACCAAATGCTAAATCAAGACATTTTTAATTTGGAATCATAAATAAATGTTGTGTTTTTTCTAGTGAGCTCTAAAAAGCAAGGACTTCTTGGATCAATGATATTAGTAAAGATACGCAGTGCTTTGGAAGAAATGAACACAGCCAACAGTGTGTTTGTAGCACATGCAATACAAGGTCATATATCTAGGAACATTTATGAACAGTCAACAGGCTGTGACACTGAATGGAATTATGTACATGGTGAGAATGTCCAAACTATGCATACATCAAAGTCCTAAATGCAAATAAGTTTCTGAAACAATAAATCAAAATAAGGCCGTTTGACTCTGTCGCATCGAGTGGTTGAATGTATAAAAGGAATGTTGAGTATACAGTTTTGGGTAAGGCTAGTTTCCATGTTGCGGCCCAGTATTTCGTTGTTAGATTTAAGATGGGATTTTCAGAAACATGCTATGCTGGCTGCAGTTCTTTCCTGAGTGCTTTTGGGCATTCCACTCTTAAACCAGTGGATAGTCTCTGCTCCAGAATGTTACCTTTGTGTATTTGTTATTCTAGAATAATAAATCTTTTTCCTACTGTAAAAAGAGGTGTGGGTGTTTTTTTTTTTTTTTTTTTTTTAAATAATTTAAGGAGACAAAATGGGGAATGTTATATTTGTCATATGGTAAGACCTTCATTTTTCTCTGTTCCGGCTTTCCGCAGCAGATTACTTTCTTCAATCTGTTACTTATTGTATCTGAAGTATTTTCCTAGCTTTCTGTTTTTGCTGTTGCAAAGCATGCCAAAAAATAGCATTTGGTTTTCACTGAGTATATTATTGGCACAGAATTGCTATTTAAAATGTGTGATACCACTTGCTTGCAGGAAACCTGAAAGAATACGTCTCTGAATATATTAAAACTCTGAGATCACAGGCTTTGTGAAGTGCTTAGCTAGGGTGGCTAATGTAGCTTTTGTTAAGCGCTTAGGATTTGCTTTTGTCATACTCTGCCCTTCTCGAAACATGGGCATGCATTCCTGGGGAACCCTGTCCTAGAGTTACAGCAAAAGGGTTCATGCTCTCACTCTCTTCCCTCTCCTCCTCCTTATCTGGTGTTTGATTATTTCATACACCTTTATTTTTCTTTTTGTACTAACTCTGTTTAAGTATCTTTACCTGACATTGTTGCTTTGATCAGTTTAAAGGGAAAACAAACAAGGAATGCTGTGGCACTTTATAAATAAATTTGTAAGGCTTTAAAAGTGCCACAGGACTCCTTGCTTGTTTTGCTGAACTATAGACTAACAGCGTTACCCCCTTTAGAACTTGATTTAAAGGGGGCTCTGTTCTCTCTCAGTGAGAGATAGTAAGCTGTCTGGGTTCCCTGTTGCTGACCCTGTGGGGTGAAGGTCACAGAGTAAAAACCATTTATAGAGGGGAAAAAAAACCAAAACAAAACCTCTTGCAGGTAAGCACTGGTTGAAATGTAGATACCTGTGATACTTTTTTTGCATGTAGGCCTGGAAGCAGAGTGGTTCATGAAAAAACTTCTGCAGCTGAGTAGTTCTGGAGGAGCTGAGTGCAAGATAACTGCTGTCAGGAGGATGAGTGGTTTCCATTTTGCTAAGATGTGCAGCTTATGGTATGATATGATTACAAGGGGCAAATGTAATAATAAGAGAAGGAACAGCATGTTTTAATCTATACAGCCCTCCCTCCACCACACATGGATGCACCTAGTATCCTGCTTCTTTAAGCTACTTTCTTGAAGTATGATTCTTTAATGAATCTTAAGCTTGAGATCAAATGGCATAGATATTCTGTTTTTATCCAATATTACTGTGATGAATTTTTAACTAACTGCAATTCTTGAGTCTCTACTTAAAGAGATACTACCACATTCCTCTACACAACATAGTCCTACTTCTTAATGTAGAAGGAGGACCTGCATTTAAAAACAAATTACATATGCATTAGTATAATTGTATAATGTGTTATAAATTGAGTCTGAGGGGTGCTTTATGGCTCTTCTTTGGATTACATTACCTAGATGTTGCAAGAGCATTGGGAAGATGATCTGTTTTTGTAATGTAGGTTTCTCAGTAGCATCTTGGCCTGAAGTTCTGGGATCACGTGTCATATGAACAGGGATGCTGAGCTCAACAGCATTGGTAGTATTGCAGGTTACTGTCTGTGACTGTAATTAAGGATGGTATTTTCAATACGTGTCTGATGTAGAACATTCTGTGGAGCTTGTGCTTACAAGCTGGTTTACCTGTCTGTTCCATGCTCCTTTCACTGCCATTCTCTCTGATAAGACAAAGGATCAGACAGTCATATAATCACTCCAGCTCTCCCCTGGCCCCCCGCTTGCAAATGACTTCAAGTATGTTCTTACCAAGCCACATTCTCTTTCCTGAAAATTGCACAATTAGGTATAACTATTTATGGCCATTTGATCACACAGTTTCTCTTTTGTAGGAACTTTTTTTTAACAAAGCCAGGCAAGGCCTTTATATAACGTCTCATAAACTACATTACTGGTATCTGATTTGTGGTAACAGCATCTTTCTAGGTAACAGAAATTTGTGGTCTTGTGTTGTAAGATGCCTTTTTCTGAATCCATTCCCTGAAATGGCTGTTTGAATGTCTGGAGAAACCATCCCACTAATCCATTTGTGGCAGGATGGTAAGGAGCTGATGTGATGCATCTTTTAGTAAACAATTGAAGCTTGGTGGATGTGAACTGAATTCCATTGTCTTGAATCTGTTGAGTAATTCTGGTCCTTGACAACAGTTCTCTTCACACTTTTACTGTCTGTGCTGAATTGGTTGAATTGATGCATAGTACTCAGACTACTTAGAAAAGGCATCTTGAGCAATAAAGCAAGTGTGTTCCATAAGTCAGTGGCTTTTCAGATGACTGTAGCCATTTTGGGAGTCTGCTTTCCCTTGTGCACCCCAAGTTTCACCTTACTTAACCAATTAATTACAAAATCAGATGTAAAAAGTGTCACAGTGACTTATTACTGATAGATTGCTTACTTGCCTATGTTCACCATAGAGTTATAAAGTAGATCAGTTGGAATATTAATATTGCACTTGCACTGAAATGTACAGCATATAAAGCAGTGTGAGAGAGCCATAAGGCCTCTGCCTGTAGACCCAGGTGCTGTCAAACACCTTGTGTAGTTTATTTACAGTGCAGTTTCCCACCACCTTCGTACTATATAAAGATCTGTCTCCCACCTGCTTCTCCCCATCCCTCTTCTACTTCTTTCTTGTGCCTATTTGCAGCCTCTACCTAATGGTTTAATTAATTAGCCTTTCAGCTCCGCTCCACCCACAGATTAGGCATAGCTCTATTTAACCAACTCTATTCTGCATTGTTTGATTGGAGCTGTTGTGACCAGAATGCTGGCCCAGCTGTTCTTTCCTAGCACTCTTTCACAAGCAGTATAAACAAGTCATCTGTATGAAATCTTAATTTGTATTGATCTTTACTGGTGCTTTTTATGTACATGTATCCCTGTTCAGAAACAGTGCCATAAATGGTCAAGCATGGGCTCTGGATTCACTGCCACAGGATATTTGGCCATTCCCAAGGATACAGTGGGTTATGTTTGCTGACTACCTTGAGATTATTTTATTCGTCATTTCTTCTATTGCCATACTGCTCACCACTCCCAAGTCCTGGGAAGGACCTATATGCTTACAGTTTTTAAATGGCACTCAAAAAAAAAAAAAAAAGAACTAGATGAGTTCATGGAGGATAGGTCCATCATAGCTGTTAGTCAGGAAGAGCAGGGATGCAACACCATTCTTTGCATCCCTAGCTTTTGTCTGCCAGAAGCTTGGCTCTCATGATGGGAGATAGATCAGTGGATGGTTACCTATTCTTTTCAGTCACTCTGAAGCACATGACATTGGCCACTGTTGGAAGATAAGATACTGCACTAGATGGACCATTGGTCTTGCCTAGTTGGGCTGTTCTTATGTTCTTATTTAATTTTGGAGGACAGGGTGGCCTGATCGTACAAGGAATCACTAATTTGGTGCCACACATTAGGCAATCTTTATAGGTTAAGGCAATTTAACTGCTCTGTTCAAGCAAAGAAAGATGGAAAATGTTTTTGTACATAAATCATCTGTCATAATATCATACCACTGTGTCAGAAGCAGTGTATCTGAGAATATATACTTGATATGAACTTGAATTTTTCTATTACAACTGATATTTAGATTGAGCTGTAGCATAAATTTCTGTTAGAAGATCTAAAGTTACTGAAGGGTGACCTCTTACTCAAATAATTTGACAGTGGTGGCCAACCTTTTCCTTTATGCGGACCATGTTCTAACCGCCAAATGTGTGAAGAGCATTGGTTCACGCTGGCATCATGCAAAAGTTCCACAATTTAAATTCAGATAATGTTATGTTACAGAAAGATGTTTGTGAAGCAGACAACATTGCGAATAATAATAATGTAACATTTGAATATGATAAGAGCTACATGGGATTATATAATTGTCACTACTTTCTTTTCGCATTCCCCACACAGACCACCTTTTTAAGTACCCTCACAGCCCACCAGTGGCGCACAGACCACAGGTTGGAAAACCGTTGATTTACGACACTCCCTAAGTGAGCTCCCCATTTTGTTGTTGACAAAGGAGAGATGGGAGAGCTGTCATGAGAAGTACATTTATCTCAAGAAATTCTAAAGGATGCATAATGCAGTGTGAATGGTTACTTTCTTTTATTAGTAACTAGTTAATGTTGTGGAATTTCGTCTCTTTTTATTTTTTTCCTCCCAGACATTGTTCAACCTGAAGGTGTGGGCCAGAGCTGCTCGCTCAAAACTTGTCTTCCCTCTTTCCTATGTTTTTTGATCTTTTGGAAGTTCATACTATTTCATTTCAATGGCAGGTATTTTAAGGAAAGTGCTGGCTTTTGTGGGACTTCCCACATAGCCATCAGATGAAAGCATGTCCACTTTAAATGTGGTTAGATCCTGTTGTTGGGGTTCATGGTATATTTCACACCTGACATGCCTGAAAGCTGTCAGTGTGATTCTGTAAGATGGTGCAAGCTAGAATCACAATCATAAAGGACAAAGAAGTGACCAAAGGCTTTAGCTTTAGGGGCCAGCAAGTTGTCTGAGGAGGACTGATATTCTTGTATCCCAGCATTGATAAACTCTGCAGAAGTAAGTGATGACATCAGTGACAGGATAAGTAGCCTAGTCCAGTCACCCTGTACCTGAAGAAATATGTTAGCATGAAGCACCATGCCAGCATTGTTAGTATCTGGTCCTTAACTGCATCTACAGCCCCAATTCTGCATGAATCCAAAGGCTAGGAGAGTGGATGAGTTCAGACCCCTTTTTATGATTTTTTTTATGTCTGTTTTTGCCTTTTTGTTTTTGTTAATTGAGAATGTTCTAGTTTTATTATTTTAGGGATTAATGTGTGATTGAATGCATGCATGTGTGTGAGGATCTGTAAAGTCCACATGGGTTTAAGACAGACTTTGACAAATCTGTTTCTGTTTGCCATGGTGACCAGTTTTAGTAGACTGTCACCTAGCTCCACTGCAGAAATATAGAGGAGCAGCACCCCCTGGCGACCAAATGTAAAAATGCTGGTGCCTAGTTGTGAGCCTTTTTTATCCACCCCTGGTTTAAGATGACTGAAAGAAGAATTCATTAGCGGAGTAGACCTAGAATAGTGCTTTAAAATAAACAAATGTGTGTGGTGGTGGTTCTCTGAAAGTGACCAGAGAAGCTAAGCTGCTAGCTGTGCATTACATGAGAGCTTCTAACTTACATTTATCAAAATGCTTTCGGTGGTGCATAGCTATGTTGGTCCCAGGGTTTTAGAGAGAGAGTGAGATAACATCCTTTATTGGACCAGTTTTTGGTGGTTAGAGAGAATAAGTTTTGTGCTTACACAGAGCTGCTTTTTAGACAGAGCTTACTCTGTGTAAGTTCAAAAACATAATCTCTTTAACTAGCAGAAGATAATTCAATCAAAGATATTGCCCTACTCACCTGGCATGTGTGTGTTTTCAGAATGTCCTTTTAGGCTATGTCTGCATTAGCAAGCTTAGTTCAGACTTCCTTAGTTCGAACTAAGCAGTTCTGGATTAGTTCAGACTAACTGCAGCTTTTTAGTTTGAACTAGCCATGTTCTTTTAGTTGGAACTAAAAAGTTAGTTTGAACTAAAAAAGTGCACCTAGTTCGAATTAACTGCTTAGTTTGAACTTAAGTTCAAACTAAGGCATCTACAGCCCTGCAAATAGTGTAGTGGCTAGTACCTCGGCTTAATGTGCAGAAGGTCCTGGGTTCAGTTCCCAGGGGCTTAGACTTGAGGATCTCATGAGGTCCCTTCCAGCCCTATGATTTGATTCTATTCTAAGTCCTCTCTTCTGCTTCTTTCATCACTGACCAGTCTGGTCAATGTGCATTCCTGCCTCTCTCTTTTCTTCAAAGTATCACCCTAGTTTGAACTAAAGTTTGTACTAAATGCTAAGTTCAAACTGACTAGTAAAATTTTTTAGTTCGAACTAGCCAAAGGCTAGTGTAGACATGGACCAAATTAGTCTGGACTAAGCTTCCTTAGTCTGGACTAATTTGGCAGTGTAGACATAACCTTAAAATCTGTATTGGTGTTCGGGTGATAAAAATGGAGTTAATGCATTATAGTGAAATTGAAGAAGGAAATTTGAATTAGCTTTTTGAGATTTGTTACTCAGATGTAAGCAGCAGGTTGGTTTTCAGTTTAGACATTCACCCAGCTAAATGTTGATTGCATAGCTGTGGGTTAGGGCCTTTTGGTGTGAGTTTGGGACTAAATAGATGGCCTCCTTGACTTTCTGATTTGTTATTAACAGGGATTGACTTATTAGTTCCAATAATGTTGCTAACTTTTTCCTTTTTTCTTTCCTTTTGGCCTGAATTTGATAATTTCACTGAACCCTTAGTTTACTATATTATGGTAGCTTAGCCATAGTGCAGATGAAGCTGGGTCTGCAGCATCTTTGTGTCACTTTATTTGGTCTCTGTACTCATTAAATTATATATTGTACTTGGATTAGAATCTTATTTTTAATTGCCTCTTCTTTGCATAACATGAAAGAACCACAGGAGTGTGGTGGAGTTCAACTACATGTTCACTGACTGTACACAACATGGAAAGCATAGACAAATATGGCTGCTCTGACTGATTTCTAAAACCTAGTATGCAGTGAGGGCCTTGAAGGCTCTCATTATTTAAGGGACATTATCAGTTCTTGTACACCTACAATAACCAATACCTCCTTCTCTTTTCAATTTTTCTGAAATGTCCTTGTCGTGCAATTTCAGTTGTTGTACTTATGATTTGATGCTTCAATTGGTTTATTCACTTTTTTTTTTAAATTGGAAAAAGCAGAGTATGAATTTCTTTAAAACATGCAGCCAAGCTCATTTAGAACAGGACACGTCATCAGAGTGACCTTTCTGAAAAATGGCCACCTGCTGAAAAGACCTTAAACTGAGAATCTGGTATTCTTACATCAGTTGCTATTAACGATCTGTTGCTACATGAAACCTACTCCAGAATCTGATCTGTTCCATTAGCAAAGCAATGTTTTAAATACTGGAATATCCAAGACTAGAGCCCCCCCCCCCCCCCCTTTTTTTTTTTTTTTTTGTCCTTTGGTGGCTTCCAGCATGAGCCATGCAGATGTGCATCTCTTGAGAGGGCAGAAATTCTCTTTCCAAAGTGCTTCTAGAAGAGCACACATTGGTGCCTCAAATATCTACTGCTATCTCTAAGTGAAAATTATAGGCATTGATCCTCTAGCTTACAATTATTTCAGAAAAGCTTTTAGATAAAGGCTTTTATTTCCAGCTCACTCGGATCACAGGTGTTTGCTTTGGCAGCCCTTCTGACAAAGGAACAGGGTTTAAGTAGGATCTTGGTGATTTCATTTCTCAGAGGAGCTTCTCACCATGGGTGGATTAAAGAATGGGCCTACAGGGTCCATGTCCACACAATGTTGGGAGGCCCTCTGTTGTGTGGCGCTGGGGGGGAGCGGAGCCACCCTGGGCCAGAGGCTGGGTTTTGTGTTCCTCTCCTCCATAGCCCCACCCCTGGGCTGGCTGGTTCACCCAGTGGCTGCAGGGCCCTCTGGCCTCCCCCCCACTGGAGGGCTGCCAGTGCTGGGGTGGGAGGGTGGCTGGGACCATAGGCCGGTCGCGGTCTGGCTAGTCGGCTGCAGGGAGGGGGTGCAGAGAGGTGCTGACTGCAGTGTGTGGTGTGGCTTTGGGCCACACTGTAGCCCATACTGCTGCTGCAGCAGTCAGAGCCCCCTTGTCCCCGGGGATGACAAACCAGGCCGGGGCCAGCCCACCCTGCCCTTGGGAGTGGAGTGGTCAGTCCAGGGGCGGGAGTGAGAATGGGTGAGCTGGGCCTATGGGTGGCTCATCCTGCCCCCAGAGGCAGAGCGGCTGGCCCCGGGGCAGGGCGGGAGCTCAGAGCTTGGCCTGAGGTTGGTCCACCCCACTCCCCTTCTCAGTGCTGGGCTGCTGGTGGGGTAGAGGGGGCCCCCACACTGTGGTGAGCCCCTGGGCCTGGGCCCCGTTGGCCCAGTGGGTAATCTACCCTTGGGTCCGCCCCCTGGGGCAGGGCCGATTACTATGTTGTACCGTACAGCACAGCCTCCGGCGTGAACAGGCCTCATCAGAAGCTGACCCCTGTGTGCAGGGTACTCTGGGAGGCCGATCAGCCCAGCTGGGGTCAGCCTGGCCCCAGCCTCGCGAGCCCTTTTGCAGAGAACAGGACCATAGATGGGTGGGCAGCTGAGGCCCCAGGTGTGGGCGGATCAGGCCCCAGCCAGGGTCCACCAGTGCAGGAGGCCCAGAGGCCACTAATCTGCCACTGCTTCTGACTGCCAGTGCCTGAAATTTGACATGCTTCTCTTTTGCTTTCTGAAATCTAGTGTTAAGTTTAACTTTGTCATCCATCTCTGGTATGCACTGTGCCAAAAATTAACCAAATACTTCTGGATTTCTTAATTTCTGCCATGGATTTCTTAGAATCATAGGGTTGGAAGGGACCTCATAGGTCATCTAGTCCAACCCCCTGCCAGAGGCAGGACCACTCCCACTAAACCATCCCAGTCATGGTTTTGTCCAGCCGGGCCTTAAACACCTCCAAAGATGGAGACTCCACCACCTCCCTTGGCAGCTCATTCCAAAGCTTCACCAGTCTCCTAGTAAAAAAGTTTTTTCTAATATCTAGCCTCGACCTCCCTAACCGCAACTTGAGACCATTGGTCCTCGTTCTGTCCTCTGTTATTACCGAGAACAGTCGAGCTTCATCTTCCTTAGAGCATCCCTTCAAGTAGTTGAAGGTTGCTATCAAATCCCCCCTCAATCTTCTCTTCTGCAGACTAAATAAGCCTAATGCTTTCAGTCTTTCATCATAGGGCTTGTGCTCCAGCCCTTCAATCATTTTGGTTGCCCTCCTCTGTACTCTCTCTAGCATGTCCCTGTCCTTTTTGTAGTGGGGAGCCCAAAACTGAACACAGTATTCTAGATGTGGCCTCATCAGTACAGAATAGAGGGGAATGATCACATCCCTTGATCTGCTGGTAATACTTCTTTTGATGCAGCCCAGTGTGCCATTGGCCTTTTTGGCAGCAAGAGCACACTGCTGACTCATATCTAGCTTCCCATCCACCATGACCCCCAGGTCCTTTTCTACACTGCTGCTACTTAGCTGAACGTTTCCTAGCCTGTAGCTATGCATGGGGTTTTTTTGTCCCACGTGCAGGATTTTACACTTGTCCTTATTGAAGCTCATAAGATTTCTATTGGCCCACTGTCCCTGAATCCTGTCCTTGCCCTCCAACGTGTCTACTGATCCCCCCCAGCTTGGTGTCATCTGCAAACTTACTGAGAATGCAGTCTATTCCATCATCCAGATCATTGATGAAAATGTTGAACAGAACCGGCCCCAGGACCAACCCCTGGGGCACACCACTCATGACTGGCTGCCAGCTGGACATGGAACCATTGATTCCTACAGGCTGAAACCGTTGATCTAGCCAGTTTTCTATCTACCTTATAGTCCACCTATGCAACCCATACTTCCTTAATTTGCCAGTGAGAATGCTGTGGGAAACTGTATCAAAAGCCTTGCTAAAATCAAGGTATATGACATCAACGGTTCTTCCTGCATCCAGAAAACCAGTCATCTGATCATAGAAGGAGATGAGATTGGTCAGGCATGATTTACCCTTGGTAAATCCATGCTGACTGTTCCTGATCACTTTATTTTCCTCTAAGTGTTTGAGGATGGATTCTTTGAGAATCTGCTCCATAATTTTTCCAGGGATTTAGGTGAGGCTGACTGGTCTATAATTCCCCGGATCCTCCTTTTTCCCTTTCTTGAAAATAGGCACTACATTTGCTTTTTTCCAATCCTCTGGCACCTCCCCCATTCTCCATGAGTTTTGAAAGATAACGGCCAGCGGTGCTGCTATCTCATCGGCCAATTGCTTTAGCACTCTTGGATGCAGTTCGTCTGGCCCCATGGACTTGTGCACATCCAGCTTCTTTAAGCAGTCCCTAACCTGACCTTCCATCACCAAGGGCCTGTCTTCTTCTCTCCCATCTGCCACACCCATGGTAGTGGGCTGGGAGCTGACCGTGCTTGTGAAAACTGAAGCAAAAAATGCATTGAGCACTTCAGCTTTTTCCTCATCCTTTGTCACAAGGATGCCTGTCCTATTCACCAAGGGGCCTACACCATCCCTGATCATCTTCTTGTTATTAACATACTTGTAGAACCCCTTCTTGTTATCCTTTACATCCCTCGCTAGGTGCAGCTCCATTTGTCCTTTGGCCTTTCTGATTTTATCCCTGCAGTCCCTAGCAATATCTTTATATGCCTCCTTGGTCATCTGACCAAGCTTCCACTTCCTGTAAGCTTCCTTTTTATGTTTAAGCTCAGAGCAGAGTTCTCGGCTAAGCCATTCTGGGTGCCTCACCTGTTTGTTCTTTCTCTTAACTGGAATGGCAACTTCCTGTGCCCTTAGCAGGGTTTCTTTAAAATATAACCAACTCTCTTGGACTCCTTTCCCCTTCAGATTAACGTCCCAAGGGATCCTGCCCATCATTTCCCTGAGGGAGCCAAAATCTGCTTTTTTGAAGTCCAGGGTTTTTGTTTTGCTTCTTTCCTTCCTTCCTTTAATGAGCATCCTGAACTCAACCATGTCATGGTCACTGCTGCCTAGCTTGCCATTTACCTCTACCTCCCTGATCAATTCTTCCCTGTTTGTGAGCAGCAGGTCAAGCGGTGCAAGGCCCCTAGTTGGTTCCTCCAGCATTGGTACTAGAAGGTTGTCCCCAACACACACTAAAAACTTCCTGGATTGCCCATGCACTGCTGTATTGGCCTCCCAGCAAATGTCAGGGTAATTGAAGTCCCCCCATCAGCACCAGGGCCTGTGATCTAGAAGCTTCCGCTAGTTGTCCATAGAACACCTCATCCACCTCCTGCTTCAGGTCTGGTGGTCTATAGCAGACCCCCACCACAACATCCCCCTTGTTGCTTTCCCCTCTCAATGTAACCCATAGACTTTCTATTGGCATGCTTCCACTTTCATAATGGAGCTCTGAGCAGTCATAGAGCTCTTTTATATATAGTGCTACTCCTCCCCCTCTTCTTCCCTGCCTGTCCTTCCTGAACAATTTATACCCATCCATGGCAGAGCGCCAGTCATGCAGACTGTCCCACCATGTCTCTGTTATTCCTATGATGATATAGTTCCTTGTCTGTGCTAGTATTACCAATTCTTCCTGCTTGTTTCCCAGGCTCCTTCACAGGCACCTAAGATACCCGATTGATTGCCCTACTTTGTCATGTTGATTTCCAATTCTATTACATAATCCTCCTTGCTTTTTCTCTTGGAGTTCTCCTCCCCCACTCTCCTCCCATATTGGGGTTTCAGTAGAGCACTTAAGACATTTATTTGATTTCCCTCCCCCCATATTCCAACTACCTTCCCTTTTATTGCTGTTGATACAGTCCCATCCCCCCCCCCCAAAGTTCCATCCCTTCCCCCAGATCACCCACATTATTACTTACTTGTGGGCTTTGGTCTCCTTCCCCCGTTGAACCTAGTTTAAAGCCCTCCTCACTAGGTCAGCCAGTCTGTGCCCAAACATGCTCTTCCCCTTCCTGGACAGGTGAAAGCCATCTCTGCCTATCAATCATCTGTCCTGAAACAGGACTCCATGGTCAAGGAAGCCAAATCCCTCCTGACCACACCATCTTCACAGCCAGGCATTCACCTCTAGGATGCATCTGTCTCTCCTGAGGCCTCTAGCCTTGACTGGAAGGATCGAGGAGAACACCACCTGTGCTCCAGACTCCTTCACCCTCACTCCCAGAGCCCTGAAGTCACCTTTGATCTGCTGAGGATCACCTCTCGCAGTATCATTTGTACCCACATGGATAAGAAGCATGGGGTAGTAGTCTGAGGGGCGGATGATTTTAGATAATCCCTCCGTTACATCACGGATACAGGCACCTGGCAGGCAGCATACCTCTCTAGAGGCCTTCTCAGGGCGACAGATGGGTGCCTCTGTTCCTCTCAGGAGGGAGTCCCCAATCACCACAATCCTACGTGTCCTTTTAGGTGAGGTGGCTGTGATCTCCCCAGCCTCTGGGGTGGATGGTCTCTCCTCTACCTCCTTCATTGTGTCCAGCACCACATAACGGTTCCTCACCACAATGGATGGTGGGATGTGAGCAGGTGTAGAGCGCTGTCTACTGCCAGAGCTGACCAGCTGCCAGTGTCCTTCCTCTGCCATAGGCATCCCATCCATTTCCAGAGCTGTGGCAGTAGCCCTTGGCACCGGGATAGGGACCTCCTCCTAGCAGGTCTCATTGTGGACCCTGTCAAGGAACTTTTCCAGGGCATAGATACCCCTGAGTCGTGACACCTCCTCCTGTAACTCTCCTACTTGTTTCTGAAGAGATGCCACCAGAAGGCACCTATCATATAGGCTCATCTCCCTAGCCTGATCATCAGTGGCAGGAAAATGAAGGCCACAGTCCCTGCAAATCCACACCAGGGTCTGGGTGGAGATATCCATGGACAGACAGTCTGTCTGGCTACAAACAGAGGCTAAGGAAACGGCAGGGGTGCTGGCTCCAGCAGTATCTTGTATGCTGTATGTTTGCTAAAATGAAAGAGCTTGTGGAGGTGTGTTGGTTTGTTCTTTACACAGCAAATAATACTAACTACTCCTGTATTCTTCTGTCTTAACTAACTTGTACTAGAGTAACTTGAATAATCTGGTACCATTTATGTGTGTGTGGAAAATTTTATACACGTTGATGCACTTATCTTCTAATGTTAGCACATTTGAGTATGTGGTTCCTACACATGACTTGTAATAGATATACTCCTGCTAAGCATGAAAAATGTATAATTTTTCTTATTTAGTTTTTGTATTTGGTGGTGTTATCTTTAAATTTATTAATGGTTAATTTTATGTTTTGGACAGTATTTTCCTAATACAGATAGTTTCAAAACTAGACATTACAGTTGTGTTATTCTTTGTGAATGCAATCAAGCAACTCCGATGGTATGCTTCGTTCTTGAAAATGCCCAAGGTATTGAAACTTGCAGGAAGCTCACAGTCTTGAAAGCAGAGCTTAATAATTAATTTTTTGGTTTTTAGACCATAAAAAGTAGTAGCGTAGAAAAAACCCTTGGGATATTCCCCTGGCTCAGAAAAGCAGAACAAAAAGAAAGGAAGATGAGAGGGAAATGGACCTTTTGTGATGACTTCTTTTATGGGTATGTTGGAAGCAGAATGAGGGGTTTGTGAAATTTTTCTGCTGTTTAATGTTTTCTCTTCTCATAAAGCATCAGCTTTTGCTCCCGTTCAAGTCATTAGGTAAGTTCGTTTTCATTGAAGTCCAATGGAAAAATCTGTCCTAAAGAGTGAATTATTATTATTATTATTATTATTATTATTATTATTATTATTAATTTAAATTTGCCAACGTTCTGTCACACAGATACAACCACAATCTTGGTATTGGTTTGAATATCCATCAAATGACTTGTCTCCATGTGACACAGGATGCACATCTGTGCATCTCTAGGTCACAATGTATGTAATTTTTCTGTTCACTTTTGCAATGTAATTGTCAGATGGATGCCAGTAATGCTGTTCAAAATTCTCTTCTGAATGCTCTATCTCAGGGGTCTCAAACATGCGGCCCGTGGGCCACATGTGGCCCCTAAAGCTATTTCCTGCAGCCTGCAATGACACTATCATTACTGATATTTGCAATATCGTATGAAAAGGTTTCAGTAGTGCGGCCCTCGGGCTAACATAATAGTCCTCATGTGGCCCTCATGGTGGTGATTTGAGTTTGAAAGCCCTGCTCTACCTTATTGTTATGGTATCACGTTTCCTGTAGCATCATGTATGTGTACAGATGTGAAGTATGTTACATGGCTCAGACCATCAGTGCTCTCTCCTAGCACAGACGTTAGAGAGGTACATGACTGATCATTCAATTTTTGCTCCTTGTCTGAGATAGAACGAAGGGAATCATTTTGGCTCAGGAGGAGGAGGAGGGGCTGATGGGGGATTGAAAACAAATAAACACTTTTTCAACTGCTAGGGGCTTTTTGTGAGACAAACACCATCTTGAAAACAAGTCCAAGAAGCTGAACCTATGCATGTGGACAGGAGAGCCAAGACTGGCTGAAGACTACCAGGTGCCAGTCTCATAGGTAGGAATGAGAACAATAAGCTAGATCTTATAAGTAATCTTGGACAGTAAAGTTAGTTAGCATGTCTTGTATCTTTATTTGCTTTTGATAGCTCCTAACTCCCTTGTTAAAAGATTGTGGATTGATTTGCTATATGTTCATTTAACATGTTCTAATCAATAAGCTAGTATTTGTTTTATCTAAAGCTGTGTGGACTTCAGTGAGGCTAGGCACACACATATCATTGGCAAATGGGCAAATGAATGTCCGAGTCCACACTGATTGTGGAAGGGTCCTAATCCCTGTAGGACAGAAGTTCCTGGTGTGGTATCTGGGGGTGTGGAGGTGCATGTTTGGGGACTGTTCCTTGAGTGGACAGCGGGTGCACACCCACTGCCAATTACATATAGGAGGTTGGTGTGGACTGACTCAGGAGTGAGTGATCACCTAGTTGAACTGTGTGGATCAGGGGGTCACAGTGACATACCAGACCAAATCCTGGGAGAGGAATGTCAAAGCATGGTAATTAAAAAAAAAAAAAAAAAAAAAAAAAAGGTTTTGCCGGGATGAAAGTGTTACTTAAGCTTGACCATTTTTTCAAAAAAAAAACCTCCCCCAATTGGGGCCCCTTGGGGGGGGGGGGGTAGCAGGGAATCACAAGTCTCTTACTTCAGTTTGTCATTCTGGCTCTTCAGATAAAAATAATTAATATGACTACTCAGTAGGGTTGAAGAACCAAAAAGTCATGGGATGCTAAAACATCATCCTTCAATGCAGGGGCATTGCTGGCACCTGGCACATGGGGCTTGTGCCCCGAATCCCAGCACCAATGCCCTGAGTCCTGGCAGAGCCCCTGCCACTCCCTCTCTTTGGCTGGAGATCTGGGGCCCAGGTGGCTGCTTCCGGCCCTGTCCTAGGTTGGGCAACCTGCAGTGGTGGCTGCCGCTGCTCTCTTCCCTGTCCCTGGTTGGGGATCCAGGGCCAGGCTGGTGGCAGCAAGTGCCTGAAGCCAGGTTGGGCTCACGTGCAGAACTGGAGCTGGGGGTGTTGCCCACAGTTAGGGAGTGGGGCTTGGGCCCATGCCCAAGGTCCTTCCTTGGGGCAGCAACGCTCCTGCTTCAATGATACACTGATTGTGGAAACAGAGGTATGTCCCAATGACTATTAACAGGCACATTATCTAGACCACTCACTCCTTTTTCAACTGATTGTAAAGGTTTTGTCGAGGTTTAGACCCTGATGCAGCCTCTTTGCTGCATGTGCGTATCAGCCAGCACCATAAACTTAATCTGAAGAAATGACCATATTTTCACGTTCTTTTCTCAGTTACCCTAATAGGCAAGATTGAGATAGAAGCCTTAAAAATTCATGGCTTGAGAAAAGTCTTGGAAATGTGCACATTTTAAGTAATAAATTTTTCCAAACAAATTAAAACATTGAAGTTGTTTTTTGGTATTAGTAATTTCAAGTTGACATGTGTTTAAACATTATTTGGCTCCTGCAGTATTAATATTGATACATTTTTCAGACTGTAGATTAATATAGTACAAGAATTTTTACTTCCTTACCTGTACAGTATTCATCTTCAGAGATGAATATCGTACATTCGTATATGGCCTTTAGTATCAAACAGTTAATAGAATCTCTGTGTAAAATATCTGGAGGAAGAAGACACATACTTTGAAATAATTCTGTATCAAACATTCATGTTATGAATTCTGGAGCTATGTTTGAAAAGGAATGCGCACTGAAGTCTTGGGGAGTCTACCCACATTTTGGAATCAGTGAATGTAAAATATTTATATGTTGTACATAATGGTGGAAACAGAGAGGTTCTGTTTTTGTGGAAGAAAAAGTGCTAAATGATACCATGTGCTGTGAATATTTCCTGTACAGTAAACTACTTTTCTTTTTAGTCATCCAAATACATATAACTTACTTTGTAATTCTTTTGAGTGAAGATTTAAATTCAATTTTTGCCTTTTTAAAAGTGCTCTTTTGTTTTAGGAATATAAGAATTGCCGCACAAGATTAAACTTCAGGTCCATCTAGTGCAGTATCTTATCTGACAATGACCAGTACCATCTGTTTCAGAGAAGGTACTAGGTACCTCATGCGTGTTTTTTTTTTTTTTTTTTTTTAAGTTGGAGAAATATTATAAGGGAAGCTTGTGGGTGTATGTATTTTTGTTTTTTTTAACATCAGACATTTCCTCCTTCTGTTACTCACTCACGCTAACATGAGTATCCAGGTAGCACAGTCTCTGTTATAGCACAGTCTCTGTGCAAATATTTCTCGTGTCAAAACACTACTAGAGTGGAATTGCAAATTGATTATGAATTAGTCAAATAGTCACTCATAACTTTTTATTAGTTGGACGACTGCCTAAGAAATGTACTTATGTACTAGAGAATTAAAATAACGTTTGTATTTTCAGACTCTGGTTGGTTATAGTGAACTGGGTAATTTGTTTAAGAAGGCCCAGAACCGTAGAGCTAGAAGTAATAAAACCAAATTTAAGTTGAACTTGGGCAAAAAACCTAGCATTCTGTGAGATAGTCTGCAAGTCATTGGAATAGTCTTATGAGCAAAGTGGTGCAAGTTCCATTACTTCACACATCTTAAATCTATGATGAACAAAGCCGTTGTTCAAAGCAGTACTTTACAAAACACTTCTATAGTGTGGGCTGGAAGAAATGACAGAAAATATTACAAGTCATAATGTTTTTAATGCTCTCTCTCTCTCAAAAGCAAGTTGTTTGTTTGTTTTAGATTTAGCAGGCACGTGCTTCTTTGTTTTCAGAATAAGTTTAGTAACTTTCAAAATCAAACCAATTTTAGAAAACACCATTAAGGGACCTAATGGGGTAACAGATTCTTATCATGGCAACTGTTCTGATGATAGTTATGAAAATAATGGAATAAACATTGAGAGGGTTAAAAAACCTCTACAAAGGGATTATGAGCAGCATTGGCTTAAATCCTACTGTACTATCAGGGTTTTTTTTTTGGGGGGGGTGTTTAGAGATCATTGCAAAATACATATGTTGAGGTATACAGGAGGGATCACAAACTCAAATAAAATCACCACGAGGGCTGCAGGAGGACCAGTATGTTAGCCTGAGGGCTGCACCACTGAAACCTTTTCATACAATGATACTGGAAATATTGATAACAATAGCATCCTTGCGGGCTGCAGGAAATAACTTTACGGGTTGCATGCAGCCCACAGGCTGTGAGTTTGAGATCCCTGGCATACAGGATGTGTTGTATTTTAAACTCTGATTTTGCAAAGATTTATTCTCATGTCTTAACTTTATATACCTAAATAATTCCATTTACTACAGTGGGTCTTTTTTTGGTCTTTGAGTTTGGTCTATTCATAAAATTCAAATAAACTTAGCTATGTCACTCAGTGTTGTGAAAAATTTATAATCTTGAGCAGTACAGTTTAAGTGACCTAACCACAGGTATAGATGTGGCTAGGTCAACAACAGTATTCCTCTGTTGACCTCGAGGTTTTCTCTCAGGTAGAATAATTTCTCTGATGGAAAAACCCTTTCTGTTGCTGTAGGAAAAGTTTTACAGTTCTCTACAACTGTAACACTAGAGAGGTGCTTCTGTAAAGCCAGTAGTAGATATAGCATAAATCTTTACAGGTACCTTTTAAATATTTAGTGAAGTTATTACTTTAACAGTGTAATACTTGAGAATTCCATTAAAACTTGATTGGATAGATGTTACATGGATTGAAAATTGGCTAAAAGACTGTAAAAGACAATGATGTATAAATTAATGAATTGGTGGTAAGTATCTGGCATGGTGACATGATATGTTGTAAAGATGGGTCATAATTAACATCTTCATTAATAAAGTGTAAGAGAGACAGACACACAAATCAATGGCATTCACAGATGTTGCTAAACTGGCAGGAAATCTTAATACCTGTCAGGACCAAAACAATATAAAAGAGCCTTGTCAGATTAGGCGTATAATCAGAAAATGACAACATGAAATGCATTTTTAGGAAACTGTTAGCTATTAAATCTGGAGGAGTTGTGGGGAAGGGTACCTAATCCTAAACATCTGGGCACAATATTCAAGGGAGAGAAGGAGAAGACAACAGAGTGGTGATATAGGCTGCCAAGTTAGACATAGTTTACTATGCCATATGGCTGCAACAAAAGCTAACTTCTGACATGTAAGATACAAGGGCATCACATAACAGATTTGAAAAGTACTATTCTTCATCAGTGTATTGTGGTGTTGCAACTGCCTCTGAAGCAATGCCTTTTTTATGGGTACTGTTCTAAGAGTGTTCTGCCTGTATATATGTGAACAGTTGGTTAACAGACAATATACAGTAGGTAGTGCTCCCTATTATGTAGCATTGTTCATGGTTGTAGGATCAGTTAAACTTGCACACTTCAGATGGCTTCCTCTGTGAACTGCAGCCTGAGCTCTACTAGATTGTAAGAAAAGTATAATGTGGAGGGAGTTCAAAGAACAATTAAAATCAAGAAAATAATCTGTGCTATCAAGGACCCTTTGGGCTTTAATAAATAAATAGTAACTGCAAAGCTGAATAGATGTAATTTAGCTAGGTAAGGACTGACTGTGGGTAGAGAACATTAATGTAATGAGAGAAACTGGAGTAGTTCGGGATGAAATGTTTAGTTTCATAGAGTGAGGGATGAAATTCAGAAAGTAAAATGTTAAAGAGCATCTCAGGAAAACCTCCCAAAACTGAGATCTTTTTGTCTCCGAAGGAAGTGGTAGAAGCCTGTCTCTTGACACTTTCTTTGAAATGGGAATGGAGGTAATAACAAAAAACAAAAACCAACCCCCCCCCCATCATTGTCAGTAACATGTTGGGTGATGGGATGAGTTGTTCCTATCTTTTATTTCAATGGTTCTATTCAAAATGGTTGAAATATACTTTAAAGGCTGAAAATTAATGGACGAAAGACATTAATTAAGAGGAAGGGGATGTGAGTAAAGCCTTATGTGCAAAATGCTGCATAACAAGACATTCTTGGATTTGAGGCAACAAGTCCAAGTGAATTAAAAAAAAATCTGATTTTTCACTGTGGGAGACTAAACACTTTTAAAAGAATATTTTTATCTAGTTGTGAACTCCAGTTTTTTAATATAAGGGTTTAAGCTTTATGTAACTTCTGGTGAAATAAATGACTCAATTCTTCTCTTTCCTTCACATTTGAATCTACATCAAGATGCAGTATGTGGAAAATGCAGATACTTGAATTAAAAACTTTATAAACATGGCTTTTCAAATGGGTTCATTATTATGACAGTTGCATGGTTTCCCCCCCATCCCCAGGAGAAAGCTCGAAGTGTCATACACTTAATATGTGACTTATATGAACAATATGTCACTTATTCCCTGAGAGAAACAAGAAAGTAGTGTGTGCTATCTATTTTTAAATAAATGTCATTGGCTCCTAAGTTTCAAGGTAATTCAGAAAATATTATGGGAAGCATGAGGATACATATCTGTTTTTAAAAAATTTTTTGTAGATACCTCAGTTATACTTCACAGACAAAATTTTATTAATGAAAAGTTCATGGCTGCTATGGCATACCAATGAACCTGTATAATTTTTTAAAAAAAGGAATATGAAGTCCTCTGATTTTAAAAAATTGAAATGCTGAATACAAATAATTGTTACATTTGCAGTTCATGCATTCATCTGTTAATGTTATAGACCTCTAAAACTTTATTGTAAACATTTCCATATTTACCCGAAAGCTAACCTAACCCCCAAGACATGTCCAGAATTCCGTTGAAAACCTATGTTTTGCATATGGGTATCTTTGATGTAAATCCACATAATCGATGTGGGTTAGAATTGTTTAAATGGAGTTTATAAATAGAGCTGGTCAAATAGGGAAAAAAATTACATATGGATAATGCAACAATTGGGAAATGTAGAAATGGCCTAAATATTAATGGATATTATTCCAGAGCACTACTTTAGGTATACTTTGTGAATCAGAGTTAATGTTACTATGGGAAAGTGTAAGGTAGAACTTTGTGTGTGCATTGTACAGTAGGTAAAGGCATGTGAACTGTAAGTATATGACAATTATGTAAGCTATCTGTTCATTTCTGTTTTCTAATGCTGATACATTTAATTGTATTGATAAAAAGATTTCTAACTTGAACTTATAATAGATTTTAATCTAAAAATTGCTATTTTATGTGGGAAATCTTATGCAGTGCAGTATGTGAATATACTGTATCCATAATATTCATTTAGTTAAGTGTCCTGTACATAAATCTTTATGCAGTACAAGAGTTTTTTAGATATGAAATTTCAGCAACATAAGGCTACTGTAACACCAGAGTGAAATCCTGACCCCATTACAGTTAGTGGGAATCTCTCCACTGATTTCAGTTGGCCACAGTTTAAAGGCCCTTTGAATTATGTATAAAGGAGTACCCTTTTGTGTACCATCACAGGTACATACTGTCATACTGTTGGAGTGGACTTTGCATGCCTACTTAAAGACAGACTGTCGGAGAACGAGGCGGACATCCCAAACTGTTTGTAAATTCTACGAATAGATTTCCCCAACCCACTGACCAATGTGAATTCCTGGATCACTATACCAGTCTTGCCAGTCACAGACAGCCCCTTAGGTTCTTCAGTATATTGTGCTACTCAAACAAATTGATTGGTGATAAAAGGTCACTTGTACTACAGATCACATCACATTTAGGTTGCTTTCTATCCCAAGAGACCAGTTGCTTACCCTAGGCTAATTGGTAGCCTGGATATTAACTCAGAGACAATGGTGATAGTGAGTCCAAAGTAAACTAAGTAAAGGTTTATTAGCTAAGAAAAGGAAATCAGAGTAATAAAGAGGTTAAAGCAGGTAAAATAGATGCACAGATGAGTCACAGTTCAATTCCAAGTAGCGGCACAGATATAAAAATGCTCTATTGATGATTTGTTAATAGCTGTGCTCAGGCAATTGAATAATACATCAAGGCTTCAAAGAGAAATGGCAGATGTAGATTTCATTTGCAGATTTGATTTGTCTCTTCAGGATTAAATAGGGACTCAGGATTTTTTTCTCATTACAACAGGTGATTTGGACTCACTTTCCTCTGTGCTGTTCTCCAGTGTTTGAATCTTAACTCCTTTGATTTGCTGTTACAGTGTGATCTGATCCTATGACTTACACTTCCCTGCATTTATTTTGCTCCCATTCTCTTAGTTTCCCCCATCTTCAAAGCGTCTGACAAAGTAGGATTTTCTCACATGAAAGCTCATGGGATAAATAAATTTGTTAGTCTTTAAGTGCCACAGGACTTTTTGCTTGTTTTGTTTACTTAAAGTCTTTTCAGATTTGTCTCTGGGGAGCTTCGCTTTGCATCTGGTACATCTTCCTGTAGGAGCCCAAACAGTCCAGAGATGAAGGCTTTTTCTCTGAATCCACACTTACAGCTTCTTCTCACAGAAAATCAGCTCAGCGCGTGCACTTTTTTCCCTTTTGCGAGTGAGGACTTCATTTTGAGTCTTTGTTGTCCACTCATCACACACAGTGACCACTTGTTTTGAAATGAGCTCTTTTCCATCAGAGTTCTTCTTTGGCATTCTACAAGGCTTCTTTCTCATTTTTGGGTTATCTAGTTACAGTGGTACACACAGTAAATGTTTGCTACTGCATTGTAACAGGGTACAGATAAATGGAAATCATGCAAGTAACATCCCATTAGTTTTCATGAATTATAAGCACCAAATACAGTCTTAGATGTTTAACCATCACTTTGATCTAGATAATACACAAGTGAGTTGGCTTGAGGCTTTGGCATAAGTTGGCATCTGGTCTGCCAGCATCTCATGTAATGGGAGCCCTGTGGCTGAAGAAATTGGTGGGTTAGGTCATTAGCAAAATTCCTGAACTCTACAGCTTGGATATCAAGGTTCTCTTCTGTGCCATAAGGCTTGATGTGTAATATTCTGAACACTTGATTTTGGAACTGCAAAATATTGAACATAGGAATTTTGTAAGGCTAACATATATTGAATGTTGACATATATTTTCCCTATTTGTGCCTGTGGCCCAACCAGGAACAGGATAAATCACTAACAATTGAGTGTTTAATTTGTTTTATTAGAATATCCTATGCATGTGACTTTGTGTTAATTTACATGAACAGAAAGCTTCAAAGATTTAAAAAAAATAAACTATTGTAAACTAAGAGGACCCCAAAAAGCATTAGATGCATACCAAAAATTTCAAAATGGAGTAGTTATTAACAGCATTGAATGCCTAACCTATCAAGCCGATTTATTTCAAACATCACATAAAATTATATCTGTACCCCACAAGTAACTGCTATAATTTTGGTTGATGATGCACATTTGCTTTTATGTTGAATAAAAGGATTTGTACTCCTCCTTTAACTGAGAACTTATTGTGATTTTTAACTTCAGAGCTGTTAAAGACGCCTTCATAATATGCAGAGATTGACAGTTGGTATAAATATTCTTTGACTAAATCTTCTGAACATGACATCCCATGCCTTAAAATAACTCTTAAGTTTGAGGAAAAAGAAATTAATAGCAAGGTTATTTTATTTTATTTTTTGCAGATCTTTAACAGGATCAAGTAGCTGCCACTCTGAGATACATTCCTAGCACTTAGATGATTAAGGCCCAGATTCTGCAAATGTTAAATTAGTTAAGCATGTGCATTTAAATGCTTGCAGAATTAGGCCCTAAATGAGTATATCAAGCTGAGGTCATAAATACTTATTCCTCTTTACTCAAACTGTGTTTGAGGATTTCATTTTTGGCTAGAAAATTCTGAGAATTTCTAAAAGTAGCTTTGTTCCATATAATGTATGCATGTTGGGAATGGGGTGTCCATTGGAGTGAACAGCTCAGTAGATGTATTAGCATTGAACCAAGTCCATTTTTACATAACAAATTTAAATATATGGTTTAGAAAATCATACTTGTGAATCTGCATTCACTCTGATAATGACATTTGCACCTTGTAATATTGAGTATATGTTGCCAGGATTTCTGCTTTACTTGATAAATAAATTTAGCTGGTAAATTCCTTTTTAATTAGTGCAGATGCGTATCTCTGAGGGGGAATATGTAAATTAAGGTTAGCCTGATAGAAAAATTTGCTCGACAGTCCAAACATCTCTGCAGAATATTCTGTCCACAGTGAACACTTAGAGTGTTTCTTATGCAGAAGATAAATGTAATGTACAGTACAGTAAAATCTACTGCCAGTATGCTTAAATTGTGTCCACCAGTTAGTAGCAGTTGTAGTCCCGTAACTTGACTTGTATGATTAACCCAGTTTAACAGATGATGATCCGTAGCTAGGTATTTTTTTATAGCAGGCTAAACTGAGAGATCTTCTGTCTTTTTCATTAGCATTTCTACAGTGACAAGCCATGCTGACAAGCTTTTTTCAGGGTTATAAAAAAAATCTGGCTTTAGCCGTTTGTGAGGTGTTGGCCGAAAAGCTGATGGCGATCTGATCTGAATGTTTCAATGTCTGAGGAGAATCAAGAGTGGAGAAGAACTGGTTTTGTGACAGGCTGTTAGGGGGGTTACTGTGGGGTTTTATTTTCTTTCTTTCTCCCCCGCCCCAGTCGTCAGTTTGCAGTCTTCAAAGTATGAGGTTTCTGCACATTTGGTCTCTGCTTCTTTGCTATGGTATCTCTGCCATCCATGCTGCTGCAAGAAGGGGGAAGGAAAGAGGTCTCTGTTACTCACCCACAAACTGTTCTTTTGATTGTCCACTGCAACTCTGAATAACTTTAGGATTTGCCTCTGTTACAGCACTGTGATCTTGTCATGATTCCTGATAGCTCTGTTGCTGCACAAAGGGTTCTGAATATTAGTCGAGGCAGCTGGTAATCGGGTTCATAGAGCTGTGTTCTGTCAGTATTGCTCTAATAGACAGCCAGATGAACTGAGGTAATGTGTGAAGTCTATGTGTCTGGTGTACGTTTTGCAAATGACTGCCTCATATTTGACCGTGTTAAATATTGTCAGAAATTCAGCAAGAATGCACTGATGCAGGCAGCAGCCTACCTTTTTTTGATTGCATCATGGTGCAGTCTGTCATCAAGCCTAATTAAATATATTGATTGCTCGCTTGAGTATCAGCTAATACCACCTGCTAGGGGGGAAAAAAAGCTAGTTGAAAGTTGAGCTTCTTGGTTGGCTAGAATCTTATACAATGTTTGTTCTAGAACAGAACATGAGTATACATGGTCATATTACAAAACACTTTTAATAAATAAAAAGACCAAATTCCTGTCTTGAAGAGTCAACTCTTCAAACTGACAAAATATAAAAGATTTAACTCAGAAGGGAGTGGGATGAGAGAAATCTTTTCAACATTTTCCCCAACTCAGAGAATGCCCTGCCATTAAACTACTTGAAGATTTGCTTGCTTATCCAGCATAAATGCATTTAAAAATGGCTTTTTTCTTGTATTGTTATGTGTTTATTGGTTTAAACTTCATCTTTTTTTGTAGCTGTTCAGTCTCAAATAATCGCAAGGCTAACATAACATGGCTAGAAAAGGTAATAACTTCATTTTTTGAAATATGGTTGTGTTGTCCTTTTGCATTTTTTGTGAGTTAAATTAACTGTCAAGTAACTTGTTTTTTTGTGATTAGGCTAAGCTATCTACGAGTGAGCCTGTTGGACACCATGAAAGCTTACTCTTCCGTTTTTGTTACTGCCATTATTTTTCTAATAACATGGTGCCTTAAAGTTTTTCTTTCTTTCTTTCTTTTTTTTTAAATGACCTGACCAGTCAATTGATCACTTATTTTTAGCCTAATCAAAAGCTTAGCTATAGCCTAGTGCATAGGCAGATGTAGCATCAGTCTAGCATCAGGAGACACTGTGGGGTAGAGATGTTAGACTTGGCGTGGGTAGCAGGGAAACAGCATGGTTTTCAGGCCATTGAGGAGCTAATGATTTCTTGCCCTCTTCCTCTTAAAGTGCATGCACAGGGACTTTTGGTCTATCTTTGTTTCCTACACCGGTAGGCATCCTCTCAAAGGAGACAGAGCAGCCATAGCCTTATTTTCTTTTGGAACCTTCCATTCCAGGCCTCACGAAGCAAGCTCAGTAAATAAGGGCAGCAAGAAAAGGACTGTATGGAGGGAAAGTGGAAGAAGATTTGGAGGGGTGGGGAGAAGCTCAGTGAGGAATGAGCTGTTGGAGGAGGAGGCAGCATAAATGAAAAGGGGTGTGCGTGCGTGCGTGTGTGTGTGGTAACTTGGTTGATGTATGAGATGGGAGGAGTTTGATGGAGGGAAGGGATTGATATGAAAGAGAGAACTGCTACTACTGTTGAAATATATGCCATAGTAATATGGAAGTTAGTTTGTTGTGGAGCTGAGATTTTCTGTAAAATACTTCCATTTCTAAATCTCTGTACTTAGCAGTCACAGCTGTGCATTTGTTCCACACTTCTTCCCAGTGAATACCTGTAGGTAGCATTACTGCTGTGGCTCTAAAGTTGAGGTTCCAAAGTTGACGTGTTGTTCCTTAAGACTAAAACAATACAGACACATCATAGATGCAGGCTACATTTCCCTTAGGATGCTGTGGATTTATGGCTGTATAAAGTGAATGATGGAAGCAACTGGGATTATTTATATGCAGTCCTAACAGGAAAGAAGCTTGATCTTCGCTCCAACAATATCATTGTCTGTCTTTTAATCTTTAATTAACTCTATGAATTTGAGTAGATCTGCAAATAGCAGATGGTGAAGTGTTGCCAGATTGCAGCTCGTCAATGATTTCTCACATACATAAATTGTGGGATACAAGTAAAAAGAAAATACATTGACTCCACAAAACCCTATTTGCTGATAATAGGGATTCATACTGTGCTCGTCCCCTCCACCCCCCCCACCCCCTTTGGGTGATTGCTTAGTGATGAACATGCGGAATATGCACAGAAAACCTTTAATGACATTTTTGTGTAAGAATGGTGGGTAATATGTAGCTGTCACAAAACTTTGCATTGTATAAACAAATTCAGTTAATATTTATTCCTAGTGCTGTGCTAACTACATGTGGAGCAGAGTGAGTGTGTATTGCAGATGAAGTGTTATGCTTATTGCTGGTGTTAATAAATGAGATTTTTCTGTTATTTGAAGTGGCACCTTTGAACTATCATTGCTTTCTGTTAACTTGGCTGATGAAAGAGAAGGAATGGATAAAAAGCAGAAGAAGCCCGTTAAAAATAAATAAAATAAGTGTGCTGTGAAAACTGTGACGTTTGCCTCTGTTTAATGCTATATGTGAAAGGAAAATTCCTGGCTTTAATTATCCACAGAAGAAGAAAATGAAACCTTCTTCTGTTTGCCAAAGGCTGCTGCTTTGAGGGCTTTCTTTTTGATAGTGCAACTTCATATTTGCAATTTAAAAGTGGAAGATAGGGAAGAATTACAGAAGTAGATCTTTCAATGCCAACAACTCACCTGTACTTTCAAAAAAATACAAATAAACAAAAGCCTGAAGGATAGTCCATGTGCCTGAGGACAATCCAAAGACAAATTCATGTCACACCTGAGTTGGGTTTAAAAGTCTTGCAGCTCCACTGGGTTATAATATCAGATTCTCTTCCAGGGTTCTGATCCTAACTCTAAAATCTCTGAGTGCACTTGGCCCTGCTGTCTTCAATGGTGGCCTCACTCCTATGATCCCTTATGGACTGTCAGGATACCTGCAGTAGACTGAGCCTAGCGTGAAGCTTTTATGGGGTCAGGAGAGAGAATGGCTTTGTCATCTGGATATATTCTGGTTGTGCAATTCCTTTCTACAAGAAATCAGGCTGCACCTCCATTTTCCTCTTTTCAGAGCAAAATGTAAGATGCCTGACTTCTCACAAAATTTCCTGCACTAGTGACACCTGTGCAATAACCCAGAAACATTACTTTAGTTATAAAAAATAGAAACCATGCTCACAAGCTTCAGAAACAAATCTGTGCATAATATGAATAAGAAATGGAAAATAATATTCTGTGGATTGAATTGTGCTGTGGGTATTCCTAATGTACCCATCACAGTTATTTAGATTACAAAATTAACAGATAGCTAACAGTAATAACTTCCTTGCAAACAGAGCTACAAGTCTGGGAAGAAAATGAGCTAGAATCTTGCCCTTTCTTTAGCCCCTTCATACTGCTTCAACTCTTAAAGCTTGTCTTCACTGACAGCTGCAAATTCACCTCCATCAAATTGATCTCCCTGATCAACTGAATGGGTCTGAGCCCTTTGAGTCAGCCTACTGAAGACACCACAGTAAGTAGGCAGTAGGTAATCAGAAATATGCAAGGTGGTATGCTAGGCCTGAAAAGCCAAGCCATCCTGTAAAATATATGACCCAAATCTAACCTTTTAAAACTTATTATATGAAAACACAATGGTAGTTTTACAAGTTGGGTGTAAGGTTTTTGATAGTCATGTTTATTGTTAGTAGTTTCTTGATGATTACATCCGTCTTGTTAAAGGTTTGCAAGGTAAATGAACTGCTTCCCTGTCTGTTACTATTGTCCTATTTGAAGAGGTCAAAAGGGAATATTAACATCTAGATGGACCTTTGCTATACCAGTGTAAACTAACAAGGAGTCCTGTGGCACTTTTAAAGACTAACGCAGTGGTTCCCAACTTGCGATCCATTGGCCACTGGTGATCCGCGAGGGTACTCCGGGGGGGGGGGACGGACTGCAGGTAAATGTACTTCAGGTAAATGTACCATGATGAGAGCAATATGTTTGTGAGTGAACATAGTATATTATTAGAAATAGCTGCATTTTTAATACCTCTTGATATACAAGTCTGACTCCATCAGCCATAGGCTACATTTAAAAAGTTTAAAATGGCTTGCTTACATAGTGTTCAGCAAAACCTTTTGAGGACAGTGTGGCAATCCACATAAAGGAAAAGGTTGGGAACCGCTAGACTAATGAATTTATTTATTGCATGAGCTTTGGTTGGAATAAACCCCACTTCCAGGTGCTTGAAGAATGCAAACTGTCTAACATGCTAATGCAGCTAATTACCTGTGGTGCCCAAGAGGTGAAGGTTTTACTTCAGAGGACCATATACATTACTATTCTTCACTTAAAGTATCCGTGGACTGACATCAAAGTCCACATGAAGAAATCACCTGCAAATGCCTACCTTGTTACAGCTACAAAAGCAAGTTTGGAACATAATCCCTTTATCTCACATTTCTGAGGGAAAGTTTGGGCCACAGGATTGAGATCCCAGCCAGTTCTGGCTTGGAATCACCTGCTAATTCTCATGGAGGATTAGAACAAATTGTACATGTTGACTATTGGGTCGTTATTCCTTTGACCTTGATTTCTAACAATGAAAGCTGTGAACAAAGGATTTACCATTAAATCCATCCAGGTGTTGGATGTGTGCCTAAGGGTCTATACAAATCAGCAAATTCCAAATTCTAGTGGAAACCTGATATATACAGTGATTTGAGTGTCCATATATATGTGGGTACTTTAACCCTTTGACAGTACTCCACATGGTTTTGTTTCTTTCCTTGTATAGTAAACCTTTACTGCAGTAGCACATCTACCTATTTTTCTTAACTCATTTTATAGGCAATTTAAGTTGCTAAACTGTGTGGGTGTATTTCTTGATTGATGTATTTTTTAAAGGGGAGAAAAAACCACTTCTCATCTATAGATTAATAAACTTCTGAGGATTTAAGAAGGGTGATTTTTTCATGTTGCATGATCTGTGAATATTAAAAACTCCTGATCTAAAACAGAAATACAGATTTTAGTTGTAGTAGCACTTCTTAATTTGAAAGCTGTTTTTGGTTTTGGATGATATTTTCCAAGTTATCTTTAGAGGGGTGTGTTCTGTTCCAACTAATTTGTTGATAATCCATTTACAAGAATCAGAATTCACATGTGCATAGTGTTGAATGCACCCTCACCCTTGTGCAGAAGGCCAGAGTAAAGTCCTTATACCACCTAATGCTCAAAGGTTTAGGCACCATTTAATTTCCACTTGTGCTGTCCTAGCCTTTTGCCCAGTGGTGAGTTTTAGCCTGGGAGAACAGGGCCCAAATGCTCACACTGCATTTCACATTCTGAGCCATGCAAAGTAGAGGCCTCTGCATGGGCAATAGACTTTTGGAATAGACTGGGGGGGAATGAGTAATATTGTAGACGATCCATTATCTGTACTCCTGGCAATTTTTTATTAACGATTTTTATGCCTTTTTAACTTTTCAATTCTCTTCCAATTAAGTTTGCATTTAGACTGCACCCATTACCTCAAACTGATATTAGTCACACTGTCAGGTTTTCATGCACATTTTGCTATCCGGTAATAGAAATGTGAAAAGTTACATCTTAAGTGTACGGGTTGAAGTGAAGGAACCAATTTTGCCACTTGCTTGTATTAGAGTCTGTTGTGTTTCTTAAAAATCTGCTTTAAAAGGAAAATGCTGGTGTGGGATGATTGGATACTTTGCTTAAGGGACAAATAAGAGTTCCTTGGCTTGACAAAAAAAAAGTTTGATGTTTAACTGATGAGGAGGAGGTTTTATTCTTATCAGAATAAGCCTCTGAACTCAGATGTTGTCAGTTTTTTTTAGTAAGACCTAAAAACTAGGCTGTTTTCCACATTTTAGATACTGTCACAAGGATGTCAGCTTTTTTCAAAAAAGTTTTTGCTGCAGCAGGAAATACATTTTGTATGATAAAACACTTCCACTGTCACCACCCTTTCCTGACACGTTTACCACCCTGATCCTGCCCGTTGTGGTAACAGTAAAACACAGTATATACTGTGTCCATTGTCGTGTGTGTGTGTGTGTGTGTGATAGCTGGCTGGATTTAACAAACTAAATCTTACCACTTCAGCAAACACTTTGCATTACAGTTATAGTTAGAGGCTACAACGGGGCCTGGGACCCTCTTGGACTATGTGCTGTACAAACAGAGTAAAGAGACAGGCTTTTCCCTGAAGAACTTTCAGGTTAAGGGTCTGATTCAGGCAAGCCTTAGTGCTTCAGGATAGCTCTTTAAAACAAAAAAACATTCTTCAGTTCCTGTGTAAGTGCTGTCCTGAAGGGAGCTGGATTTCAGCTTCTGTTTCAGTGACTACCTGAATTAGACCTAAATAGACAAGACAGATAAAGGGAAACAGAAGCACGGAGTACCAAGGAGACTTGCTTAAAGTCACACAGTTGGTCAATGGCAGAGCCCGGAATACAATCCACATCTCCGAGTCCAAGGCCAGTGCTAGCTCCCCTGAGCTTACTGCATCTTGAGTTTAGCTTGCAGAGAACTAAGCAGAAATGAATAAACTCATCTAATTCAGATAGTTTCTATATATTGGATGAGACCTTGAAACCTTAATACTATACGAATATAATTTTAGAAATGGGTCATACAAAGCTAGAGGACTGCTTGTCCTTGATACTAGGTTTGGCGTGCTGAATACTGAAGATCTTGGATCAAAAGAACATTTCAGTAAAATACAGGGTTTGTAATTGAAAACCCATGGCTGTCCCACGTCAGCCAACTGATTGGGGCCATTTAATTGTAGTGCAGAAGTCTGGGATTGATCTGTGGCCTGAGCTCTGGGACTTGTCCACCAACTGTCTGTGCAGCAGTGAAGTGGCTCCATAGCCTGAGCTGTGAACTCAAGGCAACAGGGATGAGCCAAACACAGGTTTTTAATTGCAGTGTACACAAACACCAAGAGGAGAGCACTCATGTCTGGAGGCAAGGATGTGGAGAGAAGGCAGCATTCCCCCCAGTAAATAAAATGACACTTCAGCTGCTCTGAGAGTCTGTGTGTTGCGGGTGAGGAGGGATAATGATGACTGCTTCCCCCCTCTTGTTTTCCCCAGCATTGTGAAGGGATGTTATGGACTGAGATTCTGTAGATGGCTTGGATAAAGTCCTGTATCTCAGTGTCCAATACACAAAGCAGTCAGTACACACACAAGACCAAGACTAAAACTGAGAACCAGCTTTTGGGAAGGAGCAATGAAGATTCCCTCAAATTAAACAAAATGATGTGGATGGAAGCATTTTTAAAACCAGCCATACAATTGACATGTAGTTTTTTCCTTTCTAAACCCCTGCTCTTAATGCAAGATAACAAAATTTCAGAAGTAGGAAAAGACCCTTTGGTGCAGATTCAGGGACAGTGAAGGAGTTTGGGTATTGCATTTGCTACAAGGTAAGATAGATTTAATGATCTGTGGATGAAACACAAGCTATTTGAACTCTTGTTATTTTGGGATTTAAGTCTTTTTTCAGTGATAATATTTAGCAAAAGTAGTTGATAATACACAAGAGTTGGCATAACATCTTGTTTATCTGTTCATCTAAATAGAACTGAGTGGTGGAGGTGAGAGGAAGGTTAATCTGCCTGTCAGATGTTTCTGCCTTTTGCCATGATCTTTTTTTCTGCCTTCTTCCTTGAAGCTTCTTTAGTCCTTTCATCCCTTAGTTCAATGATTGCCTTGTATGATTGGAGAAGACAGTGTTTTATTGTAATGGGGGCGGAGGGGGGCGCTTTGTTTTCTGTATGCCAGACTAATAGCTGCGTGGTCCTTCCAGCTGGAATTTCCACTAGTTTTATAGACTGTGAGGCAGTTGCCTGAAGTGAGTGAAGCTGTGGGGTGGAATTCTGAACAGAGCAAGTTCTTGCGAAGCGCAGTTAGTGCATTCAGAATAGAAGGTAAATATCTGATACTTAGCTCCAGGTTAATTTCTGACTTTAATAAAAAGAATGATGCATGATCCAATCCGTATTTCTTCATCATCATTGTCAATGAGCAGTTAGCATATGCACTTTTCTCTCTGTAAGTATCTAAACTGAAGGTAATTTGTATGACCAAATGAGGTATGGATTCAGTGCCTACACTTGCCCCTTCTAACATTCATTTCCAACATTTAGTATTGGGACAGCAAAATTAAGTAACCATGAATGGAAAAGACATCACCTATGACTTTTTATGAGAGGACAGAGTATATGGCGGCTCACTGTTAAATAGCTAATGCTTTTTTTAGTGAGGTGTTAAGACAGATGATTAGGAAAATACTCATCAGTGTAACTCTATATCAGATTTTTGGCAATGTGCTTGTTATTTTCTACCCTTGATAACTCGATGGAATTGACATAATAGACAGAGGGCAGTAATGATTTCAACTCGATGTTCATGATTTTGTGGAATATCTCTTTGTGCTGGCTGTGAAAAGTAACTAAATATATGTTCCTTAAAACAGAAAAGTACATCTTCCCTCTCCTAGACCTCCGAAAGTGTGGGTGGGGAATAACTTTGTCTAATTCGGGAGAGGCTAGTTGGTGACCCTGATTTTTTTTTTTTTTTTTTTAAAATGAATTAATGTCATGCCTGAAAGGTGCTACAGCTAATTGACTCCAACTTGTTACACTTTTCAAGATTAAATGTGTGTGTGAAAAGTCATTTTAACTTTTTAAATATTTTTGTACTGATTCTTGAAATATGGATAAACTTTTTTGTGTACTCTTAGATCAAGTGTGAGTTTCTTTGCAAAACAGCCAAACCAACTCAAAACCTCTCTAGGGAGGAGTCTTAAATAATTTTTCTCTTCGTGTTAGATGTAACCAGGTATTGTACAAATTAATATTTTGCTAACGGGTCAACATGATATATGTACTCTGTGTAGTCTGCATATTGCAGTTACACTTGGATTCCTTGTCTCCTTAGAAAGGAAATATAGCAACAGGTCTGTTGTGATTTGGGTGTGTTTTCTCTCTTCATG
Organism: Podocnemis expansa; assembly: GCA_007922195.1. Classification (NCBI taxonomy): domain Eukaryota; kingdom Metazoa; phylum Chordata; order Testudines; family Podocnemididae; genus Podocnemis; species Podocnemis expansa. Next base: position 63,684,089 of record ML681966.1, read on the forward strand.
AATTGTTGGAAAAATATGGGATAGGTAAAATTATTATAGAAAATAGCAAACTGTTTAGTATAGTTTGTCAGAACTGTTTGGGGGAAAAGAAGAATCGCATCATTACTTCAGATGCAATTAGCTATCAAATATTGCCCTGATAATTTGGGCCATGTTTTATATCTTAACATTTTTAAAAATATTTTTAATCAGAATTCATTATCTATCTACTTCCTAGATTATTGGGGCAACCCAGTGCCTGATCCTACAGTTAAATCTGTGAGGGCATACGTGGCATTGGTCATGCTTGGGTTTGCTTAAATACCTCTTAAGTGCTGCACTGGAATCCAAGGTAGCTAAAATTCTGACATAACCCCTACTTGAAAATCCATAATCAGGATATCTTGCAATTACTAATCTGGCTATAAAAAATTAGCATTAGGTTTTGGGGGTGGGAAAGATCTACTCAGTTGTGTGGTTAACACTCTTCAGTGGTAAAAGCATAGAGATAAGACAGACTTGAATTCTCTATATAAAAGGACTCAAATAAGAAAAACCAGAAGACAACCCATGACCAATAGAAAAAAGGAATTGCACTGACAATTTAAGAAACAGTGATGACCAAATTTAAAACACCCCAGTAAATGAACAGTGTAGTGGCAAATGCCAGTGTGTGCTTGGAAGCTTTGCTGTGACTAGGGCACTTTAACTCTTTCAGGTATGCGTCAGTTCGCTGCATTGTTCCTTTTCATCTCCCGACTCAGTCCCACGAAAAAGGAGGAGTGGGGTTGGTCACAGAACACTCTCACTATGTCTGCAGAGCACCAGTGTTCCGCAGAAGACCAGTTGAGAAACACTGGAATAGATGATACGAATAGAAAACCTTCCTGCCAACTTTACACTGAGAGGCAGAAATTTTCCACAAATTCTGTGTGTGAAGCTACCCAGTGTGTTTTTGTGTGCTGGTGTGGGAGAGGAGTGAGTGGGGGGGCTGGGCTGGGTTCTGAAAGCTCCACTACATGATAGTCACTTCTAAACTTTCTTCTTTAGCAATGGAAGGCATCTGTGTTGTCTTTGTTGAGTGGACTTTTGGATTATGTTCCCAATTCAGTATGACAGTACAAATCACCATAGGAACCTGATTTTCATAGTTGATTTTTTGTTCTGTGGTTATCTCTATTTCTTAAACTGTCAATGGAGTTTCTTTTTTCTGTTGGTCATAGGTTTGTTCTGGTTTGTTTTTCTTCATTGAGTCCTTTATATAGAGAATTCAAGCCTGTCTTTCATTTCTGTGCTGTTGGCACTGAAGAGTGTTAACTACACAGAGGACTTTCAGCAGCATAAACTAGAGAACCATTATTGCTGAGTAGCAGCATACAGGCAAGTGGTGTATTAATTTTTTTGCCTCTACAACTGGGATTTTAGGCCCCTCTCTCTGCATGTCCCATAGAAATTAAAAATTCTAAACACTGTCAGAAACAAGTAGAAATATCTTCATGTGTAATTTGTCTGATATCTGATTGGCTAAGACTTCATTGTCAACTGGAAACTGTGGAAGAGAGTTCCACAATAGTGAAAAATGACAATTCCACTGTCAAGGTGAAGTGCAAAACACACATCTTTACTATAACACTTTAATAATGTTAATGAGAAGAATATTAAAGAAACAAAAAAAAAAACAAAAAACCCCCCACACAAGAAACCACACCTCAAACTGACGGCTCTGAGAGGAAGAGTCAAGCGAAGGTCCTGAATATCTTCTCTGAAAGGAGATGGAGATGAACAGTTCTGTCTACATCTAATTATTCTATTGGATTTATATAATTTATAATTTATAATTATTCTATTGGATTTATATAATTTATGGATTTATATAATTTATATAATAATTTATAATAATTGTAATTAATGTGATTATAAATACATAGATAATGTCAAGTGAAGACTTTCTAGTCGTCTTGATTAGTGTACACTTAACTAAACCCTGTACTAGATTTAAAAAAGTGTTTTGAGTGTTAGATGGGTATGTTCTGGTTGAGTGCTACAGAAGCACAAATTTGTACCTGGTGCTTTCATTTAAAAAAAAAAAAAAGATAAATTTATCAGATCTGTACCCTTGCTTTGCTTAGCAAAGGCAGTGTACATTAGGATTGTTAATCTGTTGCTGGATGTATTTTGTTTCAGTTGCTCTACATTAATGGCTCTGCAGCTGGCACTGACATTGTTTTCCCCCTCTTGCATTACGATTATATGCTCCAAATTCTCATTTGATCCAACATAATGCTATAATGCAGTGATGATGAATGACTCATAGGTTAAATATTAGGATCATGTGTGTTGCCATTTTTTTTTTTTTTTAACAAATCATTTTTAACAAGGTTCTGGGTGGAGAAGGGATACCAGCCGAAGCAGCATTCCACATAGCACCACATAGTTTGGCGCTTTGATTTGAGTAGTCCTCTGTAACTTGACTAGCATCTTGTATTTTTCTCTCTTATGGGCATTGAGAATTGCTTTGCTTGCTGTAATCTCAAGGGGTGAGGCACTTTAAAAATCCTGATTGACCTCATGCTGAAAATCAAGTATAGGTTTTGCTCAGAAAAGTGGTTCTAAAATGATTGTTATGGAGTTCCATTGTTTCCTTTCAGTGAAAAAAATGGTTCAGTTTACAAGTGGAAAAATCATTTTCCTCTGTCCCAACTGTCATCTTTGTAGATTCATCTTGTAGCAGGAAAATTGAGTATTTTTCCTGCAAGCATAAACGTTTACAAAGTCAGCCACTCAAAAGTTATGAAATATCTGTTCAGTCACAGTTTGGCCCCTTAGAGCGTATACATGAAGATAGCTTTCAGTGACATAATTACATACCATTTTTTCCACCTGCTTCTGTCTTGTCAACCAACCCATGTTCTGTCTGTTCCCTCTTGCTCTGGTCTCCTGCAGCACAAACATCGCCCTTGCCTGATCTGGCTATGTTTCACCCACACCCTCCTCTTCTGCCCGTAAGTCTAATCCCATCTTTCTTCCTTTCGTTCTCTTTCCCTGCTCCTGCCCTGTCCCTATTGCCCATTCCTCAGCTCTCTGCCATCAGAAACAGCTTTTTTCTACCTTCTCCATACTACTTGGTACTAGTAGGCAGAGAAGGGAAGGGACAAGTCACCCTGTTCTCACTTCCTATGTCAGCTGCCACAGTGGCTCCTTATTGCAAGGAGTAGTAATTACACAGAAAGGTCCTACTGAGCATCTGCCATCCCAGGATGGAGCTTGCTTAGTTGCTCTGTGGAGATGGTGTATGTGTAGTCCAATCACATGGAGGAACAGATGGTGTCTTTTGAGAATTTAGATGTCAAACTGTAACAAGTACTCGCTGAACATCTGTGCACTGTGATTGTTCTGAAATTTTGTAACTTAGCCAAAGCTGGGAGCATTTTGATATGGATATCCAACGGCATGTCCCTGACACCAGGACAATCTCCCTGCCAAATTTCAAGTCTCTGCTCTGAAGCATGGGCAGTAGATGAAAGGGTTTTAAGAAGTCATTTTAACAATACTTAAAAACATATTGACCCCCCCCCCCCTTCTGATAGCCAGTAATGGCTGAAATGTTTTTAGTTGAAAATTTTCTTTTAAAAAGTCTGCTTGAGGCTGACAATGGTATGTGAAATTTCAGCCTGCGTGGTTTAAGTTCACCAAAATTGTAAGTAATTGAAAACAGCTTTTTATGATGGAAAGTATTGAGCAACCTTAACTGCTGGAGTTTCTAGCTGAACCATTTTTGAGATTAAACTCATGGATTGGTCAAAAAGGACCAATATGTAACAGACCCCTACCATATGACTGAGCTACTGGAGTCCTCAAATCATGGTTTAAAGACTTCAGTGTACAGATAATCCACCAGCCAGTGACCCATATTCCATGCTTCAGAGGAATCCGAAAAACCACAGGGCTTCTGCCAATCTGCCGCAGGGGAACATTCCTTCCTGACCCCAAATATCGCTATTAGCTAAATCCTGGGCAAGACTCACCAACCTGAACCTGGAAGGAATTCTTTATAGTAATACAGAATTCACCCTATCTAACAAACCATTACAAGCCATTAGGCATATTCATCACTGCTGGTTAAAGATCAGTTAATTGCCAAATTCGGCAGTCCCATCATACTATCCCTGCCATAAACTTACCAAGTTCAGTTCTGAAGCCAGCTAGGCCCCCCCCCCCCCAATTGCTCCCTTTGGAAAGCTGTCCCAGAAGTTCACTCCTCTGATGGTTAGAAACATTTGTCTAATTTCAAGTCTAAACTTCTTGATGGCCAGTTTATATCTGATGGTTCTTGTGTCCCCATTGGTGTTGAACTTAAATAATTCTTCTCCTTTCCTGGTAGTAATCCTTCTAATGTTTTTATGGAGTGCAATTATCTCTCCTCTCAGTCTTCTTTTGGTTAGGCTAAGCAAGCCAAGCTCTTTGCGTCTCTGCTCAGAAGGCAGTTAGGGATAAGAAGGTGTCATTTTGTGAGGTGGCATGAGCTGAATCAATCAAAGCCACTAAATTTGAAGTGAAAATTCCTGTTGTATGTGAAATGATGAATAAAACATCTTTTAAGTGACTGAATGTTTTGCACATAGACCCCATTAGTGAGCATTTAACTGGATGTTGTAACTTACTCTCCCTACCCCTCTCTTTAGAAATGTTCTAGAGCTTTTGTTTCATGATTTCCATCTTTTCTCTAATCCTCAGACCCTGCAGCATGCACAGGATTCACAAATAAGTAATATTGGTTAAATCTAACGTGCAGAGGGGGAGAACACGAATCAAGAGAAGTTTTCGTATCAATTTTTTATCAAAATTTAATATTTTTAATAGCTGTACTCCTGTTTTTGTTCAAAACCGAATGGATATGTATGATGTTACTGACACAGGTGTAAAGATGTGGTAACATTGGAATATCAGACTTGTAAATATTGTCAGATATTTCATAAAATGTTAGTGATGTGGTGAGTATTTAACAGGTTTGGACTTGTACACTGCAGTACCTATGTCTGCAGTGAGAAATTTTTCCACAAAAACTCTTTGATTTTTCCCAAGGCATCTCAGCATGCACTAAAGTGCGCAATTCTAGGACCACTTACAACAGCAGATTGAGGGGTTTTTGTTTTTTTTCCCCCCCTGTGGTAAGTAGTTTGATCCAAGACAGTTGCTGAAATACTCACGCTGTATGTGTGTGTCGGTTGGATTCATAAGCTTATATAGAAAAGAAATAATAGATTCAATATTTATTTTGATTATAGTGATTGCACAAACTGCTTCGAATCTTCCACATTATAGTATCACTTATTAAAGATACTGACCTTAAAGTATCAAAAAGCTGTTTGTTAGTTCTTTGTATCCCATCTCCAACTATTGCCTTCACTGACTGTTTCATAGGAAAGTATAAGAACAACACAGCAGGTAGATGTTTGAAAATCTGTCCCCTACATTAGATCTCATCTTTATCTCTGATAGAGGTTGCCTTAAATCCTGAAGCTTTACAGTCTAATATCCTTTCCCCAAAATTATCATTCTCTCTGATTCTAATTATGCACAATTATAACAATAAACAAATTCTTAGGCAGCTTAAAATGTTGCCAATAGGTGGGGGACTGTTAAATGTCAGAATCAAATATGATAAGTGGCTGAATGATGGGAAATGGATCCTGCAGTGATGATGATGCTCTGTTCTGTTCATTCTCTCTGAAGCACCTGACATTCTTCACTGTGAAGACGGTATATGTGGTTAGATGGACCATTGGTCTGACTCAGTATGGCCATTCTTTCTTTCTAAAGTTGGAGAATGGAAAGAAGTAATCACATTCAGAGTATTTGCTCTGTAGGGCTGCATCCTCACCTTCGATTTCCATAGATTTTTGTCAACCTGAATTTCAAGGGAAACCATTAGTTTTGCCAGGATATGAAGGAGAGGAATGAGCACTTTGATTTCAAATTGACTCTGAAAATGTGAGAGAGGTATTATTTTGTCAGGCCTAGGTTATAGCTTTCAGATCATTTTGGTCTAACTTTTCACACTGTTAACCTTCTTCCTGTCTATCTTCTATTTAATTACAGAAAGATATAACCTGTGCAACGCATCTTGTGCTATGTCAATACCTGTCTTATTTCCCTAATTGCTCTTTCTCTTCAGACTCCTACTCTAGTGTATTTTAGAAGCCTGTATCAGATATTTGGCTGACAAAGTTTTTAAATGACTTTTTAATCCATTAAAAACATGTTCATTTCTTTATCATTAGTAATTTTATGAATCAGCCTTGTGTAATTTTCTTTGTTTTTTATGCCAGAATGATTTCAAAATTCTGTTATGGGGAGAGGAGATTCTTATGTTTTCCATTTACAAATGAAAACTTGACTTTATTTTTAATGTCAACAATAGTTGTCTGCAGTGTTGTAGTCATGTTGTCCCCAGAATATTAGAAGGACCGGGGGGGGGGGTAATATATTTTTATTAGGCCATCCTCTGTTGAAACAGACAAGCTTTGAGCTTACACAGAACTTTTTCATGTCCCTGAGCAACTATTTAACAGTAATGCTATATTGTGTAGGTCTTTGCTAAGAAACTGTAGGCAGTTTCATAACCCATAGCAAATAGAACGATCATTGGCTTTGCCGTTTTTAAAGATGTCTGTGCAACTAAGGAGGATGCTCTCAATCTGCTCTAGGTAAGTCAGCCTGGTTCGTATTGATAATACGAAAAGATGTTAGGACAGGCATGGCCAAACTGCGGCTCACGAGCCGCATGCGCTCTTCAAAGAAAAATTGCGACTCCCCAAAGAGCACAGCAGGGAAGGGCGGCATGGTGGGAGATGGGCGAGAAGTGGGCAATGCTCTGGGACAGCAGAGAGGTGGGGGCGTGGTAAGAGCCGGCAGAGATGGGGGATGGTGAGAGCCTGCAGGGAAGGGCTGCGTGGTCAGGAACTGTAGGCAAGTGGCAGCCCGGTCAGACCAGCAGGGAAAGGCGGCACCGTCAGATCAGAGCCCTGCAGGGAAGGGCAGCATAGTCAGAGTTAGGGTTGGGGAGGCAGAAGTGCGGCATTGTTGGGGAGAGCAGAGAAGGAGCAGTGTGGTAAGAGACGGCAGAGAAACAGCAATGGGGGTGGGGGAGGGAAGCATGGCATGGTCGGAGAAGCCATGGCATGTTTAGATTTCCTTATAGGCCCTAATGCAGTTTACTCGTTGTTAAAATAAAATCATGTTTTACAAGTCCTAAATATTATGTGGAATACTAAGAAATGAAAACACAAAGGAGAAAAGTTTAAAACTGAATGTAGATTACATTCAATTTTTGGCACAACTTAACTGCTGTGAAGCATTGTATTCCACAATGAAATTCAAAACATTGTGCAATACTTAGAGGTCAGCATCTGAGAAAGCTTTTACCTACTGCATTGACAAGTTACTGCCCAGATTTAAAAAAAAACAACTCACCACAAGCCTGCAGTGCTTTACATCTAGCAACAGCTAAGTTTTTACTGTTTAGGCCTAACTTTCATGTTAGCCTCAAGTAATTATTAGAATCTGATGTTAGTAGGATCAATATTTGCCCTGTTTTTACAATAAAATTAAAGTGTGCGATGAATTTTAAGCTTAGTAATTTTTGAGTAGGGAAAAATATGTGATTGTATGCCTTAGTGTGGCTCTCGAAGGTTTAATAATCGATTTGTGCAGCTCTTGAGTTCTGGAAGTTTGGCCACCCCTACTTTAGAAGCATTGGATGCCTAGACCTGTATTTCCTTTTATGTGCAGTATTTATTTTTTGTTTTGGTGGGAGGCAAAATATTGGATCTTAAAACTGTGTGTGTGCTTCCTCTCATTCCTGCTTCAGGTCCTGGACCTCAGATCAGTATAATTGTAAATGCATTTAACTGGGACCACATGTATATTTTCTGGCTGAAGGATGTAACCAAGTGTTGGTTTTCTTTGTGATGTCTGCGTTTGCCACAGTTTCTCTGTGCTTTGCATTGCTACTTGCTTGGGTACAAAAAGGTTAAATTGGCTCTTCGGCAAGAAAGAGATACGAGCTGTTGCATTCATGTACTTGTCTGGGATGGTTATTAAAGTTCTGGTTTTCTATAAAAACTATATTAGTGGAGAGACGGTGGAAGTCCTGTGTGCCGAAAGGTTGACATCTGTCCATGGGATTCTCCAGACAGCAGAGGATATGAACTCAGCATGGGTCTGTAGGAGTTGGACAGTGGCTTGCAAGATGCCAGGATACTAAAATAAGAAGTGGCTTTCAGAAGGACTCAGTAGCTCTCATCTGGAGCCCTTATAGGCACAGATGGAGGGGTTGAAAAATGGAGTCCACAGCAGCTTGCTTAGGTGGAATGATGGCTTACCCTTTATTTCTCTATGCTCCCGGAAGGTCTTCTCAATGCTATTCCAGGTGAAGGACCCTATTCTGTTTGAAAAGGCTGCCTGGTGTCACTGAAAATATTTGCTGAAGTTGGTTTTTGAAGAGTGTAAAAGTAGGCCGTGATCAGGAGTCCATCCCAGTTGGATTTGCTGAGCAGAGCTCACAATGTGAAACAGGAGTCCACAGGCTCAGTCTTGGCGATGTTGAGGCTGTGTGGCATACCCTTAAGTAAGAGAGGAACCCCTTGGGATTCTGCCATACTGGAGGGGTCCCTTCAAGGGACTGTCTAAAAGTTGGGGCATAGCAGAGATCCTGTGGATCCATGGCAGAGCGATATATTATTACTTCTGCTGGTGTCCCCTAGGGATAGCTGTGTTAGTCTAGTCCAGCAAAAAAACCAAGGAGTTTCGCATGAGCTTTCATGGGAGAAAATGCCACTTCATCAGATGCTTCGAAGATGGATGAACTTCACCCATCTTCAAAGCATCTGATGAAGTGGGATTTTCTCCCACCAAAGCTCATGCAAAAAATAAATCTGTTAGTCTTTAAGTGCCACACGACTCCTTTTTTTTTTTTTTTTTTTTGGTGTCCCCTATCCTTGCTTCCAAATGGCAAGTCTCCTTAGACTGTTATTTTCTAAAGCTGGGATCTCCCTTTATTGTTCAGCTGCTAATGCTGGTTGGCCCCTATTGTAGGCAGGGGCATGTAACCCCTTACAGTTGTTCTCAAATAAACAAGGTGCTTTTCTCAACTCGTATCTGCTTTAAAGTTGGGGACATCGCTGTCAGAGAAGTTATAAAAGTGTTGCCAGATCAGGGCGTTACGGATGGTGTAAGACTGCTTGCATTCAATCCTAAATCAAGATACCATATTATCATTGTAGTTTATTATTTATTGCCTGGCTCCCTTTTTTTATGTACAATAGACATGTTGGAAAAAATGGTGCCTGTCCCAGAGAGCTTAGTTTAATTTATATGCACATAACATAGTTTAATTTACTAATGAAACAAGCTCATTGACTTCCCTGTATCAATCTAAGAAAATTATGTAGGTGGTAATGATTGATTGGGAAGGGTTAAGTTTTTCAAATTAGTATGAAGAATATTTTCATTTTGAGTGTTCATCTGTTCCTCTTCAGGCATTTAATGACACATTTTAGATCCTGTAATAAAAACTTATGTGCTTTATTTCCATGTATCACCTCCTTTTGTCTCTGCAGCTTTTCAGGGAATGGTAAAGTTTTGTAGCTATGTGCTAAATAGTAGTTCATTTGTGTTCCAGTAAACTACATAAAATGTTAAAGGAACCTTTGCTTATCAGACCCTTTTTATATGCTCTCCTAAATGTGTCCAGCACTCTTATGAGTGAAAAAAATATCCCAGTGTATTCTTCTTCTAATTCATTGTATGACTTTTTAAATTAAACATAAGGAACTTTGATGATAGGGTATCCATACTACTGGACAGAATTTTAAGAAGGTCAGAGAGTGAGGCCAATATATGTCAGGAACCTGAATAGCATTATGGTTTGGATGTTGCTTAGATATAACAATTATTGTAAAAACTCTAGAAGTTTGACTGTAATACCCTACATTCAGTAATGGCATCACAGAATGGGTTAGTTTAGTGAATAGGTAACTTTGTTCATGGCTTGTTTTGTTAAATTAGTGTATATATTAGCATATGTTTAATGTGCCCAGCTATTTAATAGGAGAGAGCCAGTAGTCTTCTGTCCAATATGTCATTGAGTACTTTATAATAACATACAACATAGTCATGAGCTGACTGCAGCTGCATTGTGGGTCATTTATAAAAACCCTTTTTAAAGAGAGTGGCTGCATGGTTGCCTGGTCCTGTACAAAAATGGTTCAGAGATGACCACAGGTCCGTAGGGAGATGGTTGAGTCTGTGACGAGTATTAAACAGCTTTTGTTGACTACTCATTGCGTCATGCAGATTCCACCATCTTATTCTGTGGTAGCACAAATAACCATGAGGGTTGTCTAGAGAACAGGTGATCTGGTGGGTGTTCAAAGAGATCTGCATAGAACAGCAGGTTGCTCTTCTTGCAGATCTTAGCCAAGAGAGTGACGGAGGCCTTCTTATGGTGAATGTGGGGTAGTGCTGCGTTGCTAAGTATTGGTGGCCATGGCAACAAGATTGCCCGTAAAGTCCCAGTAACCATACACTTCTGTTAAGTTCTGCGTCAACCAGCCTCTTGTGAGACGAATGGCACTGTATTGGAGCACAGTATTTTGCTTTTAAATAACATGGAGCAAGGGGTGATGTTCTGAGCCTCTGGGCACACCTCAGGTCAAACAGGCCAGTTTTCTGAGCAAGTTATGTTAGTGATAGAACAGGTTTCTGTTTGCTTATGTTGACCGTAAGTGGTTTTGGTCTTAATTCTTTTTGTCTTTTAAGCATAACTGAACTAGAGAGCAAGGTGAAAGAAGCAGTATGAACTGAGACAGGGCTGTACAGCAGCTAGTCAGAATTATTGACTGATTACATTTTTCGCAGAGAGAGGGCGTAAAGTAATTTAATTCTTGAGGCCGAGGAGAGCTGCAGGATTCAAAAAACGTAGAGTCTAGACAGGAAGGTATTTAGACTGTGCAGGGAACTGAAGAAAACCTGAGAAGCTGCCAACTGAGATAATATAGACTGTGATGTGTCCTGATTTTCTTTAGGGAGTTAAGTATGGATTCTTTCCTGAGATATTAGGCTAGAATTTTTGTTTTATTGATACTCTTTATACCAGTTCTTGAACATAGATGAGCCTGTGGAAGGCTCAACCCTAATATTCCACTGGTGTCTGAGTCCCAGCAATCAACTTTGCACCAGAAATTGACTCTATTGAAAGAGATTCAGGCAGAGCCCGAACTCTCTTGTTATTTGCAACAGCATTACTAGGAAGCAATGACGTCACGAAATTAACAATACAGTACAGCATTTTTTCAAAGATCAAACTCTTCTTTCCATGAAAAGAAGAAAGAACTCATGAGACCGTGTAATAGTTCTGTCTGGTGACGCCAGCCACTACAGTGCTATATGTGTGTCAGAAGAGGGAACTTTCATGTCTGCTTGCTTTATTTTGGTTGGCATCAAGGAAGTTATCTAATGTATCTTGAACTGGAAGTCCATACATTTAACGTATGCATAACTGGGTGAGAGTTAAAATTGGAAATAAAACTATAGGTTTGTAGCATTGCTAGTGAACAATTTAATAATCTATATTGGTACAGGTGAGCTATCAGAAAACCACAAGCCCTGGAGAAATGGGTTAGAGTTGGTGCCAGTTAGCTGCAAGAAGATTAAGCCAAGTTCTGATCTACTCTTTGTGTCAGTAGGAATGTATAGCTTCCAGACTTCCACTGAAATCCCTAGCTACTTCTACCAGCCTGTTGCCCAAGAAACCATTATCTCTATGCCTCTACCCCCTTTTGGGGTTATCCTATAGTTCCTTGTCCCCCTGTTGCTTGCTATAGCACCTAATTACATTGCACTGTTTCAACTTGCAGCACTCTGTCTTTGCTCTTTGAGATGACCTGTTACCACAGTGCTTGCTGCCGTACCCCTGCAGAGAAAAATACTGAGGTTGACAAATTCACTTCAGGGAAGTCTGTGACTTCCATCCCTCATGCTGATGGTGACCACTAACATACTTCAGCATAATAAAATTCTGTATGATAGGCTCAGTTGAAGTAAATCAGAACTTAACCATTGGAAGAACTTAAATACTTTTGATAAGTACCGTATATCATCATGTACAAGCTGAAAATTTTGTGCCTGAAAATTGGCTTTAAACCAGGCTCTTGGCTTATACTCAAGAGAATACAGTAGACAGCCCCAGCCAGCAGTTTCCCAGACCATGTGGCAGGCTGGAGCCACAGTGTTGCTGGGCGGCCATCTTGGGCAGTTGGCCAGGGCTGGGGCTGGAGTGAGGAGGGAACCCCAGCGTCTGGAGTGGCCACGTTGGGGGTCCAGGGGGGGGGTCAGCCTGGACATTGAGGGGGAGATTCAGGGAGGCCAGGGAAGCGGTGGCAGGACAAGGGGTCGAGGAGTTGGGGAAAGTGATGGGATGGCCGGGAGGGTTGGGGGGGGTCAGGGAGACCAGGGAAGGGGCGGCAGGGCTTGGGCATTGGGGGGGGGTGTCGGGGAGTCTGGGAAAGTGGCAGGAGGACCCAGGGTTTTTGGGGAGCCCAGGGAAGCAGCGACAGGGACTGGGGATTGGGGGGGGTTCCTGGTAGGCTGGGAAGAGTGGCAGCAGGGGTTGGGGGGGGTGACAGGGAAAGGGTGTTGGGGAGAAGGGGAGCAACAGCAGGGAACTGAGTAGGGGGGGCAGCAGGAGGAGCAATGGGGAAGCAGTGGGGAAGGGGCAGAGAAGGGGGGCACCAGTGAGGAACTAAGGGGCAGCAGTGGAGAGCCAAGGAGGCAGCAGTGTGGAGCAGGGGGGGCAGCAGTGGGGAAGGGGCAGAGCAGAGGGGGCAGCAGGTAGCAGTGAGGGAAGAGCAGAGTAGGGGGTGGCAGTGAGGAGGGGGCAGTAGGAGGAGCAGAGAGCAGCAGTGAGAAAGGGGCAAAGCAGGGGGCAGCAGGAGGAGCAGGGGGCAACAGCAGGAAACTGAAGTGAGCAGGGGTGTAGCAGTGAGGAAAGGGCAGAGCAGGGGTGAGGAATGGACAGCGAGGGGGCAAGGGAAAAGCAGCAGCTGAGATTTTGGGGTAGGGAAGCTGTCAGAAACTCCAGAGGAAGCCAGCAGCAGTGTGTGTGTGGGGGGGGGGGTAGGGGCCAAGACCAAAAGGGGACCGCGGCTTATACCTGGGTCACCAATTTTAGCTTCTTTTTTGGGCTCAGAATCGGGGGGTTGGCTTGTGCCCAGATCGGCTTGTACCCGATTTATATACGGGTACTTCCAAAATGTTAGAAGTCCACACAACTTACAAGAATTTCTTCCTGTATCTTCCACTTTTTCCACCTAGTCATTTTCAGTAATTTAATTCCAAACTCTGCTTTCCAAATTGCCAGATTACTGATTCTTTTCTTCTCCCTGATCGGAATTGCATGATTTCCATTTTTGTTTTCCCTACTACACTCACCCACTTGATGTTAACTATTCCAGCTGTTGTCACTTTGCCCTATGTCATCACTCAAATGTTAGCAGTTCAAATCCATTATGGGGTCTTAGCAGGTCTGGCATTCTTTGGTTTGGTTCAGTTTTTAATTTCTTGTGTTCCAGGGATTATCTGGATCAGAAGTGCATCAGGCCTCACTGAATAACATGACCTCACAGTTCCCCAGAATAAATTAAATTTGCAGAGAGCAGTCAGTTCTTGAGAAGGTGCCAAGCTTATCAATTGCATGAAATAAAGTTGGTTGTTGATACAGTAGGCTTCCTGGGTTTCTTGTACTGTGTTCAAATGACACTTCAGCAAACCAATTCCAACTCTGAAAAAAGTTGTGAGCAGTGTTCATCCTGAAGTTCAGGTTGGCCCTTATTTCTATAATTCCCTTTGACTAGTCCAAGTAATAGATCAATGACATTCTTGATGGAGTCAAAAACATTAAAACAGAAATGATGTTCAGTGTGGACTAACATTATGAAACTGGAGCCACGACTATTATTTTGCAAAACATAATGGCACATAACTTATTGCAACACACAGAGTGCATCATCCCAGAATAATGATCCTTACAAAGAGTCCAAATATTTTTGAGAGAGCACTAAACAAATGAAGAAAGTACATGTAAGGCTGTAGGTTTAGTTCCCCACAGAAAAGCACCATGTGTCATTGATTTAAATAACAATTGTAATAAAGGAATTTCAAATTTAAATACATATTGTAAAGACCACTGTCAGTAAAACAGTTCTGGAAACCTTGCAGTACATAGCTGAAGAAAGAAATACAGAATTCCGACTTAACTATTTATCTTACTGGAAACGCCAATTTTGTTCAGGGGCCTGTTTAGAGTAGGGAAATGAAAGGTCAACTTGCCTTTATTATAAACTGGTCTGTTTGTCTGTCTGTTTCCATTTCTCCTGTTGCTTTCTTTATTTTTTGTTGCTCCTGCTGCAATAAATGTTCCTGTTCCATCCAAGGCCCATTACGATGCACAGGCTTAGGTTGGGAGAGATTAAGTGCAGGTCAGCTGGTCCAAGCCAAAGCCCCATACACTTCTGTTCTCGTTTCTAGAGGGTCAGTGGGTTTTTCTCACTACTTGTATAGCAAACAGTAAAACCATTGAACATTTTAAATTTCATATTTCTCAAATTTTGTTCTTTAGCAGCAAATGCTCTTTTTAGTGCGCTCCATTAAAATAATACAGCTTTAGCCATCAGGCACATTTGGGTTGTCTTTGAGAGGGTACAGACCTTAGAAGGACAAGTAGAACGAGAGAAGAGAGGGGAGATATTTGCAAATATAACTCTTTTAACTCTGGAAAAAATGAGTTGAACCAACTTGGATGTGCATTGAAATGGAAACTGCATCATCACAGAAACAAAATATAGTAACTTTATTATCAAACTTTGATATCTATTCATATCTTTAATATCTGTTACCATGCTTGTGTGGTGCTGCAGTTGTCCTGACACGCTGAATAAATACCAACTGCCAACTCTGCGTAGTGTATTGTCTTCAGTGGAACCTTGGTCCTAAGGTTTTATAGAAAGTATTGTTGAAGTGTGTGTGTGTGTGGTTATATATATATGTATATCTGTTGATATTATGTATGTAGCTATACTACAGACACACCAACACCAGCCCATTTATATACAGGTAGTCCTCACTTAGTGACCGGGTTCCGTTCCTGAAACCTGGTTGATAAACGAATTGGTCACTAAATGAGGAGCAGCCCTTACCGGTATTTCAGGCATAATGTACTTTACTGGTAGTGGGTTTTGTCACCTTTGCATCATTTATAACATTTTTAATATATATTTTAAATGTTTTAAGCTGTAATGTACTGAACTTAGTTTGCATAGTGTACTGTAAATATAGGTAATCTGAGAGAGTTGGTGCGAGTTCTCGTACATTGCCATAATACCAACTCATCAGAGAGCCGGTCATAACTCTGAGGGGTCACTAAACGAGTAGGTCACTAAGTGAGGACTAGCTGTATAACTGAGTTGGTGTGGGTGAGTTTGCAGCATACCTACATAAATTACATAAACTTACTGGAAAGGGAGAATTAACGTATGCCAAAAGGTTGTGTATTAACTGCTCTTTTAAAGAAAATTTTTACTGTTTGTATTTTACTACTTTTGAGAATGGCAGCCTGCTTGTTGTTGTTACTACAGATGGTTTTATTTGTGTGTGTGTGTGTGTGTGTGTGTGTGTGTGTGTGTGTGTGGAGGGGGAGTGCCTTTTTTTTTGGTCATTGGTTAGTTTTGTAGTTTGGAGTAAACTATTTGTCTATGATAGAAAACATACAGCAAAATGTGTGTCTCCTTTCACAACACCTCAGTGTTTTACATACAATTTTTGTTTTTGTTGTTAGATTTTCTTACAATACTTCCTCCATGTTACAAAAGATGCTGGGCAGAATGTGTTGCAAATGCTGTATATGAAATGTTCTTTCCAAAATAACTAGTAGAGTTAAATGCCATTTACAGCAGAATTGCATTCTTGATAGCAGTGCCAAGAAAGTATGTTGTAACCACATCTTTGCATGTTTCAAATCCCAAAACAGGAGGAAAAAGAAAAACAAAACAAACCAAACTTAATTAACAATTTCTGTCTCTGATATTTTTGTGGGGGTTCTTCTGAGGTTAATGCATCTCAAATATGCTGTTGCTGCTGGAAACTGCATAAACTTAAGTCAAATGACTGACAAAAATGATATTATAGATCAACTATACACCATTAAAAATGCTTTACTACAGGGGCATTATAGACCTGGTTTGTTTTAAAGCTATTCTTTTGCATATGTAACAAAATTGTTAATATTGTACCTTCTGTATGAATATTTCATGCTATGTGTATATTTCTGTGATCTGTTGGTATGTTAGATGGTGGCTGGGGGAAACCCACATCTTGGAACAGTCATCAATGCACTGAGATAGGGGTTGTGTATCAAATAAATGGTTTGATGGAATTTGGGTGAAAAAGGAAGCATAGGAATCAAGGCAATGATATTTTTGTAGGACTTGCTGCTCATTTCATTTGCAGAGGCATGTAGTTGTTTTGTCAATACTTTGGTATGTTGAAATAAAGCATTGTCATTTGTGGTCTCTGGAAAGGCTGAATATGCCCTGTGTAATCTGTTCGTAAAATGAGCCTATGTATGCCACCACCTTCCCAACCACCTATTCCTGGGCTTCTCTGAACCTCAAATGTTCAGTTCACCACCTCTTCAGTCACTCATATTGTGTGGAGCAGTTGCTTTTCTTCTGGCTTAGAAAGGGCTGGATGGAAAATCTTCTGGGGAGCTGCCAACCTTAGCCAGAGGGGTTGATGCAGAGTCATGTACGAACCTTGCTTCCTCCTCAGTCAAGGAGTAAATGTTCTGCCTTCACAAAAACAAAACAAAACAAAACCCCAAGGAGTCATGTGGCGCTTTAAGACTAACAGATTTATTTTTCGCATGAGCTTTCGTGAGAGAAAATCCCACTTTGTCAGATGCTTTGAAGATGAGTGAACTTACAGCAAAGAGCAAAACTGGGATCTGAAATTTACAGTGTAGGGCATTGCATTATGGCTAGCCTGCTAGACTAGCCCAAACACCTCTTTCCCTCGAGATAAGACAGATTAATTACACAGTGTAACATGAGTAATTAAATGTCTCAAAAATCCTCTTTCTTCGTCCTAAGTGTATCAAAACAAGGTCTTGATAGAGTTTGTCAGGTGGTTTTGTTTTAACTTGTATATACAGCAGAAACCGATGTATGTAAGGGCTTTTGATCATTCTAGGTGATGGTAAAATAGTGAAATATGAAAACTATGAATAGCATATATCCTAGTTTTTACTGTGGATCCTGGATATAGCCTCCAAATAATGGTTTCAGTGCAAGAAGTGAAGGTGAATTTTGGCATATGTGAGCATGTGTGTGTGTGTGGGGGGGGGGGGGGGGCCCACCATGATGATTTCCTTAATATGGCTGCCACGTCAAGCAGGGTGGCACTACAAAAATATTGCTACCTTTTGGAAACATGGTACTTGAAGGGAACAATCCCATCAGACTAGGCAGCGAAGTCTAAATTCATGCATGCGTTTATGTGCTTTGTGTGTTTTGAATGTAATAGCTAATTTAGAAATTACAAAAGCAATCGTTGGAGTTTAATATTGAGAATTTTTAAGTTGAGAGTGTTCTCAGTTGGGTTAGTTTCATATCTAGCCTTTGGTTGCTGAGGTCACATATTGGATTAAATATAGTATTCACTTTAAAGTTTGCCCTTTCAAAAAATATAATTCAGGGCAGGCTTGTTTGAGTTATACTCAGGGCCTCAGGTGCTTTCAGCATAATGCTGTGTCTAATGGACATGGAAGTTTTTCATTACTGTAATTCATAATGTGTTAGGAGTTGGCTACCTTCCTTTGCAGCAGGGGGCTGGGACATGGCTTTTAAATCTTTCACTCTAGAAACACAATACCAAGAGCAAATAACTTAAATTTGTCAGCCGGGGCACTGTGTTAATCAGCCTGGGTAAGGGCCTAATTCTGACAACTGTTCAGCACCCCCTTTTCCTTCTGATGTCAGTGGGACTATAGTTGCGCAGCACTCCGCAGGATCAAGCTGACAGGACGATGGATGGTGGAAGTAGAATATTGGCCTAGTCCTCCCTTAATTGCCAGTTGGCAGTACTTCTGCCAGAATACATCAGGATATTAAACTACAGAAGTGCTTTCGGCCTGAACATGCACATGACCTCCCTGTCCCAGTCGTGCTCATTACAGCACTGTTGTTTGGATTACTGTAGCCAGAAAGCAGACCAATCGAACATCATATTTCCATGGCTCACTATTGAATTTACAGAGAGTTCTTCACTGATCACCTTTAACCCTAGTGATGGTGTACTAGAATGGGAGCTGGGTGACCACAGGTTTTGGTCTTGTACCTTGACTCAGGGTTATATTTTTTTTGCAGTTCACAATCTTTATTGTGGACTGAGGCTTCATAATTCCTCTGCTAGGAGGCAAGCAAGTTTGTTCATTCATTTTTATGGATCAGATGTTGCAAGAAATCACTGTAGACAGAGTGGGAAAAGGAGTTGAGGTTTCTGATATGCCAAACCAAAATCTCATACACTTAGCCATGCCTTTCAGTATGAAAGTGCCAGATATGGGTATTTTGCTATGCTTTCTCTAATCAGCATAGTAAATTCCCTTTCTGGAGCTTGGAGTAGAACCTAGGAACCCTGTTACCCAGTAGTACACGGTAGTCTTCCAAATAGTTGTGTAGCCTGTTGGCTCAGTCTGTTCATGTTTCATGACTTCTAGTGGCTCATCCATACAGAGAGCTGTTGAGACTGCTTCTAATAGCTGCTACTCCTTTAGCTCAAATGGTAAAGATCTCTATGGTGCCTATTAATGTTGTAAGTGCCACCCTCTGATGATTCACCTGTGGGAGAAATAAAATTTAGTCATGTTATTAAACTGTATCATGATGCGAAGACTGCACGTGGAGCTGCACAGAAATTTTCAGCTATGTGAAAAGATCAGGAACCAAAGGGCAAGAATATAACTTCTGTAGATTTGGGTTGCCAGTACTATGCTCCCTTTTCTGGTTGACAATCACTGCTGCAGGCTTTTGCAGTGTTTCTGTGCCACCCTGTTACAATCTGGTTTAGGCTTATGCTACAATCTTTTTGACTTATGACTTGAGTTAACCAAGCCCTTCTTGATGTTTCTGCTAGGCTATAGTCTTTTTTTTGTAAGACAGCAATCTGTAGAAGTGAAAGAAAATCCTTCTGGAGAGTCTTGTCTTGCTCAATGACTAATCTGTTTCTAAGTGTAGTTTGCTCAGTTATTTGAATTAGAACAGATTCATTCTCTGTTACTTCCACAAATTCCCAAAGCAGGCTTTGGACATTCATATTCAAAATTAACAATAAAGGATTTTGTTTCTTGTGTGGCAAATCCAAACACTATCTTAGTGTTTTTAATGCTAAGATTAATGCTAATCTTTCTTTGTTTTACATATAAAATATATAATGCTTGTACTTGTCTTTCCTTTAAGTGACAGAAAGATAGGATTTGCTATTCCTTATCAAGTTGTCAAGCAAGTTTGGGCAGCTTCATTTGGCAGAAAAGCATTCGTTTGAAGTGTAATTTGTTTCATTGAAACAGTGCAGATTAGTATTTAGTAAAAGCTAACTGAAAATATTAAAGAACTTGAAAAAGAGAACTGTGTACACTTCTTGTGAACTGCTTCCTTCAGTAGCGAAGAACAAAGTCTAAATAAAGACAGATATTCTTGCTACTGGTGATAGCCATTTTGCTGGGAAATGGCTTTATTCATTGTATTAATGCTACAGAAGACTCCTCTTATTACTAACACCTTGCTCTTAGAGCATTTAATGAGTGGGTGTTAGAGTGCTCTGCAAAGGAAGCAAGTATCACAATTGCCATTTTGCAGGTAGAGAGACTGAGGAAAATAAGGTCAAGAAAGCTGCCCAAGGTCACACAACAGGCCAGTGGCCAAGTAGAACCTAGGTCTCTTGAGCGAGTTCATTACCCTAGTTAGTTATTAAGCAACACTTCCTCCACTGGAAAACACTAGTAAGTCTGTTTCCCTCATGCTTTCAATGTAAACTGAGACTTGAAAAGGGAATAAAAAAGAATCGTTTGCAAATTATTTCTATGTTGCTCAGTGTCATAGTGAACAAGATTAGAGGTTTTTTCCAAACAAATTTGTAGCTCTGGTTGTTTCTTCTGCTCTTTCACAATTCATTGAGTGTGACCCCTCTTTCCACCAGACTAAACATCTGTATGCTTGGTGCTAGATGTCAGCGCAGTGCATGTAGAGTGTGCATTTGAATAGAGAGAGAAGAGCAAGTGTAATTCAAATCAGCTGATATTGGATACAGATGAATGTATTGTGGAATGGAGTGAGCCATTCTAATTTTTTCCTCTGTAGTTATACTTCTCTTTCTGTGATGCCATGGTAATACAGTGTAATTCATGCTGAGAATTTAACTGAGAAGCAATGTGACAGGCAGCTGTGAGACTGTACACATTTTGCCTAAAAATTGATTCACTAGGAAAATGTCATGGTTGGTGTTTAAAATGTGTTTAAGCGCAAATTTTCTGTTGCGTGAAGGAATTGGACACGGGTTCAATATATTAATAGCTACATGGAAAAAATGCTGCACACACAAGCCATTTGCACTGCAGAGAGTTATAGTGGTGCAACAGAATCAAGAATAAATTTGCATGTTCTTGATTTGCCAGCAGCTGGCATCTTGCCTATTTACATGTATACAGACACATTTTATAGAGCACTTCTCTGATACTATGCACTCTGACTTCAGCTGGCTTATTGCACATATTGTCACTGCTCAGAAAGATAGCTGTCACCATCAGGAGGCTCACAAATTCCAATTTGTCAAGAATTTAAGATTGTGTGGTGAAGAGTTTGTGTTCTGGGAAATTTCCAAGGGATTTGTTTGGTGTTTTGTTTTGAGGAAAATTGAGAGGGTGAAGTTTTCTCAGGTGATGCTGCTGGTTTACTGTCTCTGTACCTTCTCTCCACTTCCCACAGGTAGGTGAGAATAAGCCCTAGGATGATCCTTCAAGAGAACTATCAGAACAGACCTGTTGTGAAAGTGACACACACAGTGTCAATGTTGAGAGAAAGTGATAATGCAATGGTTGCTGCTGCTGCTATTTTCTTTTCAACAAGGAAACCTCTTGACCAACAAAACAAGTTAATAAAAATAGTTTAAATATTGGTGATGTACAGTTGTAACATTGGTATATTAGATAGCTGTCTATACAACTAAAATGTACTGCTCTGTGACCTGCATGCTTTGTCTGAAATTCTCATCCTGGAATGCCGCCTTATGGGGGAAGGCAATTAGTGCAACAAAGGGAAAAGCAAAAAATGTAATTTTCTGTGAAATCCATCTCAAGGAGACAGCATGAAATTAAACTGCAATCTGTAGCTTATTTAAAAATGGATTGATTCTTGTACATGTATTTGGCAATACCCTTTAATAACATTTTGATATTTTTAGATACACCTGTGGATATCATAGACTGGATATGTAAAGGACACCCATGGATCTCTTTTTCCACTGGCTGTAGGTTGAGATGCATGCTAGTGTGTACTGGGAACTTAATCATTTTTGTAAAGACTGAATGAAGTGGTGTGTGTGTGTGTGTGTGTGTGTGTGTGTTTTTAAATCTAGACTTTAATGTCCAGAAGAAACATTGACCATTTCAAAACAGAGGCAAATCACTTAGACTCAAA
Organism: Podocnemis expansa; assembly: GCA_007922195.1. Taxonomy (NCBI): domain Eukaryota; kingdom Metazoa; phylum Chordata; order Testudines; family Podocnemididae; genus Podocnemis; species Podocnemis expansa. The sequence continues at coordinate 63,705,874 of ML681966.1, forward strand.
TTATACCATGTGGTATACACATCCAGTTCCCATTAAAGTGCAAAGAGAAGTTTTTGCACATGTGTTGGATGGCAGAATTTAGCTTGCCTGAGCAGCAAGAGCATGAGCCTCTTCATCCTTCACATTTATTTTATGATAAAATGTTTGGGCTAACCATGAAAATGATCTAAGTGGTACATCTTTTGGTTTGTGTTGAAGAGCCACCAGAGGTTAAAGCTGCAGCAGCAACTAAAATCAAGGCTCTGCAAGTCTGGATCCCCACCTGTTCATTTCAGAACCAAATAAATACTGGTGACAAACCTGGATTAGTTCATGACATTGGTGAATACACCCAAATGATCAGTTTGTGTGTGGATGCCAAGGTCTCTAGGAGTATCATGCAGGTTACAGCAAAAACCAGCTAATTGGATTGGGAGATAAACTTGAGTCATCAGATATCTCAAAACAGGTGTTATGTAAGCCTTCACACTAGTTAGCTACTTTTTAAGTGTAACCCTTTCAGTTGTATTTTTAAATTAGAAAAGATATTGTAAAGCAGTAGTCAAAAACAGCAGTTCTCAAGTACTGTGTCAGGGCACATTACTGTGTCGCCACAAGGTGGAAGTGTGTCATGGAGAGCCAGAGGTATGGTTGGATTTGGTCTGGGTGGGGGTGAGCTGGTGTGTCCCATAGGGTTGTGGTGCACCACCAAATGTGACCTGATCCACAAAAGGTTGAAAACCACTGGTCTAAAAGGTATGCATAGCTGTGTTTTGTCCTCCAAATTCAATTTAATACCCATCAGTGTATCAAGATTTAGATCAGTTTTATCTTGATATGACAGAGAGAACCCAGAAAATAATGGTTTATTATAGAAATGCTATAACAATCCCAATGATGTGTGGGCCCCAGTTATGCAACACACATAAGCATATGCTGAACTTAAAGTGTATGATCAGTGGACTATTCCTGTTCTTATTGCTGGGCACATGCAGAAGTACTCTGGAATCTGCGCCTCAGACATGGGTACAATATTGTAATTACTCCGTCTTGTTTAACAAAAGTTCACAGTCTTTTTGGTTGGGCAGGGAAGAGGGGAAAACCCTCTTTAAAATGAAGCATTAGGTATTTGTGATGGCTAATGTGGTCTTGTGTAGCATTGATTGTCTATAGCAAAAAAATCATTGTGCTGCAGTAGGTCAAACTATTTAGTAATCTGTTCCATGTTCACTGAGGTTTTAAAGTCACTGGAGTTGTAGTTTGCCTTCCCTGCCCTTTGAATTCAACTGAATGTTTTTAGTTTAGACTTTGTTACTTTTGCACAATAATTGTATCTTTTCTAAACCATTCCAGGCCTGCTTAAATTAGGTTACTGTGACATCTTGATGAAGGACATGTGAAAAATGCCGTGTACATACCACTAATAGCTAAATGTTTTAACTATATTTTGCTCTTTAAAAGAAAACAAAACCGTATAGTCACAGCCTTTCTGTAACTTGATATGTTTTACCTAGGTAGCGCTGAAGTAGATTAAAATTATTCTCCTCCTGGAACCTATCAACTTTGTCGTTGACAAAGGTGGTTCCTTTTCTATTGTGAATGCTATTGGTTCTGGTGATCAATTAACATAGCTGGGGAAAAAAGAAACAATGAATAATTTATATAACCTATTTCCACCCTCCTTTCAAGTAGGTAGTGTATTTGTCCTGGTGCTTTTTTTATGGTAAGTGATCTTTTGAAACTCTGTGCCCTTCTTGTATTGTATTGAATTTTACTGCTGGCTTCTTGGAGCCAAGGAATACCCAACATTGGACCAGGAAGTATATTTAATATTTGCATGAGGACAGCTAATTTAGAAGAAGAGTAGGGGGTTTAAAATAATAACTGTGTGCATGTATATGAAGAAAAACATGCTTATGAAGTGGAGCAGAACCTTTGAGTAGTAACTAAATGATTTTATAGAGGGTAAAACATCATGGGTCCTTAAATCTTTATTGTATTTAACCTTTTAATGTGTCTTTGAAAAGATTGGGTCCAAGTAGTGTAGGTATCTTAAAAAGTATTAAATGGTGGCTCATGAATGCACCCGTGAGCTTGAGGAGCTGGTGTAAGATGGGGAAAATAATTGAAAATACCCATTTTGAAATTTTGGGCTTTATTTTTTTGAATCCCCAATACTTTGCCTGTCAGAAAAGCTCTAACTCATAGTTTTATTTAATGAGCAGAAAAACAACCAATAATTAAAATCTCAGAATGTGTTGGTATTTTTAATTTTGAATAGGTTGTCTAGTAAGTCAAACATACTAAATAGAATGTAGCATTACTCTGAAACAAGTCTGTGTGTGTTCAGCTTAAACAGTGCAAGTATTTTATATGAATGAGTGTTCATTTGTAGGATGAGCATTGAGCTATCACTTTTGTATTCATTACAGAGGATGGATGGCATAAATATTTATAATAGTTGAACAGAAAGAGCGAGGTAGCTAGAGAATCCCTTCAAAAGGTATAATTTTTGTCCTCTCATTTTCTGCAGCATTCATAGTATGAATAATGTTGACTAAGCAGTTCTATTTCCATTTGTCTTGGCATTTTTTTTTTAAAGAGTTTGGGGGCAAGGAGAGGTAGGGAAGTTAATAGGTTAAATAATTTCAAGATTTAACTGTTAGTTTTGATGTTGCAGTATGTCCTCTTTCATTGGAAATAAATGAAACTATTAGGTTTTTAAAAATGTTTTTAGAATAATCCCTTATTATTTTAATAGATGACAAAGGTAGTTCATTTTTCTATCATTGAGGTAGTGGCCATGTTGTGAGTAAATGCGTTGAAAGGTGCTGTGAATCTTTGGATCCTTCCTTGCTGTTTTGTCCTAGTCGAAAACTGGGTTAGACTTGATGCTATAATGGATCAAAAATACGGCATCATCTCGAGTATTATCAAAAGCATATAAATAAACATACTGAAGAATTTTCATTGCATAGCAGTATGGTTAGATTTTAAGTGCATAATACATCACAAATTTGCTTCTTAGTCCCCTATAAAAGTAGGCAAAATTCAGAAATAAAATGCTTTCCAGCTCAGTGACGATTCCTAAATTGGTTTACTCTTGGTAAGTGTAGATGTTAATTTCAGTATATTTTTGCCATGTATGCTAACAGTCATTTCCTCCCCTTCTTGTTCAGAAGGGACTACAGTCGTCATCTAGCCTGACCTTTTGTATAACCAGACCACAGAACTTCCTTAAATGAACTCCCGTATGAACTAGACTAAGATTTCCCTTTCAGTCTTGGCATGTGTTGGAGATCGTGGAGAAATATTATTTTCAAGATTTAACAAGATGCATAACTATTAGAAGTGAATATTTAGACATCATAAATTAATCCAGAAAAAGTAGGGAAAACTCATCAATTCCATCTCCAGCAAAGAATCTGTCAACAAGCAAATAGAAAATACATTGAAAAGTTCCAAAGGAATCATATTGTTGGACTTCTTCATTTTCTGCAGCAGCCCAGAATCTGTACTCACTTGGGCCCTTCAGGATTCATGGAGAGGGAGCAGGGATGGAGAAAGCAGTAAATATTTGAAGGAAACAAAATAGCCATTCTAGTCCATTGGTAGAATATAGCACAGTACAGCCTACCAATAAGATTTTTCACACGTTCTCTTACCTGGCAGTGAAGGAACATTGCTTCAGTTTTAAGGCGCTAATATGTCTCTTGATATCATATGAATTACTAATACTCCATGTTCCAGTTGGATCAAAATAGAGTTTCATTGACGGAAGAAATGAGCTAATTTTAACAGAGCACCAGAGGACAAGAGAAGAACCGAAAAGCTTGGTCTGTGGAAGTAATAGCTTGGTCTCCTATCTCTACTCGGTGGTTGACCCAAACTCACTTGCATCATAATTTTCTATTTTAGAAGTAGTAATCGACTCCCAATTGTATTCTTCAGCTCAAAAATGCATACGGCAATATGATAACATTACACCTAAATATTTTAGTCTTCCTTACCTGTATCTTCCAAGAATGCATGAAGTCTGGTTGTGAATGACTTGATGAATTTAAAATTAATTGATGAAAATAGACAAAAAATGGTGCTGTGTGTGTGTGTGTGTGTGTGTGTGTGTGTTTCATGGTACTCTAAACAGTTGGCTTCTGATGCTGTTTCTTTAACACTGGGTGCAAAATGATTCAAAGTTCTGGTGACAGAAGAAAGACTGTATTACAGAGATATCCAGCATTAAAGGTGAAGTGTACTCCATGGAGCAAGAACTTGGAGCACTTGGCATGCTGTAGAATTAAAGGAGTAAATCTTAGGTTAAACTCCAGTTGATAAACTGTGATGTCTCAAGGGAACTACTGGTGTGTGTGTGTGTGTGTGTGTGTGTGTGTTTGTGTTTGTTTGTTTGTTTTTGGAAAGGTTCTGTTTGAGTGATCTCTTGTAATTGTTGCAGATGTTCCCAAAAGTAAAGCTGTAAAACTGTGCTGTAAGTAATGCTGCATGGATGGAAATTCACTGGCAAGGTGTTCTTAATGTGATTTTATTTTGACAACAATGTTACTGACCTGTGTTACTAATAATGCTTTTATTGACTTAACCTGAGTAAGTTTAGCAGTTTTTAATATTTTGGGGTGTTTTTAAGTGATGTTTACAGAATTTTTCTACTGCATGCTTTTCATTTCATATAAGGTGGTTCTCAAATTTCTATTTTGTACTGACTGCATCTTTAAAGAGACAATTTCTTTTCCATTCATATAGGTACAGGCCTCCTCACATCCTGTTGGGAATTGTGATGCTCCCCAGGGTTGTGAGATTCCTCACCACTACCTGCCCTTAGTGTGAAGCAGTTTTCTCTGGTCTTACTGTAGCTTGGCTCCCTGAAGTGAACAGTCTCAGCCCATGTAGAAGCACTGATTCTGAGGTCTCTGCAGACCTTACCCTCTCTGTGTGGGCTGGTGAGGATACATGCACCACTGCCTGAGTCCTTGGAACACACCCTGCAATAGCTAGCCTTGGTCATTGGATGCTCTCAGAAATTACCAGACAACCTGTCCCCAAAGAGAGAGTGCTTGAGTCGTACAACTCAGGAGGATTGGTTGCTCTATTATTATTATTATTATTATTATTATTATTATTATTATTATTATTATTATTATAGCAGTGAAATTATCATCAAAGATATAGAATTCAGAGATAGTAAAAAAGGGTAAGTGGAAACAGCAGTGCTTACACATGCAAAATAAAAAATGGAACACAGTTCTTAATCTAAAATCCTTGTCTAAAGAAGGTTCTCAGCTAAAGCAATCTGAGTCACCAACCCACCTTGTATCCCCCCCCCCATCAGCATTGCTTAGAAAAAGGTGTCCTTTTGCCTTTCTGTTAGCCCCAAATCCACTGTTCTTTGTCCCCAGGGCCAGGAAGACCCTTCTCCTTCCCTCCCATCTCCCAATGGTTCCTTCCTTGGCATACTGCTTCCACGGTTTCTGTACATACTCCTTTGTAGTCCTCTATAGATACGGTTTCCATTGTATTGACTTTTTATGCTTAATCTACACAGACAGACCAGAGAAACCAGTGAATTAATGTCCTTTGTCTGACCCACAACCTGTTTGTCAGCTCTGCCTTGAGCAACAATTTTTGTTACAGTATGCATGCACAACTCCCAAATATCATCCATTCACATTAGTAGGATAGACACTTTTTTATTTGACACCTTACCTGACCCTTTCTGGGTAAATACTGAGAAAGCAGCATATGATGTAACAGGCTGCTTCCCAGATCTGGTCCATTGTGCCACTATGACCCCGCAATTTCCACTCCTAAACCCCAATTCACCCTGGTTTGCCAAGTGACCACACTTACTCCTGAGTCAGTCCACTCCAGGCCCAAGCAGTAGGTGTATGGCCTATGGTTACTTGAGGGACAGTCCCCAAGCAAGCACCCCCGGCCCTGGATGCCACTGTGGGAGCCATTGTCCACAGAGAATGGGACCCATTCCCAATCACCATACACTCAAGTCTGTCCAATGAACAAAGATATAGATCGTGCCCAGCCTTCTTCATTCACACTCTCTAAAGACCACACAGCTTTAGATAAAACTACTAGTTTTATTGATTACATTATAATTCTAAGTGAGAATATGGCCAATCATGACAGAATCACAATACAAATGAGTCAGGAGTGACCACAAGAAAATGAAAGGTAAAACAGGTATACCAACCTAATATCTCTGCCTAAACTGACCTCATAGTCCAAGTTTATGCTCAAGGTGTTTGGCTGTCAAATGTCTGTACAGCCATTCTCTGCCTGAGACTAGGCAGGGCCCAGATCTTGCTTGAAGTTGTTTCAAGATGGAGACTCTCAGGCAAAACTCCCCAAATCCCTACAAGTGTCTCTTTGTTTCCCACTCCCACCTAACTCCTCCCTTCCTGGGCAGAGTTAATCTTTTTGTCTGGTCTGAGCCACACCTATTAGCATATTTTCATTGCCATTTCCAGGTACTTGCTTGCTCCCAGCTTTGGTTGTTTATATATTGCTGGAAGAGAGTTCTGCCTGTCTTCCACCCCCTGAGCCATGCTACACATCTGTACACATGCATGAGGCTGCAGGGAACATTTCATCATAGTAATCATGTAGAACAGGTTATGAGCATCCACAAAGAAGCCTCGCATGGTGTAATTGGCATAAACACATACAATCACAGTGTATAAGTGAACAGAAAAAATTTATAGATCACAACCCAGAGTGCACAGATGTTCATCCCATGATAGATGTGTGGAGAATAGGTCAGACCTGATGATGGTGTTTATAGAGCAGTGATCTCTTGCCAGTTGATGTTGAATGGTTCTTATGGTCACAGTGATTGAGGTACATTTGTGCTAATTATAATTTTTATGTGAAGAAACACTTAATATATTTTTAGCTGAATTTAATGCAGTTTTAGCAGTTTATTATAATTTAACTATTGCAAAGGATGAGCTGGCTTTGTTACTATGTGACCAGCTAGATTTTCCAAACTGCCAGCAAGTACTTGTTTTTAACATTGGTGCTCTCCTGCTTCTAGTTTAGGAGCTATGGAGGTCAATAGTAAGTTCAGAAAGGTAGCATATTAAATGTATTTTACATTTGATTAACTATTTCTTTTTATGTGCCTTCTTCCTGAACCAAGATTAAGGTGCTTGGAAGTAAAAACTGATGGAGCTGCTTGCATATTAATAAATGAAAACGAGGTCATTTCAGTAGGGCTGTCATGTCTGGTATGAAATTATTTAAGTAGGTTACTCTGCAAACAAGCTTATCTATTGTTAATACAGCCAATAAATGATCTTGAGAAGCAGAGATCCAGCTAGATAAAAGTGGAGGATAATTCAGCCATTAGTTACTTCCTGACAAATGGATTCTTGTGACCTATTTTTGGAACTGGATCCCAATTAAATGCAGCCTCTCTTGAGGCTGATGATGGCTATACTTTTGCATACAGTCAGAAGTCTCAGACAAAACGTACCATAACTTGCAGAGCCACTCCACAGACACTTGATTACCCGTCTTGTTTTGGAGCAGTCTGTTACTGTCTGTGTCATGGAAACGTACATCCAGGGTTCTGTGTGGTGCAAATGATAGTATAGGTAAACCTATGTTTAAATGTTCTGTGTAGTTAATGGGACATCACTAGTTCAGTGCGAGTTTGCCTCTATTTTAAAAAAAGGCTTTACACCTTCCCCTCCTAGAATTATTTCACTTTTAGTTGAAAACTGTAAACTGAAAGTTTTCAGCCACCAGGATCCCCCCCCGCCCCCCCGCCTATGGAAAAAAGAGACTTTTCACAAGATGTTTGTGTTTAGTTGAAAATCCAATTGTCTCTTAAATAGTTGTGATGAAAAATTTTCAGCCAGCCGGACCTTAAGCGTATCAACATTACTTAATGTTACATATATCTAGTAGGTAAAAATGGTTTTACAAAGAAGAATATTACTGTACTCACTGTATAGCTAAGGAAACTGAATTACAGAGTTTAAGACCCAGATTCCTGAAGAAGTTTAGGCATTACTGTGCTCAGAGTTGCAATATCAGTATTGACTTAGGAACCTGAATTTTCTCAGCCACTTAAGAGCCAAAATCCCATTTATGGTCAGTGAAACTTGGACTTCTAAGTTGCTTTTGAAAATAAGATTTCGGTCCAGATTTGTGAATGTATTTGGGGTGTATCTTCACTGCTGCCCCAGCAGACTTTGGATGGAGCAGTATTGATTGAGTCTGTGCAGACCCGCTCAATTAATTGGAGAGCATTCTTCAGTTGACTAAATTAGTACCCCTCTCTGAAAGGTATAAGGCTCTGTCGACAGGAGGGTGACGCCACTGATGCAATGCAGCTCCATAAAGATGCTGTTCTACATGAACATAAGGATGTTGATGGGAGATACACAAAGCTATGTGACATATCTTTCATACCTTTTGTCGACCACCACTGCCAGTGTAGACAAGCCCTAAATGTTCCTTACTCAGTTGTTGCATGTCTATGCTGACTTGGTAGCCTAAGTGACTAGCAGAAAATTGGACAGCTTATCAACAGCAGAGATGTAAATGGATCAGGTAACTGGTAGCTACGAAGTAGCTTGACTCCACTCCATTACCCTGTACACAGCCCCTTGCCGTCTCTTTTCAAAATTCAAACAAACTCCAGCCATTTGTTTATTATTAGAAGAAAGGTACCATTGTTCTTGCTCTATACTGAAAGTTGTATACAGGGGCTATTTAGTGAGAACATGTGATAAATTTTGAAAATAGAAATGGACAGTAAGGAAGCACAAGTATTTCACTCTAAATCACGTTTGTTCCCCTTGCTTAATTTTAAATATATACTGATGTCTCTCTCTTTGAAACTTTCAAAATTCATTTTATTCTTTTTGTCATCAGAGGAATAGGTCTCCTTGACCTTTCAACTTGTTCAATTTAAAGGGCCACCTTTCATTAATCTGTCATCATCATTTTTCCAGGTTTATTATAATCCTGGTAATTGATGATGTGGTGGTGCTGTTTTTTGGGTGTTCTTGGTTTTTGTGTTTTGTTGTGTGTTACTATTGTGTCATTTGTTTTGTAACTAATTGCTGTGCTTAAGAACTGGATGCATAGAGAAGATTAGCAAGACAATGAAAAGTTTGAAGTTAAGACTTCTAGGGAATGTTTCACTATGTTCTGCATAAAGCAAGTAATACTGAGAGGCAATAACCATACTCTACAAACACGTAAAGGGATCTTGATAAAGAAGGATAGGAATTGAAAATCCTTTTTAGTCCAGGACTAAAGAATCACACTGGGCCACAAAACATTTTTCATTACTGTTGTAGATGTCCAAGAGCAACTAACTGTTGAACAGCAGCAAGTTTCTAAAGCTCACGCTGAGGTCAAATCAGCAACAACTTTGCTACTACCTACACTGAGCTGCCCACACGCTCCTGGAATGCTCAGTGGGAGTTTAACTAGGAGAACTTGGCTGTGTAATTAGCTTGCACTGTCCAAACCTTTCTGAGCTGCAAATGTCAAACGTTTAGCTTTGAACAAAGTCACCAGGGTGTCTAAAAACCAAGAGTCAGGAATTGCTTCTTTTTTGGCACAAAGAAAATGTGTTTATAACACTTGTATTAAACTACAGGGGATGATTGTAACATGACTTGAATGTCAGGACACCATAGTTATTCTAGACAAAGAGCCAAAACTAGCAAATCCTATAAGAGCACAACTTCAGAACAATTCAAATGGATTGTTTTGTGGGTACTTAAGCACATTTAAGGCTATTTTCTTCGAGTGATTGCATGTATACTGGAGCATGAAGACTGTATTTTCTTGATTTCCTGGGGGAAGTGAACAAACAGATCAACAGAACCAGATGGGTACCCAGAAGTTGTCTACTACGGGATAAGCCCAAGAAGGAAAAGAACAGGGTAAAAAAACAACAAGCAGTTGTGTGGCACTTTAAGACTAACAGATTTATTTTTTGCATGAGCTTTCGTGGGAGAAGATCCCACTTCCTCAGATGCTTCGAAGATGGGTGAACTTACAGAAAGGAATGAAACTAAATGCAAGGGGGTGTAAAACATAGGATCAGGTCATAAAGTAACAGCAAATCAGAGCAGTTTACAGGCTTAAAGAATGGGAAGCCTGAAGTCAAATTACCCTTTGTAATGTGAAAAGAACCCATAATCTCGATTGAGTCCTGCTTTCACAGAATTTAGTTTGCATAT
>ML681966.1:63721090-63739896 GCA_007922195.1 Podocnemis expansa
GGGGGGGCGAGTGGGAGTGGGGGGGCGGCGATGCCGGGAGGGGGAGGTGCCGCCGGGAGTGGGGCAGCGGCTGCGCAGCAGGCTCCGTGGGGGGGGAGGGGGAGCGCAGCGAGCAACAGAAGTTGCTCAGCTGCCTTTAGAGCAGGGGCACTGAAACGGGCAAATAGGCCACTGTCGCGGTCCACTGGAAACCTCTTTGCGGTCCGGATTGTGGACCACGGGCCGCCATTTGAGTACCCCTGGCTTAGCTGATACTTGTGCAGTTAGTAGGAATGCTGCGTGTGCACCAGTGTCTGAACCACTGTTCCCTCTAATGTGCGCGGCCACGCGGCCACGCACTTAAGAAACCCCTCTCAGCGCAGGGGTTTCCAGTTCCCGCGCACGGGGAGGGGCAGGACTGGCTGGGACAGCCTTACAGAGCGGCTGAGGCTCAGCCAAGAAACGGAGGAGTGGTGTATCACTTTAAGAATGCTCCTCTTTGCCCTGCCCTCCTCCCTGCTCCAGGCATTAGAGCTGCAGTGCTACAAGTGGTTTTGCTTTGTTGCTTTGGCTCCTCACCCCGGGCTTCTTTCCAGGCTCCAGCTCAGGTCCTCTCCCCTTTCCCCGCACCTGATTTTGGGGAAGGTTTGATCTTATTTTTTGGAGGGGTTGGGGCTTTTCTTCACCTTGATGGGGTCTCTGAAGTGCCCAGAGAGAAACCTGTGACTCCTTCTTTGCTTCCTGCTTTGCTGCCTTGCTTGGCTTAGTTTCTGGGGAGGTTTCTTTCTCTACTGGCTGCGCTAAGCCAGATCTTTATTCCTGCTAATGAACTTTGGCTTTTGACAACAAATCTTTTGTTTAGAGGTCCGACAAAGTTAACTTTTGATTGTGAGGAGGTATGAATCTGTAAGATTTTCCTTTTCCCAGTGTGATTTTTCTCAGTTTGTTTCTCCTTTCCAAGAAGAGATTAGTCCACTATAGATGTGTCCTTAAATTTTAGTAAGATACACAGATGTGCAAGTGTTATCCATTCTAAAGTAGCTGCTGGGCTGGGCCTGATCCTATGCTTTAAATGAAGTCAGTGGGAAATTTGATGGAGTAAGGATAGCAATATTTGTCCCTTTGTTAGTTTATCAAATCATAGAAAACAAGCAGCTTGCTTTTGCCTATGTACTCTGTTATTTTTATTTTGGTATATTTAGGAAAAAACTGATCATTGCATTCAAGAATAGGTGCTGTCCTCTTGGGTGGAGCATTTGATAGTCACAAACTTCTACTTCACCCCCCCCCCCGCCCCCCGTTTGATGTGTATTTCACATAAAAGCAAACAAAATGTCAACGGTCATAAAATAGATATATATCCATCTGTGGTTTATGGCAGACATAGTAGGATATGATGTTTCCAGACATTTGCATTTTAGGTAAAAGGTTATGTTTCAGGCAGGTCTGCACATAAAAACCAGCAGCTCTCATTTTTTCTGATTTCTCCTTTCCTGTGTGTATAAAATCTAAAGAGCTTGTCTGTGATTTTTTTTTTTTAAATACTGCACAGTGAGGCTCAAAGCTGAGTCTAGACAGGGATTTCTGTACACTCCGCCTGTACCCCCCAGTTGTTGGCTAGTAACAGTGTTAGAGCAAATGAGTGAGCACCCCCTATACCCCCCCAAACATCCCCTGCACCACACCCCTAATTTCAAGTCATGGGGAGAATACTGCTGACAGAGATTACTTTTCCTTTAGAAGCCAACAACTCAAATTCTGTTAGGCTTCATGTAGTCAAGGGCCCATCCCTCTGTGTGTCAAACAATGAGTGAATTCTGTGAAGGAACTTAGTGTGTTAAAACTGATTTTAATCTTGTCCATAATTACTACATTAAATTTATTAGAGGTGTGCTTCCGTTTGCAACTCACAATGTAAAAACATCAGTCTGGACAGGAGTTTTGCAGTGTGATTCTCCTTGCACCTTGATATAAACATTCAATACTTAGTTTTGTGACTCCTTAAAGTGGTTGGCTTTATGGTTACTTTAATGTGAAGAGGAAAAATACTTAAGCCATTCATTTGATATTCTTGAGCCTCTGTTCTTGCAATTAATCTCATGCTGTAACTAGGGGCTAGACAGATTTCCCTGGAGTTGGGTGATCAATGGGGCAAGCATTTGCGGGGGGGAGCATTGGCTGGGTGGATGAAGGGGGCCCAGGCGGAGTCCCAGATGCATGTGTGTCCTCCAACATCCTCCTTTTTGTACTCCCCTGTCGTCCTTTCCATGCTTTGGTACCCGGTAACCCTAGTCTGGCAAAGTGGTTGAGGATTGGATGAGGGGTGGGGGGGACAGGCCTTAACCATGGCCAAAGATCAACTGGCGGAGGGGGCAGGGTGGGAGAGCAGCTGAAGATGGGCAGGGGGGCAGGCCTGAAGCCCCACTGAGGATTGGCTGGTGGGGGGGGGAGTTGCTAGCTATCCAAGGGCTCCTTTTTACCTTCATGTCCTTCCTCCCTCAGGCATTCTAAAAACAGGTGATTGTCCAGCCTTTTACTTCTGATAAGTAGACTGGGGGGGCACAGTGCTGGAACCCACAGTCCTGATGTTAAGTTTGCTGCACAGATGCACACATGGAATAAAGAGCAGTTTGGGGGGGACGGGATCAAGGGGCAGTGGAGTGCACAGTTATCCTTTATGCCTAGAAGTTTTTATATATGAAATGCCTGTAGCTCAGTTGGTAGAATAACAGATTTGTAATCACAGGGTCAAGCCCTGGGTTGGTTTTTTTACCTTTTGGCCTGTTGCTCCTTAGGGAAGGGTTAAACTGGGAAAAAAAATATATAGCAAGCACTAATAAAATGAAGGAAAATAAAGTATACTGTGATCAAGATTAGTAATAGTGACCAATTTAGTAAAACAAGTAAAGGGTCCCATTTGCACTGGCTAGGAACAATTTAAGACCATTTTTTAAAAATTGTAAAATGGGCTGCTGTGCAAAATGAAAAATGAGAGGTAAGTTACTTGCTTTCACTTTAACTTTTTTATGTGTTTATTCATTTTGGAAAACCGACAAAGGCAGACAAACCAGATTGAAGAACTGATGAGACAAAATGTTACATAAGCATAGAATATATTCAAATTATTAATAAAAACATTTTAAATAACATTAATTTTTCATTGTTCTATATTTTTAAATAATTTCCATCATGTGAAGTTGCACAAATTTTATTCAGAAAAAGTTTTGCACACGGGTTGAAAATTTTGCACACAAGCCGTCAAACCTTAGAGGGAACATTGGTCTGAACATGCCTAATTCACATTTGGAATGTGTAGCCAAACCCTAACTAACATGGAATCTTTTTTGTTAGCAGAATCTGTCCCCTATAATTAATATGATGCCTGTTCATGCATTTCCATTTTTAAGCTACTTTAAGTCTTCTTTGGTCGTAATATGTTGGAATGACATAGCTACTTACCACATTTTAGGCATCCTTCTTAAACTCAGATAATTGTATCTTATTTCAGTTCTATATGTATCTAGATGACTTCTTCAGGGGATGACTGCTAACAGAACTCGTCCGAGGCTGCTACTGATGCAGCTTTTTTGTATGCTATACCGACTTGGATGGGAATAGTGTGATATTGTTCTGCAGCTGGTTAACCTCTGCAATGCCACTATCCATAATTATTCTTCTGATGCTGATGTACATTCTTTCATAGTCCAAGCTGTTGCTTGAGAAATCCAGCTTTTGGCTATGTCTCCCATGTCAATAGTAATCTGTGATCTCCGAAGTATTTCAGTCATGTAACATTTTCCCAATACATCTGGTTCCTTATTTCCATGGGTAATTACTTTTTCTGGTATCTAGATGTTATCACCTGTTCTCAGGTGTCCTGGCTGATGTGTTGACAGTTTTGATGACAGATGGGTATGCCTATAAAAGTAGAGTGCCTATAAATTTGCCTAAAAACATCTGTTTGCTTAGGTTTTCGCAGTAGATGAGTCCTGGAAAAAGGTCTTGTTTGTATATTCATTATCTGTTTCTTTTAGTTTAGCTGTACTTGTGGTACTCTAAGACAACCAAACCCAATTATTAGCATCTCCTTTTTGGTGTGAGCAGTTTCTTTATTCTTGTTCAGGGTCTGTGATGCAGATATTGCTGCCTACCATTTCTGCATAAGGAAATGCACCTGGTTTTTAAGACGACGAATCTGCAGAGAATGGAATTGATTTAAATTAATTCTTAATATGTGAAAATAGGGGGATGAGTGGTTGGCATTTTAAATGCTCAGATATATGGATTAGATTTTGTTTTTCTTTTAAATGTCTTAGATAACTGTTATCACTGTAAAATAATTTATTCTCCTTTTATAATGTAAACCTCTTTTACTTTTTGAGTATTTCAGCTTGTAATAGCTTTCTCTTACTTCATCCTTTATCAATAATTAGTCCTGTTTTGTTCAAGTCCAACTTGGTTAAACAGAAGTTATCTATATTGGATAAGAATATTCCTTGTAACATGTCTGTTTCTGTTCTCTTGCAGAACTTGCTGAGGTCTTTCACTCATTTCTTTACATTGCCTGGGCTGAATGTAAACATTATTTTCTATAACTTCATGTTTCAATCTCTCAGAATCCTTCTGTGAAATTGCTTTGAAATACCTTGTTGTGCATAATTTATATCAAATGGCATTAGTCAGATTTTATAGTATCCTACCATGGCGACACTTAGAGATTTCATTCCAAAACTTACAACAAAGTCACTGATATTCCCTGTACTTAAAGTGGTTATTACCATTGGAACCTGTAATAGCTCTAAACTGTAAAGAACTTCAAATGCATCCACTGGAATAGAATATTAAAAATACAATAGCTACATAGAATGTTAATCTAACTCTTCTTGCCAAAATACATCTCCCATTTCTAATACTGAGATGAGTTGTACTTCAGTCTTCAGTTGCCACATAAACAATTTTCATCAGATTAAAAAAGCCTTGCCTTTTTTAAAGAATAGAGAATCCATGCACATGTGTACTATATTTTGTTTGCCAGTTACAGTCATGCCATAAACCTAGTCTGCCTTCTCAATATCTTCTTGCTTTTTCATATTTCAACTGCTTTACTTTATCAGTTAGCAAAAATAGGTTCTCTCCACCTCCACTCCCCCTTGGTAAATAGGCAAATCTTCTATAAAGTGTATTCTCCTTCCAGGCAACCTATGCCTTTAGGAGACATCAGAGAAGTTCCCTAGAGGTGGCAATGAAGGGGAGAGAGCATTGAGGGATGGAAGAGAGAGACAAAAAAGAACTATGTTAACATCGACTCTGAAATATTCTTGGTTGTGAATTTTCAACTATATAGACTATTAATCTGTATCTTACCTTGATTATAATGATGTTGCTTTTTTTCATTAAAGCTCTTAGCAGTGTAATGGAATAAATTATCCATAGACATGATGGATTTAACCCTTTAAAGGTCATTCATGCTTCATTTTTCTCTGCATAAATGTTCCTGCATGTACCCAAGTTAGTGTATGTGTATATTATCAGACTGTTTTTGCATTAATAATTGCTTCAGGACAGAATTGTGGACAGTGACATATTGACTGTGTGGTGCCTGCAAGAAACTGTGTAAAAAAAAAAAAAAAAAAAAAAAAAGTATTTGTCATGTACAGCGGAGGTGGTCAAAATTGGCTCATAGCTAGGTGCCAGCAGTTTTACTTTTGGTTGCCAGAGGGTGCACCTCCATAACATTTCTGCAGTGGAGCTAGGTGACAGACTCCTAAAACTGGTCTCCATGGCACCCACAAACATTTATGTCGATGCTTGATACACAAAAATGTAATGTTCTCTAAGCGTTATTTATTTTTCCCATTTGGACCAGTTCTGTTGTTTTTTTAGCAATCCTGGTCCCGCATAGCATGTTTTTGTAGGCAGTCTCTATGCTATGTGTGAAGTTTTTCTGACTTTCCTTGTTGCTACCTTTCGTGGTAGTAATTCATTTTCTGTATTCTATGTCTTTGTAAACAGGTAGATAAAAGAAGTCCACAGTGATGCCACAATATTTTTGCTCTCTAGAAGCTTGTAGATATAGAATTGTAGTTTTACTTGCATCTGCATGTTTGATATTTTATGTGAGTTAACGGGGTTGTCCTTTGGATACCTTCCATGTATTGACTTGTAGCCATGGTTATATATGATATAACGGAAGAATATAGTATTGTCTAAATGTAGTGTAGATTAAACATTCTGTGCTGTCCATACAGATTATATCACTGTAATTTCCAGAATATGCTAGGTATTGAACCAACATTTAAGATGATCTGGGCTAATTTTCACAAAAGATGAGTAGCTTTAGGAGCCATTCTTTTAATGGTCAACCCGAGACATTTTCAGAAACACTGCAGGATGTCTCTGGGCACTAAGAAATGTAACTTGCTTTTGAAAATGTAGGCTATGGTTCCTGTTCCAAAGAGCTTTGAGTCTAGAGGAAGATAAAACTAGTGGCATTTGCAAACATAAATCTTAAGAGTAAATAGAACTAAAAAATAGAGCTTTGGTTGCCATAGCATGATTTCTAATCTGGTGACTGGCTTCCTTTTAGGCTTTTCTGAGATCTTAATCAACAGTGGTGCATTCAGGGAAGAACTGTGGTAAAACTGAAGTGCTGCTGTTGAGTGTTTGTCTTGAAGAATATTGTAAAGCAGAGATGTGATACAGAATCCTTGAACTGAGCTTACAGTCCTGTCTCCTGAGTCAGGAAAAACCAAAGTTTCCTTTCCTGTTGAGAAGAAAAACATTGTTCTTTCTCTACAGCTCTTTTTTGCCTCTATAGGAGAAGAGTGATCCATTTAGCTACTATATTGTCAGTATACAGTGTAAATATCCAAAAAGGAAAAACAACCACTTCTTTCTCCCTCTTCCCATGTTTCTGTGTAAAGTTAATGGATAAACAATAATCTGATCAGAAGTTAGGATGCTGTTAATGACCATGGTGTGTGTATTTGCATTTGTGCATTATACAAGTATAAAGTAGGTCAATTGGCCTAGTATTTTAAGCGCCTATACACAAATGCAAGGAGCCTGGGAAATAAGTGGGAAGAATTGGTAGTACTGGCACAGACAGGGAACTGTGATGTAATTGGAATAACAGAGACATGGTGGGATAGATTGTATAACTGCAGTGCTGCCATGGATGGGTATAAATTGTTAAGAAGGACAGGCAGGGAGGAAGAGGTGGAGAGTAGCAGTATATGTAAAAGAGCTGTATGACTGCTCGGAACTCCACTATGAAAGTGGAAACAAGCTGGTTGAAAGTCTGTGGGTTAAGTTTAGAGGGGAGTGCAACAAGGGGGATATCAGAGTGGGTGTCTGCTAGAGACCCCCAGGCCAGAAAGAGGTGGTGGATGAGGCATTTTATGGACAACTAGCAGAAGCTGCCAGATCACAGGCCCTGGTTCTCTTGGGGGATTTCAGTTATTCTGACAGTCTTACAACTGTATTGTATTCACATAACAGGAGATGCACAGGACAAAGTTAGGAAGACTGGTCTGGCACCGAAGGTACTGGGCTTCTCAAGAGACTGTATTAGTTTTCTTGGTTGGCCACAGACTTCCTATGTGACTTGAATAAGTCACTTAGACCTGAGGCAGCCCATTCATGGCACCTTCTAACTTTGGGCCTCAAGATGCTATTATAATAGAAATAAATGATGATGATGTTAGTAGGGAAGTCCAAAAAAAGCAGGCTAATATCAAAGGTAAATGACGCTTGATGATATTCTGACCCTAAAAATGTAGACGCAGATATGGTTTAAAAAGAGATGAGAAATCGTTGCTCTAATTGGACAGATGACATATGTAAAATTACAGTTTTATTACAGAAGGAGTGAACTTGCAAGGAATTCAAGTTGAGGAAAATGATTTTTCTATGGTAAATTTACTTTGTTAGAATTATGACTGTAGCATAGAAGTTCAATTGAAGAAAATCTATTAACAAAAGATTAAAATTTTCTTTGGCTGATTTCTATGCTGTGTACACTTGAGCAACTGGGGTTAAATATAACTCACCTGATTTATTTATTTGCTTTTGTAGTTAATCTAGTATTGGAAAGAGATGCAAATAGCAGCATATGTGGCCTGTGGAGTGACCATGTTTTAAGTAAAATCACTTTTACAGGAAGAATGAGGTAGAAGAATGAGGCTGGAGGTCTTCTGACACCTTCTGGAATATCATCAGGGGAGCTGAGAGCACAAGGCGGGGAGGCAGCTAAACACAAGACAGTCCCCTGGTGTTCTGCCTTTTCAGTTCTCGGGGGGGGGGGGGATGCCACTGGCAGTGTTGAGCTCTTTATCTCACTGTTGGTTGTTTATGTAGAATGTGTGTTGTGCTGCCAACTCTTTAGTATTAAGACCTGAATGTTATTTCTTATGATGGGTCTTCTGACTACCAACAAAAGAGATGAGCAGGTTCTGAGGCTGAATGCTAGCGTCTAAGGCAGACGCTCAATTCCAAGATAACAGTGGTGCAGTGTGTGGGGAACTAAACCTTAGACACAAATTTCACTTTGAAGTAGAATATTAATATAGTGTATAAGAAGTTTTGCTGTTCAGTGTTCACTCATATTGATGGGATTTGTGCCACTAAAATACAGTTGAGAAAATGTATCCTTTAAGCTATATTCTGGAGACTCCAGAGCTTTGATGGCCCTGAATTCTCAATGTTAATTTAGGGGCACGTCTATGCTACCCATCCTTTTTAGTGGCAGTTGAAGGAAGATGCACCAGTTACTTAAAATAACTTGCATCTCTTCCTTTAACTCCATTATGCTCAGTCCATCCATCTTCTCTTCAGCTCTGTGCTACTCCAGTTGCTGGGGTGGTCTTCAACTTCCCGACTGAGCACGTCATGGAGCTGCGGTATGCTGGCTGATCACATGGGGCTGGTTTTCTTGATTTCCACTAGGCAAAATCAGCTCGGATATAGGACATACTTTAGGGATATTACTTTACCAAATAACCAAGTGCTATCGTTGCAAAAGTGATATGGGAATGGTATGAAGGGAGGTTATCCATAAAAGGGAAACTGCAATTCTCAACTCCCCTTTTCAGTGTTAAGTATTTTTTCCTCACTAGTTTGTTACTGTTTTGCAGCTAACATATTCCTTTGAGATGGGTGGGCTGTTTTCATCAGAGAGGGCCCTTTATTTTTTCTTTAAAAAAAAAAAAAAACCAAAAAAACCCAAAAAACCCCACAACTTTGTAAATTTGAATTTTCCAGTTACTGTGGCAAGTGAAAATGAAATAGCTACATATTTGCAACCAAATGCAAAGAAATCGAAGTGTATGGCTAAGTTTCCACCTGGAGGAGTTAAGTGATGAAACTGAAATTGTATGATGCTACTATTCATGTTGTAGTTAATGCTCCTGCCCTCTGTTGATGATTTCAATAATTGTGTTAACAGTCTTTGATATGAAACTACTTTTTTAGTGTCTGTATGTGCATACACACAGTGCTCAGATTCTGAGAATGGAAGGTGCTGTTTGTGCTAAGTGTGCTCAGTCACTCGTGTTTTCACTAATTAATCTTTAATCACCTGCAGCTGGAACAACAGCTTTTCTAATTAGTGTCTGATGTTTATTAAAAAAAAATCTGCTTTC
The DNA here is from genome assembly GCA_007922195.1 of Podocnemis expansa. Taxonomy (NCBI): domain Eukaryota; kingdom Metazoa; phylum Chordata; order Testudines; family Podocnemididae; genus Podocnemis; species Podocnemis expansa. Next base: position 63,730,711 of record ML681966.1, read on the forward strand.
AGAGCACTTTGTGCTGAGCCACAGAGACTGTGTACTGCATTTTTCCTATAAACGGAGGTAAAATGTGTTTTTTGGGTGTTGTGTTTTGTTTTTTTATTCTCCATGTTTACAGATGCAAGAATCTTTTTACACTACACTTCTCAGTGGCAGTCGACTGGCATTTATGCAAGGCACGTAAAATGCCTTGCCTAAATGCTGGTGACTTCCTAAGCCGCTGGGGCACACGCAGGAAAGCTGACTGCAAATCCCTTGTAGTCAGCTTCCCCTACATCTCCTGGGGCCCAGGACTTTCAACACCAACTTCTGGGAGTGCAGCAGCAAATTTAGACTTGCTGCTAAGCACTCCTGGAACACTAGGCTGATGGCAGTGGTTTTGCCACTGTCAGTATAGACATAGCCTAAGATTGGATGCCATGTTGGCCACACGGCCATACACAAACATCTCTAATATGCTGTTTAAGCTCCTACATTATAATACATTAATGAGAGAATACAATGGCTATTCCTTTCGAAGTAAATGCGACTAATGGCATATCTCCTTTAAATAAACTAAACAGTCTCTGTTCCCAAATATGAGGAAAATCCCTGTCTCCGTCTAAGTGTAGTTCACAGGCAGGCTTTTCGTTTTTCGAAGAGAGGATAAAATCCAACCCCCCCCATACCTATTCCATAATTATTCTTTTCCGTGAGAATAAGGAATAGTTAATAGCTCATAAACCTGGGATTGACTTGTTTGTAAATATTGGACAACTGAAATGGATGTCTTCGTAGGTCTCACAAACAAATAGCCTTCAGCCTTTCTGTTTTGGAGAGTTCTGAAGGTAGCCTAAGTACAGGAAAATGCAAAAAAGGAAATGCTTTTATTTTAAAAAGTATCTAACCCTTCTTTTTATGGTAGCCATGGAAAAGTAAACCAATATAAACTAGATATTAGGATTAGAAATAGATTTAGATGAAAACTTGGGTGTTGGGGAAATTTCTGAAGACTTTCTTGAAAAACATTTTCTAATTTATGACTGTTCCTAGTGGAAAGGAGGAATTAGCTGGTCTTTACTTCTGTAGTAAGATGCTGAGGGTGTAAGTGAGGGAATGGGGGTTGCAGAGATCTAGTGATGTGCCTTAATTTGAAAGGGGTCAGCTGCTTAAATTCAGCATGTATTCCAAAGCATTCTTTCTCTAACTCTCCCTACTTACGTACGCTACTATGCATAGAGCTGTGGTGGTGATGATGATGGATATGTGTTGGTTATGACTTGATGGATTAAGGTAGCAAATATTTTGTTTTCTAAGCCAGCTCCAAAATGCAGGCCAGCTTGCATTGTGGGGAAGATCCTGGTTTGGAGAAGACACATTCTGACAGTTAAATTTTATATTTGGAGCCTCATCTTAGAAATTTAGAGGAATAAAATTTGATAAAAAAAATTCTGACTTGAATCTGGCGCAGAATGGAGCAGAAATCATTGCCTTTTGCTGTTCTTATAACTAAATCGTACTTGTGCATTTTTTAAGGTGTCATTGATAAAGAACAGAAACATATATTTCACTTCTGCTTATTTGGGTCATTGATTTTCTTTTTTAAATTATAGTCTTTGTGATGTCATACAGGAGTAAGCAACGAAAATGGTTTACTCATGTGGTACGTGTGGCTGTGTCTACACAAGCAAATTAGTCCGGATTAAGGAGGCTTAATCTGGACTAATTTGGTCCCTGTCTACACTAGGCTTTGCCTACTTCGAACTAAAAATATTTTTAGTTAGAACTAAATGAAGCTTAGTTCACACTAATTAGTTTGAACAGTAAGTTCAAACTAAGCTCTTAGTTTGAACTTAGTTCAAACTTTAGTTCGAATTAACACGATTTAGCCTTGCTAGTTTGAACTAGCAGAGTTTTTTAGTTTGAACTAGCTGCACTTTTTTAGTTCAAACTAAAAAGTTAGTTCAATCTAAAAAGCTGCGGCTAGTTCTAACTAATCCTGAACTGCTTAGTTGAACTAAGCAAGTCTGAACTAAGCTTCCTAATGTTGACATAGCCAGAGATGTGTGCAGAGCTTCCTTGTTTTCTGTTGTATGAGGCAGGATGGGTGACAGTTGTGAATAGTTTTTGTAGGCAGACTGCTTTGCAGATTTTTCATTTTTATAGTCATTGGCTCTTCAAATCACAGTATAAACTAATAAATTGTATTGTCCTGTGAACACACTTATTTTATTCAGTTATGAAATTACTACATTTTCTCATCCTTGCTTTGTCATCCTTGAAAGTAAAGTTGTAAACAAACGATATTTAATACAAAACTCTTCTAGGTGTTTCTAGGACACTATATAGGTTTGTAGATTCAGCTTTGAATAGTGGCTTATACAAATTTATCATTAAAAGCATTGACTAGAACCAGGGATAGTGCAGGCAAAATTTTTGCTATCTTAATCCATCAAGTCATAAAGTGACCTGCTGTTACTTCTAAACTTACTCTGAGGAGAGATGGGTGATCATTTAAATTGGAGTTTTCAGAGGTACTAGGCATATGAACTAATGTGCTGTTTGATCAGTCCATCTGATCCCGTAGGCTGTTCAAAATTTCCCTTAAAAGGTCATTGACAACTGATTTAATCCCTGACTTTTACCTATCTGTATCCTCCTCCTTCATATAATATTTTAGAAACTTGAATGGGAAGTGGTGTTGAATTTCCCTCACCCCATTCCCAAAATAGGATGAGAAGAACCCAAATCCTTTCTTAAAACATTAAGCTGTGAAAGGGGAAATAAAATAGCTCATCATTTGTGTTGCACTGCTGAACGAAGAACAGTTGTGTGTTCCCTTTTCTGGCACTGCAGCAGCATTTAATTAACAAGTCTATTCCCAGAGCTGCACTAAGAAAATTAGTGATGCTAGTACTCAAACAGAGAACTAAACAAATTATTAACTTGTTTTCCAGCCTCTGCTGCCACAGTGGAATGTCATGGTGCTGCTCGGATTTGCTTTGCACAGATGATAGGTACCTCCTGTGAAGGGCAGCATAGGAGGCAAGAGAGCAGAGAAGCAGTTGATGTTAAACTTTAGATACACAAGTAAATGTACCTAATGTACAGGATCAAAGTTGGTAGGCATGCTGTTTTCAGACATTTAAAGGCATAGTAATTTAAGACTTTATTATCTCTGTTAGGCTTAGCTATAGATACTTGTGTCTAATTTACAAAAGAAATCACTTAGTGGGGTTATTTTCATATGCAAAACATATTATTGCATTTTTAGCAATGTTAGGTTAGCACTTAAATATGAATGTTATTCAAAACCGAACCATTACAAAACAAAAATAAAACAAACACTAGGAACTATATAAGAATGAAGTTCATTTTAAAAGTCCACCAGTGCTCGGTAGGGAAGCAGCTCAGTGGCCATGCATCTTTTCTCTTGGGCTGTGGAGAACATTTCATGACTATGAACTCTCTTGTCCACCCTTCACTCCATTCAGAATTAATTTCTCTGTTTGCAAGTTCTTCTGGGTCAGCAGTGTGTCATTGATATTATTTAATGTGGTTTATAAACTTCCATATACATTTGATACCTTGGTACACAAACAGTTATGCATACCAACATACATTGTTTTAGAAGATTCCAGCCAATCGGGATACTCAGCTTTCAGTTAGTTCACCTTCTTCCCATCATGTAGTATAATACATAGTAAAGTGAGTGAGTAAGATATTTACGTAGGCTCGGTAAACAGATTGCGTCATAGTTCAATCAAAAAAAGTAGGCTTTTGCCTACATCAGGACATTCTTACTGGAATATTTGACAATATTTAAGTTACCATAACATTGCCATTTACTTTTCAAACCTAATTTTAAAAATAAATCTAAATTTTGACACTAAAATGCTTGTCCCTTTTAAAGTCTAAAGACAGTGTCTCCATCAATTTTGTGTGCATGTATGAGAGAGAGCCTCTCAATATTAAAACAATTATTTTAATGTGAATGAGAAATGATTTTGTCTAGATTAAAAATTCCCTGCTATTTGCAACCTGGATGTTTCAGCATTATGCTAATGCATGAGGTGAACCAGAAAGTAGAACATAGTGTAAAGTAAAATGAACTTGTCTGTTTTTTTAACATGCAGGCTGGATCTTACCCTAAGTGGAAAAATAGATGGAAAGGAATTAAAATTATACAATGAATTCAGTTTTCCATTTCACTGTGGCGGTGTTAGTAGTAACATGACTACAGTGTTCTGTTTCATTTTAAATGAGAGTGTGACTTCCAACTTGTCCCTTTTTAACCCTACAATGTTGAGGGTCTCTTTTTAAAGTTATGTTTTAAGATTTCCTAAATGTAACAAAGTGTGGGAGACTGGTCAGAGATGCCAGTGACCCCCTAGTAAGATATTTATTGGAGGGTCAGTGTCTTGATAATACAGTATAGTGGGTGGAGCTCCTCTAAATCCATGCTAAAGCTTACATTCATGCAGAGCCTCCATAGAATCTGACCCACTCTCAGCAGTAGCTGAGATCAGTATAATTTCCCTGCAGCTGGCAAGGCAGGAAGCCTGTAATACCACTCCAATTTAGCTGCTAGGGAAAGGGGGTTAAGTGGGGATAATACTGCAACCTAATCCTGAGCGCTGAGAGCGTCACCCAAGCTACTAACTCCTGCTGTCTTTTAGGAGAGTGAGAGCAAGGGCACCTGAAGTTTGAAACCTGGGACTCGGTGTAATGACAAGACACAGATTGCTATTCATTAGATCATTCCTGTGAAAACCCATTTTAGTGGGTGTTTTTTGTAACTTCCATCTAAAATATCCTCCACTTTTCCTTGTGCCAAGAGAACAATCTTGGAGCCTTTTCATTGATTTTTCTTTTTTTTAACTGCAGCCAAGTACACTTGATGTCTTCCCTGTAAATAAGAATCTCTAATTAAGAAATTAATACGGAAAAGGAAGGTTTTTTTTTTTATTTTTATTTTTTTTTTTATTGAAAGGCACATGCTGCCAGTAATTGAAGAGAAAGTGCTGTCTACAAGGTCTTGTGGTTTAACCTAGGTCTAATGGTATTAAATACCTGAGCTGTAGTGTAATATATTAAGATCTTTCCAGGGAAAGGAGCATTATGTCATGGATCTGCAACACAGCTAAAATACTGTTTAGTTCCATTCCTTTCTCCTGCAACAACCACCCTTCTTTAAACATTGACTATGAGCAGTGACTAATTTTTTCTTTACATTTTTAATTATGTGCAAGGGATATAAAAAAAACTAAATCCAAAATTCTGTTAAAAATGTTTGAAGAATAAATTTTTGGGCTCATGCATGTTGAACAGCTGCTGTTAATTTGTTGTCTATGATGTAGCCACAGGCTCTAACGAAAGAATACAAGATGTGTATTACTTAATACTGTATATGTCCCAAAGTGTTTTCAGTTAGATCTGGTGGTCAACAGGATTTTGAAAGACCCCCCCCCCCCCTTTTTTTTTTTTTTTTGAAGCTAGTGGCTTTTTCCAGTGAAGTGACCTGATATTTTTTCTTTGTGGTTTACAGCTGTCCCTTTTCCTCCAAGCCACCGACTCACAGCTAAGGAAGTGTTTGATAATGATGGAAAACCCCGTGTGGATATCTTAAAGGCACACCTTATGAAAGAAGGGAGGCTGGAAGAAACTGTTGCATTGAGAATAGTAACAGAGGGGGCTTCAATTCTCCGTCAGGAAAAAAATTTGCTGGACATAGATGCTCCAGTCACAGGTAAGTCCCAATTTTAAATTAGAATGTGCAAGCACATGCATTCAGGTATATACTGCTCCCTTGAGTTCTGTTGATGTTTCCTAGTCTACCGACTACTCTCAGTACTTAACTCTGCAACTCCAATTCTGCTATGACTGTGGGCCTCATCCTAAGGGTGCTTCGATCCTTAACTCCTACTGGTATTACAGGAAGGACCTTTTAAACTGAAATCTTTTGTTTCTGAAGTATGGATAGAACTATATACAGTACTAAAATATAAGATTAAATGTGTCCTGAAACTCATAAAATGCTATAAATTGCCTGTTTCACCAGATGATAATCCATAATATTTGTAGGTGGCCTTCACCACATTAGCACCATTCAAACTTAGTCAGTCTTGCTCTGAAGGAACAATGTTGCTGTAGTGAAAGGAAACTTAATTGTAAGTGTTCAGAGAAATAAAAAATGCTGAGCAAAAAGCTAGAAGAACCCCAGCATATTAGTTTTCTGGGGAATTAATGAGTTGTGCTGGTTAAAGAATCTATTTAGCCCTTGGCTAGGAAATGCTTCCACCCACTCATTAGTTCTCAGGAAATACCTCCTGCCTTGATCTTCCTTCTCTAATTATCACTCACTTCTGACTCCACTCTGTGCATAGGAATGTATTTCCTTGCTCTAGACCACACTCTCTTTGTGTTTTTATCATTTTTTAAATTAATTTTTCTTGCAAACATAGTTATTGTTGTAAGAGGATGATGAGTTTTTGCCAGGGAAATTGATCCATGGGTTAGAGACTCCTAGATATACAGCTATGTTTTGTTTTTTTAAGAGAACATGCAAATCCTCCAACCTGCATGATTACTTTTCTATTTCTGGTAAAGCTGAGCCAGAGAGAAAGGAAGAGTTACTTTAGTCAAGGAAGTAAAAAGAGCACCAAGATTCATGATCCGCTTTGATGTTGTTCGTCAGATGTTATGTGAACTCAGCAAGTGTCTTAATAGTGTCATTTGCAGAAAAGCTACTCTGGAAACAAATAACATGGACATTTCAGCATCAAATATAGCATAATTTTATTGAAGTCTGTTTTCTGAAATGTCGTCAAAACATGCAGCCCTAGGTAAGTCTCTGTTTCTTACTTGAGACCATGGATCAATCATAACATGTTCTCTTACTCTCCTGAGAGGAAATATGCTCCATGTAGTTCCACAGGTGACCCCCTTGGTATGGTACAGGGGAGTTTTACAGTTTGTAGGCTGTCCCTGCAAAAGATGATCAGGGGCTATGCAGTAGGTTAAATGGTGGTTGACAAGTTCTACGGGGTGTGGCAGTCTCTCCTGTAATTATGTGGTCAGTTGGTTAGGGGATGCCACTCTTTCTTCACAATATTTGGGTCTTTCAGAGAGGTTGTAGGGAGGCTGGGGAAATGGTTCTATGAGATGCGTGCAATCTTCCTCTCTTCTATTCATCATTGATACAGACTTTCTTAGGAGTCTTTGTTTTAGTTTGGTTATTTGGTCTGAGTAATTTAGCCATGTTTTTGCCTTCATCGCAGATTAAGCCCTAGGTGCCTCAGCCCACTGTTGTAATTTTAATTTTGTGTTCACATCTTTTTGGACCATCATTCAAATTTCTTCTCTTCTGGCAATTGGTCTCAGTACTGCTGCATTTCCTCAGTGCATCTAATGACTGGTTTACCTGAAGGTGACATACTGAAGCCTGCTCCTGAGGTAATACAAGAACTCATATGCTTTATGAACAAATCCAAATTGAAAGTTGAAAAAACAAAATGAATTGATATCAGAAGACAAAGATTGAAAAAGGAGGAAAAGAAAACCCTTTTGATGATGTCAGTTCTATGCAGCAGAAAAAGTGCACAGTCTTGAAGAACAGCAGAAGAGCAACATGAAGAAAAAACATAATATTCAACCATGTATGGAAGTATAATATAAGAAATAACCTCCAAACCCCCCTCCTAGCAGAGAAGAGGTTTCCAGAGACATAAAATTGCTAGTGAAGTAGAATCTGCTACAGCCCTCGATAAATGGTTCCAGGATGTCTCCTTAACACTTACATCAGAGGATGAAAAATTAAGCGAGGACTTAAAGAATGGAGTTGATCTCTGAATAGGACCGGGGAAACTGTGAGCTAATAAAAACCAATTACATTTGCCCTATCTAAATCTTTTTTAGTCCTAGTGGAGGTAGCTTTAACTGAGGCTCTGTTCAGACTCAAAAGATTTCCAGAATGCCCAGCTCCAGCAGTTTCATGTGAAGAGTTCTGAGCATTAGATGGAGGAAGTTTGTTCTGAAGTTTTAAATGAAAGAAGAATGATTGTTTGATTGGCTTTGTGCATGAGGTGGTCACTCCTTCATGCTAGTCTCCTTCACCAGTCTCCAGCCCTGATTCTGTAGCTCTGTATTTACATACGTTAAAAAGAAAAAAAAAAATCTTGCCCTGGATCAAGGTGACACACGTGTATTTTCTTTATAGCAATGTGAATAATTAAAAAAGCAAGGAAATTCTTAGGGCACAATTCACATCCAATAAAAGTCCACTATCTGCTAGTATCTTGATACTTAATTGAGCCTATATGCTATTACCCTATTCAAACAAACCTTTATTTGGTTTGTGGAACCCTTAAAAATAGGGGAAATCTAGGTGTCCCTGCAATTCCCTCTACTCCCCCCATCCAAAGCCTGTTCTTGCCAATCAAAGAGAAGTGTAATGCATGCCACAACTGTCCTAACTTATGGTCATTTGTTACTTGCCATGTATTGTATTAGGAACATGCATACGAAAGAGGATGTCTATAAAGATGTGACTATTGTCAACCTGATTTGCCTTCAGCTTAATGGAGTAGCTCCTTTGCTTCTGTAGAATAACATCTGACTTAAGCTGGTGGAAGTGAGAGGAGAACCATACCCTGTAACCTTGAAATAATTCAATAAAGAATGTGGTGCTGAAAGATCGGTGATGGGGCTGTTTTCAGGAGTGTGATTTTAAGTTTTTATGTAGGATGACAATGTAATCTAATTGAAACTGAATCTATGTTTATGCTAGGAAGTTGGAGCATGAAACTCTGCTTGCTTGCACATAGTTGTGCTTCACTGAGCTAATGTGAACATAAATAGTGTAGCCCTGGTACTGGCAGCAGAGGCACAACTTAGCTGGGGTTCAGGCAGGTTTGTAGTCAGCCTGGCTAAACCCATGCTACTTCTGCCACTAGTGGAGCTTTGCTACTCGTTATAAGAGCTAGCGCGAGCATGTGTATGTGAGCATGGGGAATTACACCTCTGGTTCATGGACCATGGCCTCACTGTGTGAAAGTGATAAAATAATATTTGGATGGAGTGTCATGATAATGTGGAAATGTTGCCTTCATTCATTTCCTTGCTTAATGTTTGTAAGAAAATACACTTGAGCCAATCTCTCTCTCTCGTGTGTGTGTGTGTGTGTGTGTGTGTGTGTGTGTGTGTGTGTGTGTG
>ML681966.1:63739906-63808960 GCA_007922195.1 Podocnemis expansa
GTGTGTGTGTGTGTGTGTGTGTGTGTGTGTGTGTGTGTGTGTGTGTGAGAAGCCTCCTTCTGTCAGCACAAGATTCCTCCCCCTCCCCCAACTATTTTAGTCTCAAATGGTTTTTACTGAGTCTTCTGTCAGTTTCCTTTGGGGGATTATTCCATGGGCTCGTAGGCACCACCACTAATTGTTGTTCTGCTTCTTTGTTTCCCTCATTGCTCAGTTTTATTCCATGGTTAGCGTAAAAATAATTGATATCAACGGGCTGCAGATGCTATACAAGACTAGAGCTTAGACAGAATCAAGAATTGCTAAACTGATCAATGCCTAAGGCAAGTTGTTAAAGAATTCATGCACACATTATGGGAAAAGCCAATAAAATTACATCCAAAATTGAGCACACACTGAAATGATGCATTGCAGGGAACCAAGTAAAGCAAGTTTTCTCTCAGCCATTTTGAATTTAAAGCAGGAATTGGCTACTATAGAACAATAAGATGGAAATTAAACAGCATTGCTTACTAAGGACCTCCAACCAATGCATAATCCATTGATATTAGTGAGGCATCAATAGTGACTCTATAGTTCAGTTTAAATTAGAATTAACTTTTTAGTTCAAGCAGGATTAAAATTTTTTTCACACTTCAGTAATTTAACATATATATATTCCTTCTGTACTACAATTATTCTTGAGGAGACAGTTGAATGTCCAGGACACTTCAGTAGATAAAGTGGATACTTGTTTCATGAACATTAACCAAGATTGAATTAAAAAAATTTAGTTGTGAATATGTGCTGTTTTTTCACAATAGTTGCATATTCGTACTCTACTAATTTCAGTCATGCCAGCATTAGAAACAAATCTGGTACTTGCTACATCTGAAACCTAAAAAATTAACCTAACAAAAAATGAATTCCCTTACTTTCCATAATGTAGCTTATTCTCATCAGGGCTTGTCTGCATGGGAAGGTTTTAGCTGTTATACCTGTATCACGTCTCATATCGACACTTACTCCAGCATAAAGATGTCTTCTTTCCAGTTCAGCATAAACTCCTTCCAAGGTGACATAAGTTAAACCAAGAAAAAAGTACCCCTTATACTGGAGATAGCTTTTGTACACAGGGAATTATACTGGCTAAACTATATCAGTTTAAATTCACACTTTAGCTTACGTTGGATAACTTTCCTGGGTAGACAAGCCCCAGGAGAAGCCAGTGGATCTGTCACAGTATAGCTGTATCCTATTCTTTTCCATCATTCAACCCCTTTGGGGTGTATACGCATTTTCCTAAAATCACTTTCAAATGCAAAGCTTTTGATCTCAGCATGATCAATGTTACCAATAGACAATTGTTGTATTTTTAGTTTCTTACCTTTTAAACTGAAGTCAGAGTTAAGCTTGTACAGTTGACTCTAATTTTACAGGTATGTAAAAAAGTAATTTCCAGGGTATATGTAATTAAATGATTGGAGAACGGAGTAGAGAAGGAGGGAGGGAGTGAATAGCATCACATTTCATCTACTCTGTTTGTGTCTTGCGATTGCTGGTGATGATGCATTGATTACAGCTTACCTGTTCATTTCTGCATAGTGAAGAAGCTCAATTCCTTGGCCTTTTTAAAAGAGTGACTGGCAACTTAATAGATTGTATGAAGACAGAAGGGAAAGTCACTATATCAACACACCAACATAAAATTATACCTAACACATCTCAATGTATAGCACAGTCTCTAATATTTTATAATCTCTCCTTACTATTTCAGCAAAACAAAGAAGGAGTCCTGTGGCACTTCAAGATTAACAAATTTATTTATCTCAAGAGCTTGTTAATCTTGAAGTGCCACAGGACTCCTTGCCTTTTTTTTTTTTTTTTTTTTGCTGAAATAAACTAACAGTTACCCTTTGAAACTTATATTTCAGTGTTCTTTTTTCCTCTAAATAAAATTATTGAATGCATTCTTATGAAAAAATATAGAAAACCTTGAAATTCATTACTGTTAATGAATTAACAGGTAAAGTAAACTAGGCTGAATACTGTATATTGTACAAAAATATTCAAGTAGCTGATCAGGATTGCTGCTGCTTCTACTATTTTTCATGTATTACTGAGATATCATTTATGGTTATTGAATCTTCCATGCCAGTTTAAAGAGTGTAGCGTCAAAACAAGGCGAAGGTGGAAAACAGCTTGGGTTTACTTTTTATAGTCAGTCTTTTCCACAAACACTTCCATCAGTTCCAGGTATGGATTGAAATGCATGTGCTGGTTTCCTGAGCAGAACAAAGTGATTATGTGTCTTGGCTTAATTGAGCCTGCTTCAGATATTAGCGTCTTCAGCATCTGATGTTCTGGCAAAGCTGATGCTTCCTAATAGCAGCTACTTGAGTCGATCAGAATGCAAAGCAGTGGATGCCAGGGCATGTATGGCTTAGAAGTGCCTCATTTGTTACTCCTTTCAGATAATCCATTTCCTCTGCAATGAAAATCTATGTAGTTTGTTTAAAGTAAAGTGCAGTCAAATGACTAGACGTTTGTCACCCAGCCCTGGTATAGCTCCCATTGCTGGACTCTCAACAGACTGCTCTGTTTGGATTCCACCCTGTTGTACTCATGTGCTCTTTTAACTTTCTTCATCACTGAGGTTTTACAGATGTCCATTACAGTGCTTATAGTCCAAATAGGCTATAGCGTAATCTCTTTGCTTGGCCTCCTCAGCACAAGTTACGTTCGATAAAACTTTACATAAATGGGACCCTGCAATGCAGCTTCCCCTAGGCCCTTAGGACCAAGGTTGAACCCCCTGCTTTGCCCGATAGCTCAACTACACCCTTTCCCAAACCAGGGTGCTCTGGTTCATAGTTTGCCACTTCAGGGACGTGGTAATTGAGAACAGACGTGCTTTATAAGGGTTCCCCCAAGCCACTCACTCTTTTCTATTTAGCTAGCTTCTGTCTAAGCTTCCTTTATTGAGAGTCGCTTGGAGTTGTCCCAGGTCTCTCAGGTTCAGTGGTTTTAAAGACCCAGTGCTAACTCCTGATTTCCTTAAGCTATTGGGGGGTTTTCCACCTTCCAAAACCTAGCCCCCAACAGAAGTTGGAGGAAGACCTGGATGGGATCATCCCATCGTTCCATGATGATCTCATTTGCATAGCAGTCCTTGGTCTGAAAGATGCTTGACACAGGCCGCACAACATGTAGCTGACTCCTTGTACACAGAGGCATCCTGATACAGAACCTTTATAAGCAGCCCAAATTGTCACAATCTCATCCTCTGTTTAAAATAAAACTTGGATTTATGTGACAAAACACTAAATCATCTCTGCAATTGAAGAGAGATTCTCTGGCATTAACTAGTAAAAGTATGTGTAATGGAGAAGCGTGAAGTGACTGAAAAAACACTTATGCATAATCAGAATTCCAGTCTATGGTTTTATTGCGACATTTATTTTTATCTTCATCTTTTTTTTTTTTAATTTTTAATTTGGGGATGTTTTAGTCATTAATGACAGAATAATCCTTATTAAAAATGGGCATGGTATAAGCAGGCTTTACCAAGTGTTGCTGACAGTCCAGGATTTTACTGAAATAATGGGAAATCTTCATAGTTACTGATGCTGGTTACTGGAGAAAGTTTGTGGAAATATACAAAAATCCAGAGATAAAATTCATGGTGCTGCAGAAAGTAGAGAGTCTGATTTCTGACTCAGGTGCCTCCACACTCAGTCTGTATCCTGTTCATCTTCTCCCATCCTGAAATCCCTCCTTTTGGTTGCTCTTTTTCATCCATGCTCCCACCTGAAAAAGCAATTCCTGAGCTGAATTTAAGGGGTGTCACTGAAGTCTTACAGGCACATAGCGACCATGTTAGAATGCTTATAGTAGTGGTTCCCAATCTCCAACCTTTTTGGTTGAGGGCCACAGACACAGTTTTTACAACCCCAAAGGGTCTTCAGTCTCCACTAATAGCCCCCCCCCCCCCCCGCAGCCATACAGATTGTTCACCAAGGAGGCTGCCTCTTTGCTGAGCTACTGTCATCCTGGCTACAGCAGGGGGAAAATGCAAGTGTCCTGTACCCCTGTGTGCTCCATCTGAGTCCCTAAGCAATGGCTTCCTTCTGCAGCCAGAGGGATGGAAGAGTAGTTCTTTCCTTTTTCGGGCCCCTGTAAAGACCCCGGCGGTTATGGACCTATGTGGGGCACTTTGCTGTGCTCCTTCTGACAGACGGGGGAAGGGAGCGCTATCTCCCATTGCTGTATCCATCTTTTAGCACTGTGAAAACACTCTCTGACTGGGTCGTTAGGCAATGGGTCCCTTCCGCAATCAACAAGAGGAGAGCTGTGGGCCACTTTGAAAGCCCCCATGGGCCATCAGTTGGGAACAACTGACTTACAGTATATTGCAGCACCTTAATGCTTCCCTCACTGTAATTCACAAAGACAGTTGGTTTCTTAACTTTATACCACACATTTCATCTGAAGTTTTTTTGCAAAAATGAAACTAGTGAAGGAGCTACTGTTCCCATTGTACAGTACAGAGTGGATAAATAAATTGCCCGTGGCGGTACAGTAAGCTAATAGCAGAATTGAGACTAGAATCTGGAAATGCGGATTGTAATGCCTGAATTTCCTTCTCTAAAATAACCATGATGCTCCTAGGCACATTTGTATTCTTAAAAATGTGGTAAGGTGCTTCATTTGTGTCCTAGCAAGCCATTCTTTTATTACTCCTCTTGGTCCTGGATTCATGTAAACTCAGCTCTGTGCCTGGCCATGTAATGGTGGTAGTGCTGGGAAAAAATCCATGACATTGGTGTCCTGGAAATCTAGTCATCTAAACTCTGTCCCCACTCCGCCCCCAGTTCAAACTGTTTAAATGGACATGAAACAGAAGTGACAATCTCCAGTGTTTAGATTCCTGCAGCACAATCTTATTTGTAGATATGGAAATGCTCCAGAAAAAGCGAAATGTAGTAATAGGCGAGCAACAACCAAAAAAGGAAATGCAAAGAAAGCCCTATTTTGTGAAAAACTTGTTCATGTTCCTGTAGGGTTTGAGTCAGTCATCAATGTAAATACATAATGAATCCAGGAACATGCCTTGGAAAAACAGCAATTCTTCTGATCTCATGAAACGGACACATACTGTTCTAATCTTGGGCTTTTCCTGACCAGATATTGCTAACTCTTTTTGACTTAACATAGTGGTACTTAAGAGAGCAGGAGTTTTTTTTTCTCGGTTTTTTGTTCTGCTGTCTGCTGTAGCAAAGCATTGAAAACAGTAGAAAAAGGAAGCAATTGGCTGGGGAAGGAGGAGGAGGGAGAGGAGACTGGGACAAAGAAGGAAAAATAAAGATACAAATTCAGAGACCATCTATTTCTATATTTCTGGCAGTCATTGTGACTTTCAGTCACTGCACGTGCATTCCGCCTCTGTGTCCCTTGAGGGCACCAACTTAAAAGTTTCTGGCTCCTTGGGCATTGCTTCTCCTGAGCAGAGATCTGAGTTTCACTCCCTCCTGACTATGGGTTTTAAGACTACATAGAGTCCTGGGTGTAAAACTGTGGTGGTTGCAAAGCCAGGGCTACTGCCAGATCTCGGTCATTACCTATTGTCACTCAGTGGAAAGAAACATGATCTATCTTCACTAGAGTTTGTAACTCAGGAACATTGGAAGTGGCATAGAATGGGGCTTTGGGGATGGTAAAAAAGGATTTATTTTGTGGGTTGGGAGCCTTCTTTTTTGTCCCCTGAAGATTCCATCTCTCACAGTGTCAGTATCAGAGGAGGTATACAGACTGTTCTGTGAACTGGGACATATATTTGTCCTGTTCAATCTTAATGTAATTTATCCTGAGAACGCACTATGTTTTCCAGAGTTTTTTTTCTTTCCAGAATACAAGGTTCTTTGTAGGGTTTACCATGGTTTGAATGAGAAGTACTCTATAATTCAAAACAACCTAATCAGATTCAGAAATTTTAATTTAATATTTTAAAACTTCCTGTAAACTTAAGACACCAAGCCTCAGGATTGCTTATGCCAGTGGTTTTCAAACTATTTTTCTGGGGACCCAGTTGAAAACAATCATTTAAGCCCACGGCTCAACAATTACATCTTTAGCAATAAATTCCAGTGTTGCGGTGGTGGCTGCAGGGGGTGCCGTAACCCAGTTCCTGAGGGCCTGCACCCCAGTACTGGTCCCGACCCACAGTTTGAAAAGCACTGCTTTATCCTTAGTATAGATGTATTTTACAGTTGTAGCTAAAGAAAATAGTCATGAATGTCACCCCTTAGGGTTATGCAGATAGTGAGGTCAACTTACATTTATAAAATGTCAAGACACATAACATCATGTAGCACACTATTTGTGCCTGTTTGTGGGACATTGAACTATTAAATGATGATTAAGCTTAAAAAAAAAATTCACTGCTGTTCCCAGAATTTCTGCACACTGGCTGTTGCCATTATCTTCAGCAAAACTTGCAAGATACTGCACCACAAGTTGAAAACTCTTGATGAGGGAGGAAAATCGTGCCCCCCCCCATTTTTTGCAATTACTCAAGGTTATTGAAAACCACTCTGGATATCCATTATGCTATTTAGAAACAAATGTCTCATATTTTTGTGTGCAATGCTGTTTCGCTGAAGAAGAGTTAGCAAACTTAAAAGGACTTTACAGGAGAGTTCTTCATCCCCAGCTCCCCTTTTTGGTAACTTCTGATGTGATTTTGTCATCTCTCTATTTCATTCCACAAAGCAAGCCCTGTCAGATATGAACAAAAGAGCTAATAGTTTTTCTAAGCCTCTACCATATGACAGTTTTCCTTCACTTCAAGGGCACTTTTGAATTTTTTATTAGCATTTCTGATGTTTTTCTGTGATATGGCTACCTTCTGTTTGCTTCATCATTACTCCCAAGGCAGATAACCCAATAACACAATAGCAGTGGATCTAGTTACGGCTTAGGAGCCCTCAGGTTAAAAATCGAAAAGAGTCTATTGTTCTCAGTGCATTTGAAGACAAAAGAGGTTGTGAAGAACCGTACACTTAAATCCATAGCCTTCTCAGCCTCACTGCTTGCAAAAGATTTGTCTAAAAGTTCTCAAATTAAATGTTGGCCCAAATTTGAATAATTAAAATAATTTGGAAAGCGTAATGCCTATTTCATAAGAAAAACACGTAAAGTTCAGTTATGAGATGTGGAAAATTCTTTGCAGTATTTGTCAATTTAGTCATTGAAAATTTTAAAATAAAACAGAGCCTTGCTTTTATGTGCTTATTTTCAGCAGTTTTCTTAATGATCTTCATTACTGGCAGCGTGGAGAAACACTGCCATGCAAAATAGTCTTTCAGAATATTCAAGAAAACAATTTTTAATTGATTTTGATTATTTACATTTCTAAACTGGATTCTAAAAATTCCACTTATCCAAAGAGCAGAAGCAAGTTATGTGAATTTTGTTGAGTTGAAACAGATTGAATTATAAATGTGAAGTCCTCAGAATGAACTGTTGATCAATGAACTGTAAGTAAGTATGTTTACAGGAATTATTTAACAAATATAACAAATAGAATAAAGAAAATAACTGATTACAGTTTATATAAAAGGAGATGAAATTAAGTGTATTATTTGTTACAACTTATTCTTTGAACCATAACATGTATTAATGAAGCAATTTTTAAAGTTGTTTTGAAAGGAAAACTTTTTAGAAGTCCATTCCAGCGTCTCCATTTCTCATGTATTTTCTTTCCATTGCTTATTATCCCCTACAAATACTGATTTTGGAACTTCAAGGCAAGATCATGACTGCAGGAACTCCAAGAGTAAACCATTGAAATGACCGAAAATCAACCCTAAAGTGCCAGTGCAAAAATTCTTCCATCTTCCTTTTCCCTACTTTGCGCTTTGTCACAGACGATGGTGGCTGTGAGATGCCAAGATTTTTCTCACATAATAAATCTTGAAAACTAGGGTTAATTTTTTTTTGTTTTTAATGAAACACACACTTAAATCTATGTAGCAGCTAAAATAATTAAAATAAATCTTCAGTGTCACTTAGAAGGTAATTTCAATGCCATAGATAGTCAAAGTAAGGCTATTTTCTTAAAAAAAATAGGATATCTCACTTGAAGGAGAAAAGTAGTTTTCAGCACTCTGAACTGTACTGGGGAATAGTTTTTTCTTTTAAAAATTTCACTATAAATCAGCTTGCTTACTAAAATCTTGTTTGTTACAGGAGTGAAGTGGGAGCTACATGTAAGATCACTAATCAATTTACACCTTTTTTTACTTCTGATAAAATGATCATAATAACTTTTATTGATTGTCAGTAGATAGTAGACTGCTAAGATTAGTGTCAGGATTACATGGCTTTTTTGTATGAAGCAAGATGTCTACTTCTGGAAATAGACTTGCAGCGGATAAACTTCATTTTCAAGTACACTTCAGATGTTGTTCATGATCAAAGGTACTGGTTAAACTAGAGGTTCAAAGTCCACTCTCAAACTAGTGTAAATCATCAGTAGCTCTGGAAATCAGTAGCAGGGCATTAGTGTAAACCCAGTATAAGCAAGAACAGAATCAGGCTCATTTACTTCAGATTTGTTGTGCGAAAGAAATAAGGCTTTCTTCTCAGCACTAACAAAAATCAATAGACTTCACAAAGTCACAGAGATTACGTTCTTCTCACAATCAGCAACATGTCTAATATCTGGATATTATTGTGATTAAGGGGAAATAGCATCAGGCAGTGCTTTCTTAGGACTCGTCTTCACTGTGTGTACACATTACACAGGTGTGATTTCTAAAAACTATTATCTTGTTGCACAGTAATTGGTTCGTGTAGGCCCTGGTGGTGTGCACTAGACCTTTCCTCCTGCATTTTAAACAGCAAAACTTCATACCACACAATGGAACAGCTAGGGCGCACAGGCAAGGCCTACATGGACCAATTAATGTGCAGCAAGTTTGTGTGCTTTAGAGGGTACCCATCCATAGAACTCATTAACACTTTGTGTAGACAGTTCTTAATGGAAGCATATTCCTAGTGGCAATTTCAGGAGGTCAGGTCCCTCTTCATATTAAGAGAAAATGAATTTTTTAGACAGTGCAGAAACACATTGTGGTTTGCAGGTAGACTTATTTAACAGTACAAAAAAAGTTTTGTATTCTTTGTTACACAGCAGCTCTTCATTGGAATTCTCAGTCAGGAGAACTGCTTCTGAAGGCATCAACCTTTCTAAATTTTACTAATCTGGTTATATGTATTTGTTTGTTTGTTTGTTTGTTTAAATTTATTTATATTGTAGATGCCATCAGGACCACACACCTTTTTACTGTTCAAGAGATTTGAACAGTAGGGATTTCCAGCTGTTACTCTGATATCTGTGTGAGTCAGACATGCATGCACAAATACCCACTAAATCTAACTAGATATTATTACAGTTTGTTTTTGTAAATGAGAATGTTTATTGTGAAAGTAATCTGCAAAGGTTTTGAAAACAAACATAAAAATAAAATGGGTAAATGACTGCAGGTTGGGAGTATGAACGAGGGAGGGCTGAAAGTGGCTGTGCTTTTTTTAAATACATTCCCAGAATTGTCTTCTCCCATTGAAAATGTCAGAATCCTTATCAACTGTAAGTATCTCTTTCTTAATCTTTTTCCTACTTTTTTTTTTTGCTTTTATATTATCAAAAACATCAAGTTGCATCTTCCTAGGGTTTTTTTTTTTTTGTTGAAGACATGATGGGGGTTCTCTGCACTTGTTTGTTGTAGGCTCTAATGCCCTCATTGAAGGAGCAAGGGTTTCATAATTTTTAATGTTGACATTACTTATCTAATATGTTAACTAGCTTTTAGAATTCAGCAGGTGTTAACGAAGGGCTTTAACAGTCAGACAGAAAAAATCCTTTGTCTCCCAAATATTCAATTCTTTTTAAAAAAAATTGTACTCTTCTTTCTTGTGATGTCATCAGTTCATTAGCTCTTCCATCATCAGTGACTGCTTCTTCTTACAGCTTTTCTTTCGAGAGACTGTCATTCATGTCAATTTATCCACTGTAATTAGTCTAAAATATTTTACTTTTCACACTCACTGCTAAAACACTAATTATTGCCTAAGTCATTTTATTTTTCAACTATTGCATCCTTCTCCTCATCTGATCTACCCCAAACTGCTTCACTCATATTTCTGTTGAAAATGCCATAGGTAAGGTCATCTGCTGTTCCAGTAATATTATTCCTCCTCCTTTAAGACCTTTCAGTGTCAACAGTTGCTTTTCTGCATTGTGTTCAAGGTCTGTCTTTCCTTGGAGGATCTGCATTACCCAACTTGCATCTCTGCTAGCATTTCATCATGTGGTTGTCCATTGTTTTCATCCTTGGCTTTCAGCTACTGATTTTGCACCCAACCAAAATCATAGAAATCAATGGAAATCTTGTCTCTGACTGCACTAGGAGTTGGATTCAGGCTTTTTATCTCCTTTCTCCATTCTTTGTTCTGTGTTTTCATTCATTATGCCTGTGTGCTTGGATTAGCTTCCCACTCTCATGACACCATGTAATCCTACTTGCCTTATAAACTGTTTTTTTCGTAAATTCTTCCTTCTGTTGTCAGCAGTAAAAATTAAGCACATGCAAACTGTTATCACACAACAGTGTCTGAGATATGTGCCACCCTTTCTACCCTATAGGGAGTAGAAATAGGAAATAATTATGTGGTTAGGCTTTAGGCCAGATTACACAACTGTATGCCAATCACTTCCCTGTTTGTTTTTACACTTGGTTACTCTGACCAGTTGTCTCTTCTGTCATATTGTCTGTGGTTGTAAGATGCACATGGCAGAGATCTTGTCTTTATAAGTGTTGTATAAAGTATTTCATATGGTTTCACAGTGTAACATTCTATGTAAAGAAAACACTAGATGTGTCATTGTGCCTTAGCCAAGCAAATGATGGTCAAGAGTTAATGATTTTCTGCATCATCACAAAAAAGTCAAATTCCTTCAGTAAATGAACTGTATTGTACAATATATATAGTTTGCAATTTTAAAAGTCAAAAGAATTTGCCCCATTTCATTGTTTCAGATGCTTTTGAGAACAAACCTTTTTAAAAATTAATAGCTATTGGAATATAGAATTCATGTTTTGAATCCCATTAGTTCTTTAGAGAAAAGATAAAAAGGCATTCTTCTAAACTGTGTGTCTCTTTCTGACTTATAATATGTGAATTCTCTGAGCTGCTAATTTTTATAGCTTCTGTAGAAGAGTTTTCAGTTTGGTGTGTGTTTGCTGTATGTTAGGGTCAAGCATTTGCTTTCTGCTTTGTGAATTAGGAAGACATTTTTGCAATGTGTAAATGAACATGTCATCCAGTTGCATAGCGGGTGTGCTGTGCTTGATCTCAAAGCACATTGCTAATAAATGACACAATGTGAATACCATGTCAGTTAGGAGGCTCTGCTGTATTTTTGTGCACACAGAGAATTTGTGTTTAACTGTATTATACTGAATATCACATAGCATCCCCATTCTCCCTCTTTTATGGGTGTAAATAGTCACTGAAGGAACTGTAGAAGGAAATAGGAACAGTTCCCTCCTGCCACCCTCTAAACAATTTCTCCATTCTAAGGAAAATAAATGACATTTTCTACCAGTAGATATTACTCCACAGAAAGTTTGTGTCACTTACGAACAGGTACAGAATTTCTGAGAAAAGCGGTTCAGTTTTTGAAAAATTAGAGGAAAAAATGAAAATACTTCTGGTTTCATATACTCATAATTTCAGAGGCTGAAGTTTTGATTTTGTGGCTTGCATAGCTATCTCGTGTCCAGTCATTTTTATTGTGTTTTAAATAACTGTATAAAACTGTACCTCGGAAGATGTTTTAGAGTGCTAGTCATTGATTTTATAAAGCTATGTAAAGTAATTTGATACAAGCCTGACGATTAAAGGTGGTGTAGGTTAATATACTTTGAATAAACTTAATCATCTCATGAAGCTACTTTGCAGTAAGGTAAGATCATTTTAGTACATATAATACTGTGCAGTTCACCTGCTGTTTCGTAGTAACACTTGCTTCATCATGTCCTCCAAAGGCCCATTACTTACACTATTACATTCGCATTTGGAATTAGATATGGGAAATCCATCCCCTTCTTCTGTAATACAGCAGAGGACATTATGTTGACTCCACAAAAAAATCTGTCAGAAAAAAAACATTGTTTCATGTTATGGAACGATAGTTTAGTTCCATGTTATTGAACTGATACTGTACCCACTTTATGGCTGAAGCACCAGATAGACACTGTTTTGTTCACTAAGTATACTTCATCAAGTGTATTTATTTCCTTAAAGTAGATGTGGATGGCATAGGTGGACAAACCAAAATGACACACAGAAATTGACAGGGAAGCAAGAAAATTAAATTCAATAATTTCATGAAAATTGACAATTTTTTCCACCTTCTGGAAGTATTATGACAGTAGCCTGCTACCATGTTAGCCCAGTCATATCCAAAAGTTATCTGCATGTTTACCAAACACTAAATATTTCTTCCCCTTTTCTAGTCGACAACTGAGCTTTGAGTTTATTCAAATAATCCCACAGAAATGCATATATATAGATACATAAATGCTAACACATATCTGGGCAGAGGGGAATCTAATTTAAATAGCCCCATTTTCCATGCTGCTGCTTAAATATACCTTAGAAATGTTCCAAAGGGGGCAGCTGTGTTAGTCTAGTCCAACGAAAGAAGCGAGGGTGTGTGGGCAAAGTTGGCAATGTGGATTGTTGTGAAGGTATTTGCCTGCTTTAATGTTTCTGTTGTTAGGTCTGTAGTTGCTAGTGAATGTCTGTTTAAGGTTAGGGGGCTGTCAGTAGGCAAGGAGAGAGCTGTCTCCCAAAGCTTGAGAGACTGAGGAATCATCGTCTTAGAATAACCATGTGGCCAACTTCGCCCACGTATCTGCACAAAAGACACCATCATAGGACCTAATCAAGTGAGCTGCTCCATCAAGGGCCCATTCACCCACTCATCCACTAATGTGATTTATGCCATCATGTGCCAGAAGTGCCCCCACACCTTAAACACTGGACAAACAGGACAGACTCTGTGCAAAATAATAAATGGGCCCAAAAGTGACATCAGAAATCACAACATTCATAAATCAGTTGCTGAGCACTTCTATCTTAATAATCACTCTGTGGATGATTTGTTAACAGCTATACTCAAACAAGTCAACGGGACATCAAGACTTCAAGAGGAACAGGTGAAGTAGTATTGATATGCAGATTCAATTTTGTGAAAGCAGGATTAAATCATGACTAGATTCTTTTCCCCATTACAACAAGTGATTTGACTTCATCTTGCTATATATACTGCATCCCAGTGTTTGAATCTTAACAACTGCTTTGATTTGCTGGTACAGCATGACCTGATCCCATGTCTTACACTCCCTTGCATATATTTTCCTCCCATTCTGTAAGTTCCCCCATCTTCCAAGCATTTGACAAAATGGGATTTTCTCCTTAGAAATGTGGCACTGTTAATCGTATTGCAGCCACTTTCTAAAAAGTAATCCTGTCAGAAGGGCGGCATCTTCCTTAAGAAATAATTTGAACCTTTGCTACTCTACTGTCACCTTTCTGAAATTGTTTGTGCATCAACATTGGCACAGGAAGGCTTCAGGCCTGTTATGCTTGTCTACATCTGCTTCCTTGTGTTTCTCAGTTTCTTAAACATGTTTTTAAACAGTGTATGCTGAGGCCACAATTCTGACTGATGCTGTCTTGATGCTACTACAATGTCAATATACAATGCTGACTTATTTAAGCTTTTTTATTTATTCTAGTCATCCAGTGAATTAAGTTTTTGAATCAGGAAAAAAGTCTTGTCCTTGTCATATCTGGGTTAGAAGTAATTGTCATTTCTGTGGGTTTGGGGGCGGGGGGGAGAGGGGGACTAAAAATGGCTCCCTCTGGTAAGCTTGACACGAACATAATAAGGGGAAGATTTTTTTTCACATTTTGAACATGGGTTAAAGTAAGCTGGAATGCACAGGAATGGTATTTCAGGGCCCACTATTTTTAGGGTCTCAGCATTCCGGGGCCCCTAAAAATAGAAAATAGAGCTGGAACACTACATTCTGGGCCTCACCATTTAAAACAAGTGTGCCCCAGAAAGCAGCGTTCTGGCTTCATTTTCTCTTTTTAGGGCCCCCCCCCCCCCCCCCCCCCCCCGGAATGCTGAGCCCCTAGAAATAGCAGGCCCTGGAAGGCCATTCCTGTGCATTCTGAGAGGGCCGGGAGCAGCCCCGGTTAGGGCTGAGGCTCCGGACTGAGCCTGCTCTGACTGAGCATGTTCAGAGCCTCTGAGCATACTCAGAGCAGGCTCCAGTTGGGAGCCTTAATCTAGGCTGGGGCTGCTCCACAGTGACATGGTGGCCAGATAAGGGGAACCAAGGAGTGGGTGTTTGGGGACAGGTGAGCCGGCCTGGCAGGGAAAGGGCGTGAGAGAGGTGATTGGCCCAGAGCAGCAAGGGAAGACGGCGGAGGCTTGAGGGACGAGCTGTGAGATGGGGGCCAGGGGCAGTAGTTGGGGCAGTGGGGTAGGTGTGGGTGGGGCAGTAGCTGGGGTGGAGGGCAGTAGCTAGGATACATGAGTGGGGGCCTGGACCGGCATGAGGAGGGTTCTGGGGCCCAGTAAATTATACTTCAGCCTCTGATTTTGAGTAAAAATATTAGCCATACTTGACAGACTTAGAGACAATTTATTGTCTCTGGAACTGTGTGGCAAATTTTAAAGTAAGGGAGTTGTTATAAAAAGTAAATTAGAAAATAAGCTACACAGTATAGAATGTAATTTACTCACATAGTTCACTCACCTCCCACTTCCTCTCCTTACCTTTTATCTATAGAAATAGTATAATGGCACGCAGTTGTTGACAGATTTTCTCTGCAGTTTTTCAGTGGCCTTGGAGATGTTTGGGAAGGTACAAGATATAATTACTTCCTTTTTGAGACAAATAGGGAGAGAGATTATTGTACTTTCATTATGTAGTGCAGGTTGGTTGAATCCATAATACTGGAAGTGTTGTGAAATTGGTGGTAATAGTTATACAAGAAATTTTCTGGTTTATTTTATGTTTCTGTAGGGTCATTTATTTATTTGTAAATAGCTGTCTCATCCTCTGAGTTTAAATCATCAAAGTGTATTTCTACAGTTTCAAGAGGTGAAGCAAATTACCTATCAGCATTTTTGTCTTCCATATAAGTACATGATAGAAGAGATTCTTTTCAGAAGTGAATTGGTGCAGGAAACCCAGGGCCTCTACAAGCTTTGTTTTAATTCCATTTTCTGAAATGTTGAACCAATGAATGAGTGACATTTTTCCTAGCATGCCCAGGATCATGAAGTCTAATTGGCTATCAGTCTGTGTTTGCAGGTGGCCCTCAAAATGTCAGCACAAGTGAGCTGAGGTTAATGTACCTAACTGAAAGCACTCATGTACTGACTCACTTTGCAACTAATTACTTTGAAGTAGAATATTTCTGTGAATGTACAGGGGAAGATGCACCCCAGTGCTGAAGCAAATAGTTGCATTCCAAGTATAAGCTGTGTTATGGTAGCTGTGGTGTCGCAGTTGTAGAGACTTAAGAGAAGCCAACTTGTAACTCATTTTTCTTTGTTTTGGTATGATATATGACATTAATGAGTATGACACTTGATGTCTTAGTCTTGATTGATAGTCTGATCTGGCCAAGACATACAGGGTTAAACTTGCATGAGAGCCAAAATACACTGGGTTTTTAGTGTATTTGGAAATAAACTGAAATGCCTTTGAAAGATTAATCTTAAACAATTTTTACTAACATTTCTAATCATTCTGCCAAATAAATCAAAATTCCTCTTGAAGCTTGATAAACAATGTAGGTTCCATCAAGTGGGCAAATTTTAAGTGTGAACTTTGCTCTACAAGGGAAGGTTTAATTTGTTTTATTAAAGCACAGGCAAATTACCACATGAGCTAACTGGGCCAATGCCCAGGGGCCCACCATGATCTGGGGGTGGGGGCCCCTCTGCCTTGCTGGCAGTGGGGGGGGGTGGGAGTGCAGTAAGCCAGCCCAGAGGCCTGGCTCTGCATTCCCTGCTGTGTCCTTGGGCTGAGCACTCAACCCCCAAGGGCAGGAAGATGGGCTGGCTGGTTGGCCCAGTGGGTGACGAGCCTGACTGCTGTGTGCAGTATGGCTTCTGGTGTGGCCTTCAAGCTGCACCATGTGTGCCAGTTGGCCCTGCTACCACCACGGCCGACCAGCCAGGCCATGGCCAGCCTCCCCCCGTCCCCCAAGTGCAGGCTTGCCTCTGCCATTGCCCTAAATTGGGGGAGGGGGCAGGTGGCAGAGCTGGGGCCAGTTGGGGAAGGGGCCACTGGTGACAGAGGCCCATGGGCTCTTTGGCCTGTGGCCCACCACTGTATTAAAGCATGTCTTGTGAAAATGATGCAATATACTTGTATAGTTCACTTCTAGGTACTAGACTAGAACATGGAATCAGGAGGACTAGGTGAGACTATTATAAAGTGGAAGATAGTTACATGAGTTTTGGGTCCATTTTAGCTTGTCTTTGATCATCAATGGCTCTCTCATTTCATTATACTCATTCTGGAGATCTTTTTTGATTATTATTGATTTCCTTTCAACTGCCTCATTTAAGTAGCTGGCATCCTTAGTTAGCTCTTGTTGGGGTTCAAATGCGGCCTCTAATCATATCTTCATTTACTCTGGATACTATAGTAACAAGGGTTTTAAAAGTTTCAAAGGTCTATCTGCCCTTCTTGTTTCCATTACATCTTGGATACACTATAATTCCCCATGAAATGTATATAAATCTTTGAACTTGGACTAAAAGCCATTTTATCTCGTTCTGTAACTATACTATATAATCATTAGCCTACACCAAGAATTTGCTTCCATGGCAAGAGATCTCGTAGTTACCCCAGAAACTTATTCTCTTCTGTCTAAATCTGCATACAGTCTTCCCTGGGATATTTGCCTTATCCAAGTTCTGCTTTTATTGAAATACCCATTTCTTGCTTTGTCACTCCAGGAGAAAGAAGATCATTATCATTTTCTGTTGCTTTCACTAACTTCTTCTGTTTCTCAGGATCTGTCAAAATCGCCCCTCCTTTTTGTTTTTCTTTCTCTTATACAACTTGTAGCCTCATGTTCACTTCTCTGTCCCTCTCTCTACTCATCCAGTCTTGATTCTTCCTACTGTTTCCTCTTACTCAGTGAAGTTTGTCTTCTCCCCAGGGGGACTGATCTAAAGTCCAATGAAGTGAATGAGTATCATATCTTTTTATACAAACAGTGATATTAAGATGGAAAATCACCCAATGAGTGCTATAGGAAAACTACCCTATAATATATTTTAAAAATCTATAGAATAAATACACTCTGGAATGGCATCTAGAGTTCCCTTTGAAATTTTCAAAAACCAGAGTTGTAAAATTCAGCATTGGATCTGAATTATTCTGTAGTTCAGAGTTGTTAATATCTGAGGTTTTAGTTCAATCTCTAGATTAAAGCTATAAAAATCATATGTTGTCCACAAAACAATGAGATGACTCAGTGAAAACAGTGATTGGAAGAAAGCATATTTTTTTCAAGAGCT
Source organism: Podocnemis expansa (assembly GCA_007922195.1). Lineage (NCBI taxonomy): Eukaryota > Metazoa > Chordata > Testudines > Podocnemididae > Podocnemis > Podocnemis expansa. Next base: position 63,757,578 of record ML681966.1, read on the forward strand.
CCGTATAGTTGATTTAGAATCTAGGAAAAGTAGAAATAGTTCACATTGCTCTAACTTGCTTTATTTTCCATTCACTTTTTTGACATTATGCAAATTGACATCTTACTTGTTTTTTCTCTCTCATCTAATTTCCAGTCCATGACAATATTTTGTCTCTTGCTTGTTGCTTCATGACCACTTAATTTTCTTGGTCGCCTCTGTTTCAGGGCTTCACCAAAGGCTTTTAGAAAAGCCAAATAAAATGCCGCTGTTTCTCCTCTATCCATTAATTTACTGACATTTTCAAAAGAATCCAAACCAATTAGAGATGTTTGATATTCTTCTGCCCTGCCAACTAGACTATCATTTTGTACAATTTAGGTGTTTTGATAATTCTATTTTAAACATATCATTTCAGCAAATTAATCAGGAAGAAGGCACACTGGTCTCTAATTCTCCAGGCCACTCTTACGTCTATTTTTAAAAAAAATATGTACAATATCTGCTACTCTCCAATCTGATTTTGAGCAGAGATGGCACGTTATTGTGAGCCCATCAACCATTTCATTCTTTTTTCTTGTGAGTACCATCTGAGCTATGCATCTCCCATAGCATTTTTAAAAAATATAGTTTAGTGTGTCTCTGTACAATAAAATATTTAAAAAAAAAATCAATGTGCTTCAGTATCAGTTATTTCCTATGTATAGTATAATGAAAGTGTTAGTATCTGAAGGCCCATGGTCCTATAACTGTTTGAGTTTCTGATTAAAAAAAACCCTAAGGAGTCTGATGGTACTTTTAAAGGCCAACAAATTTATTTATTGCATGAGCTTTCATGGGAGAAAAATCCCACTTTGTCAGACACTTGAATTTGCAGATTGGGAGTGAAATAAATGCAAAGGAGTAGAATTCATAAGATCAAGTCAGACTGTTACAGCAAATCAAAGCAGTTGTTTAGATTCAGACAGTGGAGAACAGCATAGAGGAAGGGGCCTTGGCGGGGTGGGGGAGCAAAGTTACCTGTTGTAATGGGGGAAAAATCTCAGTGTCTTTTCAGCCCTAAGTTGACCAGTGTCAAATCTACACATGAATTCCAATTCTGCAGTTTCTCTTTGAAGCTTTGATTTGTTATCCTTTTTCCTGAGTATGGCTATTAACAGATCCTTAATAGAGTGATCAGGAAGATTGAAGTATTCCCATGTTGGGTTTTGAATTGTTGTCATTTCTGATGTTAGATTTGTGTCCATTTATTCTTCTGCACAGTGAATGAGATGTTTGTCCAATGTATAAGGTGGGGGGAGGCGGGAGAGGGCATTTCTGGCACATGATGGCATATTCTTATGTTTAAAGTGTATTAATTCAATTTAGTTGAGTTGCATAAACTTAGATTTCATATGATACAATCAGCTAGAAAACCATTTAGTACATGGGTCTCAAACTCACGGCCCCTAAAGTTCTTTCCTGCAGCCTGCAATGACACTATCATTATCGATATTTACAATATCGTTGGATGAAAATGTTTCAGTGGTGCAGCCCTTGGGCTAACATACTAGTCCTCATGTGGCCCTTGTGGTGATTTGAGTTTGAGACCCCTGATTTAGAAGCTGCTACTGAATTGTGAAGGGTTTGCATGTGTTTGTATGATACTTTTTTTGACTGTTGTGCTTAATATTTTAGCAAATGTTAGTGAAAAATTTCAGTACTGTATAAGACTAATGGAGCAGAATAATGTTATCTGAAAGGAAAGCTGTACCATTGAATATGTGATGTATCTGTTTCGAATAATAGGGTGACTTAAAAAGAAATGTCATTAGTTTCTTGTACTTCTGCCATGTTTATATGGTGCATATGTCTTACCAACATCAGACTCCCATTTGCTACAGACATTTTTATTAAATTTATCCCAATTCTTACATGAAACATTTCTTATGAAATGCAAAAATAAGGATGGAATTGCAATAGATGGAATGTATGTGCTCCTGCTTGGGTTTCTAAGTTTGAATCCTAATAGTGGCAACTTTGAACAGAAGACACAGTGGTATAATATGAAAATATAATGCTTTTTTATGCATTTTAATTCTGTAATCACTGCTACAATATGACACCATTGGTTGTAATAATACAACTAAATTACCAACTCTGTATTGCCCTATGCTGGTTAATTTAAATGTCAATTCTCAAAATACTGGCATTACTTGTATACTGTGATTATTTATCTGTGTGTTTTGTGTAGGTTTTCAGATTGTAAAAACATCTATGAAATCTTTCAGAACTGGGGCAATAAAGGGACAGAATATAAGTGCCCTTAGAACTGTATGGGAATCAACTTTCAATTCAAATATTGCACATTCCTTTAGTAAGTGTTCTGTGATTTGTTGTCTACTATTTGACTGCAGTTGTTATTGGTGGGAGGAAGCATAGAAGTCAGCTGTTTGTCTAAAGGATGCTGGTAAGTTTGACTGATGAGTGTAGATTGTGTTTATTTCATAACCAGTCTGTATACTGGCTGAGTATAGTTGTAATACAGTGAGATTTAGACCTTGTCTACACTGCTGCAGTAAGTTGACAAGAGATACACAATCTATGTACAGTAGAATGCGAATCTTCCGTCAACATGCTTATTCCCGGATACCGTGGTGTCTTTGCTTGGCTGTGTCAACATGTAATGCTTCCTGTCAACACAGGGTTGCTGTTTTCAGAGGGGTGGAGTTAGTGTCAAAGGGAGAGCACTTTCAGGATTGATTTGGGTGGGTCTTCACTAGCTGCTCAGTTGATCCCACTGCATTGATGCACAGGGATCAGTGCAGCAATTTCAGTGTAGACATGGCCTTGGGATCAGGAAGACCAGAGTAGGGCTTTATCCCTATGTGTATTTTGGCAGAGAGGAAGCACAAATTCTCTTTCACAGCTAAAAGCTGTATTTTGATTTTTATTTATTTTAAGGTTTACACTGGGGACCAATCATCTTGTAAGCAGTTTTTAATGAGCTTTTCTTCTCAGACTACAATTCTGCGAGCAAGGCTTGAAGCATGGTGCTCTGTAGTTAGTTGTGTTTAGAAGGTATTGCATCCCCTACCTTGGACGAACATTTTACTGTTTGTAAAGGCAGATGAAATTATTATGCCATCTTCCTTTAACCCTGTATTATTCTTTTTCTGTCAATTCATCTTGTAACATTCCATTCCTTTCCATTCTCTTTTACATAACATTTCCTGTAGCACAAGTGAATTAATTTTTTTTAAACTTTGGCAGCTGTCTGATTGTATTTAGATGGCTGTGAGCTCCTCTTACTCCTTTCTTAATTGTAGCAATGTGATTCGCTAATATGATTCATTTTTAAACCATTGGTATGGTAAAATTCAAAGTGGCTGTGGTAAGACTAAAGTTTGCTAACTTTCAAGTATGTTTTTTATAATTTGATATTCCTTCAAAGGAAGCAGGGAATGGAAACAAGCTAATTTCTGGTTTACTGGAGTTAGCCCCTGGATTACTGGGCTTTGTGCTGTTCTTGCACCTGATCAAAGGGACTAGGGGCAAGGATTTCTGGTTCTGTCACTGTTTAAATTTGTGCACAGATCACTTAATCTCTCTTCAGTTCAGTTTTCTAAGCCCATAAAATAGTGAAAATAATTACTTCAACAGAATGTGTTGAGGTCGATGTTTGTTTGTAAAATGCTTTGATCTTTTATGGACAGACGAGGAAGGACTGAAGAGCAAAATGTTGTTTGGTGCAGTCAATCTCTACCAAAAGAAACCAATATGTGTAGCCTGGTTTTGCACTGCTTTGACCAAAAAATATGTGCAGGATTTATATATCATTATTGTGTGTGTTTTAGAGATTGCTCTTCCCATTAGTGTTAGCAAAAGGTAGTAGAAGTGTGCCCATTAAACTCAAGCTTTACACATCATGAGGTTGCAAGAAGTTTGATACATAAACTCATGCTCTTGCAACACTCCCATCTACAGTAGAAAATATTTCTAATGTGGAAATCAATACAGATACTAATATTACAAGAAATGTTGTAATGTTAGCATGGTTTAAATTATATTGCTGGGTGTGTTTACATGCTGTATGTGCTTACATTGGCCAAAATAGTATAAATTTAGGTACCTAAATCCATGACTTGTTGGGTATGTCTATACCTGCAAGTTAGTTCGAATTAAGGAGGCTTAATTCAAACTAACTTAGTACCTGTCTACACTATGCTTTCCATAGGTCAAACTAAGGACAGCCTTGACTAGGATTACCCATTAAGTTCAAATTTAATAAATTTGAATTAAGGGTGGGCAGTTCAAATTAATAAAGTGGACTAATTGGACTTAATGTTCATTAAGTCCAATTAGTCCTCTTTTGTTAATTTGAAATAATAAGTTCTAGTTTAGCTCAAGCTAAACTCGAGTTTATTGGTTCGAATTAACAAATTCAAACTAAATTTTCGTGGTGTAGACATAGCCATTGAGGCATCTGTGTAAATTGAATGACTGTTATCATAGCTGTCAATGTAATTTATGACAATTGTTGATAAAAGAGATTGTTTTAAAATCAGTATGCAAGGAGTATTTCAAACTTTACATCACTTTTAAGTCTTTTATAAGAAGAAATGTTACAGAATTATCTGGACTTCATACATGGGGTGGAAACGAGACCTCTGATGGAGCAGCAGAACATGATCACATTACAGTATAGCTAAATATGCGACTGCAAAATCATTAAGCCACAAGTGAAATTGTTATAAAGAGAATTACATCGAATAGCCTCTTGATTCCACAGTCCTTAGTTCAGCACCTCTTTCTTTGTCCTGAGTTTGCAGATATTTTAAATGTAATCCTTCTGCTAGGGTGAGATGGCAGAACAAGGGCTGGGTTCTATATCTAGGGGTTTCCAAATAATGATACAGCATCAAGCCCCCATTTGGTGTTCTGGGAAATTATTCACTATTCCCTGGGCTCCCCAAAGGGGTAATGCTTCCCTGCTCATAAGCATGAGTCTGAATGGTATACAGGACTTTTTAATAAAAGTGTGAAAGAATGTAAAAATACAATAGCAAAACCAGCACTGATCTGGAGAACCAGTGCAGGACAGGGTTCCCAACAAAACCCCAAGAGTGTAAAAGAATGCAAAGACACAATAGCAAAACCACCCCTGATTTGATTTTTGGGTGGAACAGAATTTTCAAGAGACCCAATGCAGCATCCTCTCCACCCCAGTGTATGTAGAGAGTGTCCCTTATGCCAGCTGTCCACCAGCACCACCTACTGGTCGCTCACTCTGTCCACTTGCACTGTCCACTGGCTTTGTCTGTTGTCTGCCAGTGCCACCCACTGGTCTTTACCGCTGGCCGCTCGCTTCATCCGCTGGCTCTGCCTGCTGGTCGCTCCTGCTGTCCAGCCGTCCGCTGTCCACTTGCTTCATCTGCTGGCACTGCCCACTGGTCACTCATGCTGTCCAGCCATCTGCTGGCTGCTCTCACTATCCACTGGCTCTGCCTACTTTCCACTGGCACCACTCACTGATTGTTCCTGCTGTGCAGCCGTCTGCTGGCTGCTCTCACCATCCGGCAGCACTGCCAACTGTCTGCTGGCGCCTCCCACTGGTTGCTCCAGCTGTCTGCTCTTCAGTGATTTCAGCTCAGAGGGAGGAAGAGTCTCTTCTCTTAGTGATTTCAGCTCTTAGAGAGTCACAGCCCTCATAATTTCAGCTCTTAAATGCAGAATACTGCAAACAGCCTCTCTGATCAAAATAACAAAAGAGAGGCTGCACAAGAAGCCAGATGATTGATACGTCTTGACAGTGGAGCAGGGGTGAGGCAGAGCTATGCTAACCCTACCCCCTTTTCTGCTTTCACCAGGCTGTAAGCAGAGGGTTGGTCCCTCTTTCAAATTCCTTATTGCTAATGGTGGCATTTTCCCCCTTTAACAAACCTAAACAGAGTTTAAACAATCAAAAGAGTAGTATATTACAAAAGACAGTATTTCATGTTTCCTTTCAGTAAAATTACAGATATTGACAGATTTGTGATCAAATCACCCTAGATACCATTAACCATCACACCCTGCACCCTCCAGTGAGACTGTGCTCTTTGTGCTCATGCAAATACAAAACCCATGAAGATTAGTTACCCCCCTTTTCAGCTGGATGGCAGAAGAGCTGTGACTCTAGACCTGCCTTACATTAAAAAAAAAAAAAAAATCAGCCATAAGAAAAATAAAGTTGAGAGACATTGTATTGTGGGTATTTAAAGAGCGATTACACACTGGAATTTTTTCAATTATCTGGCTAAAAGGAAAAATAGACTGAGTTAAAAAAAATTGAGTAGGCTGGGGGAGAAGAGCACCTAAACATACTTAGATTCACCCTTTTTGTCTTTTTCCTGTGTACATGACTATCTGCTGCCTCTTCAGTTTTGTTGCTGTCTTACTGATGATTATCCTCATGCGTGGCATGGGAAGCACCGCATACATGAGATTCCAGCAGAACATAATATGAGGGTGTGGAGAGCATAGGAGATGGCTTTTCTTAAAAGCACTTTTTGATTTAACCATAGGCAATCAGATAGAATAGCATCAAGTAGGTAAATTCAGATAAAAGTAATATTAATAAAAAATACAGTTAATGGGGGGGGGGACGACAATGTGTACTAAAATTGAGGTGTCTCAAGTGTCTAAGGAAAATACCAAGGATCCTTAAGAGGAATAATGGGTAGGTAGACTGTTAATGGGGAAGTGCCTATCTGCTGAGATCCAGCCAAGTTAACAGATATATTTTTCCAAGTTCAGAACTTAAGCTCAGAGTTTAAAAAGAAAGACATTGAAAATACCTACCTACAGAGGAAGGTGTGGGGTAAATTGCCTCAGGCTGTATGCAGGGAAATACTGATGAGGCATAGAGAAAAAGAAATTGTAGTAGGGTTCTCACCCTCAGTTCAAAAATAGGAGAGCCAAGGTGAGTGCAACTTACTTAACTAAAAAAATAAAAGAAAAAAGCAAAAAAAGTAAGGAGTTTTGTGGCACTTAAACTAACATTTATTTATCACATGAGCTTTCGTGGGAGAATATCCCACTCTTCTCCCATGAAAGCTCATGCAATAAATAAATGTTAGTCTTTAAGTGCCACAAAACTCCTTGCTTTTTTTGCTTTACTAGACTAACACGGCTGCCTCTTTGGAGCTTACTGAAACTTTCAAGGAAAGGCTAAGTTATAGGTAAGAACCAAGCATGTGTGTCTTTTATTGCTTTAGCTCTTTTCTCTGTTTGCTGTGTACCTTAGATTGAATAAGCAATGCTTTGTATTTGAAATAGCTGTGGTTGAAAGGAACTATGGTGGTACCACTGTACGGTATTTGGCAGTATTGAGTATAAGGGTAAGGAGATGTGAGACTATTCCAAAGGGCACTGCTCGGGGAGTGGGTTACATCTGCAGGTTGTACCAGACGACGCAACCCTAGTAGTGTGAATAGGCAGACTCGTATTATAGAACTCGGGTTACAAGTAAATAACTGGCCTTTTAAAATATCTTTAAATGGCTGCTGGCCATGTTTTCTAAAGGGAAATCTTTTGCAAGGGCATTTGGACTTACTATTGGAGTCAGAGTTGATAAACTGGTGCTTCAAATCAGAGATCCTGCCTAGGAGCACTTGAACTGTGAGAAACGTTGAAGGAAAGCAGCCCTGTTGCCTGGCAGGTGCACTGAAGAGATTCTGTCTAGGGACTTAAAGCATGTCACCTAGTAACCATGGCAATAGGTGATGTCCTTGTGCCAGCGCCTGAGACAGAAAGCATAGCTCACCTCAACAAAAGTAAAACTGACAATACACAAAGTGCTGTCAAAAGAATTAAGTAAACAAACTTTCAGTTGGTCCTCTTCTGAGTTATCAGGAACAGTAAGAGCTACAAAACCATTCTAAGGGAAGTGTGACTTCAAGTTGAGAGTGTCTCTTCACGACGATGCTGAGATAAAATATAAAGCAATATAAAGTTATTTTATTTTCAACCAGCACACTGTACGTTTACTTCTTTGTTTTTTAATGACATTTTTATGTCAGATATTTTTTAAACAAATATTTGACAAGGTTTGTAGCTGAAAAATCAGCTTGCTGTGGAATGAGTGAGGGAAAAGCTTGTTTAATTCATGGCCTTAGTGGTTGAAGTTACAAATATGGAAATTCAGAATAATCAAAAAATACTGAGATTCAGAATAATCCTAGCTTTCTGGTATGTGCCTAGAGGGCAGAAGTGATTTGTAGGAGCAGGGGAAAGCCATTTATAGGTATCAGTGTGTGGTAAATTCCTGTACATCATTTCATTGATGTAATTTTCAAAAGCCCATGGCATTGGATTGATTCTTCTCCCATTTGAACTGAGATTGATTTGAAATGGGACCAGAATGAGAGAGATGCTGACATTTTTGAAAATATTCCCTGAATCTTAGTTACGCTTATACATTGTGAATTATCAGGTTTCCTGTGCTGAACATGACAAATATGGTTTTAGCCTTTTTGTAAATAGTGGATAAGTTCCAAATTGCTGTAAATTATCTCCTGTTAGTACCATTTTTGCTTCCTTTTGTGCCTTTTTCTTTGTTATTGTACTTTTCACCTTCAGATCTTCTTTTCATGCTGCATTCTAAGTCAAGAATCACCACACATGAATGTGAAACAATCTAGCCTATATCTGACTAAGTGGGTTGGATCTGAAGAAGTGGGTTGGAGCCCATAAAAGCTTGTTAGTCTTTAAGGTGCCACAGGACTCCCGTTGGTTTTGCTCTACACAAACTAACACAACTGCCTCTCTGGAACTTGAATCCAGCTACAATAACTCTGCTTAGTTAGATCACGTTTGTGTTGACTACCCTGGTTGACGTTGGTTTGTGTTGTATTGTGTTCATTTGCATTTTGGGTTAGATTTTTTGGATCAAGGACTCTTTTTTTTTTTTTTCTTTAAGTACATTTAAAAATGCAACATAGGTCTATAGCACTATATCAATACATTAAGTATGGCAAACTGATGTTAATGGTATGTAAAGGCTGAAAGGTAGAACACTCAGAAGTTGGGAAATATAGCAGTCAACTCATCAGTGTGGAATATTATGCATATTTTACCTTAACAGAGGTTTAGAGTTGTACAGATTGAATAGAATAAATATATTCATGATACAGATATTGATATCTGTACTGGATAAGCTGAAATGCTACATGTTTTCTGTATGTTAGATAAAAGCATTTAATTTTCTAAAGAAATCATTATTAAAAATTAATGGAAGTGGATATTCCCTTGTCCTTTGTTAAATATAAACCTTCTTGTGTTATATTGATTTTAAAATATTATATGCAAGATATGCAGTGTAGTAGAGTTGATGTTGCCATGGCAATATAAAGTGCTGGGATTTCCCTGATTTCTGTCTTTTGTGTCCTTGTAATATGAACAGAACATAAACCAGGCCTTGACAAATCTGTTTTTGGTCATCATAGTGACCAGTTTTAGTAGCCTGTTGCCTAGCCCCACTGCAGAAATGTAATTGAGAAATGCCCTCTGGAGACCAAAAGTAAAATTGCTGGTGTCTCGCTGTGAGCCAGTTTTGTCCACCCCTGACATAAACACTAGTTTTTCACAATTAATCTCCAAGCTTTCCTTAAGGGGGGAAGATCTGGAGGTTTTTATTTGTAGATTATAAATTCTTTGTAAACGTTTTGAACCATTAAGCATGTACTTGTATATTTATATGTAAATAAAATATACACCTGTAAACTTATTCCTGAATTATGCAGTTTTGAAGTAATCTCACCATGTTCCTTTCCTACTGAACAAAATATTGGTTAAAAGGGTTATATGGCAGTATTTTCACTGACTTTGAGCTATCATATATACTAGCCTATAAGCTGATCTGTGTATAAGCTGACCCTTGGCTATTAGCCACAGAAACCAGAAAACACTCATGACCCGCATATAAGTTGTGGTCCCTGGGCCCTTAACCCCCGCACTCTGCGCCTCTAGCTTTTCCCAAGTCCCCGACCCTTTTCCCAGACTCCCTGCGCCCCGGCTTTCCCTGGTCCCCAACCCCCTCTGCCTTGTGTTGCTGGTTTCTGCTACTTCTCCGACCCCTCCAACCCTCCCACCCTGATGCTGGCTTCCCCTGGCTGACCCTTTGAACCAGGGCCCCCTTATCTAGCCACTCTGGAGGTCACATCACATGCTGGGGCTCCTGCCCTAAGCATGCTCAGATCATGCGCAGGATGGGAGATTTCAAAACTGCCAGCCAGGGCTGCTCCATGTCACAGTGTTCTGCTGGATTTCTTCTATTTCTGGCGCACTCCAGCTCTTGACCTGTGCATAAGCTGAGTGTCTTTTTTCAAAGGGGATTTCCAGGCAGAAAACTCTTGGCTTATATGCAAGTATATACGGTATCTGCTGGGCTGGATTAAGACATACTGAGGCCCTAACCTATGTCAAGATTCAGAAGCTCCGTACCATATAAAATGAAAGAGGGAAAAAAGTATCACATCATAACAGACAGTAATGAAAAATAAATGATAAACTGTTATTTGCATATATACATAGGCAAAGATGCAAGAAAAACCAGCTAAATAAAACATACATCTTGCAAAAATCCTTATTTGCATTATCACTTTCAATTATGATAAATCCTCTTAGTTATCTCCAGCATCTTTACAGGCTTCTTATAATGTGAGTCCCTAAGCCATGGCTTACTTGTTTTGTGCCTAAAGCTAGCACTGTGTATCTGTCTAAGGGACTTTTGTTGCCCTCAAAACAGTTGTATTTAATCAGTTCAGTATCTTTTAACCTCCTCACCCTTGTGAGGAAAGCAAGTACTGTTACCCCTATTTTCTAGATGTGTCACTGTGCCTCAGTTCACCAAGGTGACTTGCCCAAAGTCACGCAGGAAGTCTGTGGGGAAATAGGGACTTGAACCCAGGTCTCAAGTTCCAAGTTTATTAACTAGAATATTTCTCTTGTCTAGTTCCTAGTGAATGAAATCTTGTGTCTATGCTGAATTTCAAATTTTAGTTGTTTTCTCCCCCCCCACCCCCGAGAAAATAGTGATTAGATGTTTGTATAAGGAGGCAAAAAGATTTTCCTTCTCTCCAACCAGCTCTTTTTGAAAAATAACTGAAGAGTGCTCAAAACTTTGCAGGTAGGAGAATGTGTGGAAGTGACCAAAAACCAAGTCACTTAAGTTGCAAGTGTAACCTTGTCTACATAGAATTTGGCCTCAAATGGGGGGTGGGGAAGAGGAGGAAGTCCATTGAAAAAGATGTCATAATTTTCCTTTCACATCTGTAACTTGTGTTCTCAGCTTGTAGTAGATGCCACCAAATGTACCTGTAAATATCTCTCCAGTTCTTTTTTCACATTCTCCATGTGCTGCAAATGCAAACAGTACTTTCTCTGTTGTCAAGAACTGATTAATCATTATTTCAGAACAAAGGGTCTTGAACAGTTGTTTCGTAAACAGAACTGCTGTAATACTTAGTTGCATATGGTAACAAAAGAGAACATTAACATATTAGAGCAGTGGTTCCCAACCTTTTTCAGGCTGGGGACCCCTTTTAAACAACTAAAAAAAAACATTGCGGTTCCCCTGGCTGATCATGTAATCTGGCCTGCACCACTGAGACAGCTGGCGAGCAGCGCTGCCACCACCATTGCCCACGCTGCTGGGGAACCAAGCCACAGCAGCTATGACCCCCTGCCGGGGAAATGCCAGGGCCCCATTCCCCTGCCAGGATCTGGCCATGGGTGGGCAGAGGCAGCTGTGGCAGGGAGCATCAGGGCTGTAGCTGGATTCTGGCCCCATAAAGAGAGGCTCCGCAGACCCTTTGCAACATGTCTGCGGACTCCTGGGGGTCCCCGGACCACAGGTTGGGAACCACTGCATTAGAATGTAAGGCAGTAGCACCCAAGGGTGTTACCACAAAGTATTTGTGTTAAGAAAAAAAGTTCACCATGTTATCACCTACTAAAGATAGATTGTTTGGGGTTTGTACATGAGATATTAGTGTTAGATATCATCAGTCCTTTAAAACAGAATCGAGGAGCAATGACATGCAATTAACCATGGTGATTTGACTCAAGCAAATGAAGAGTACAGACAAATAGGTAATGCAGCCTAAAACTGATGTAGTTAAGTCAATGAGATACTTGAAATCAATATCCAAAGCATCTGATGAAGTTTAAATGCCACAGGACTCCTTGTTTGTTTTATTGAAATCAGTATTATATGTGAAGGTTGTTTTGTTCTGGTAACTCAGCAATGAACCTAAGGAATTTAAATGTTAGGTTTATTTTGTTTTTCAAAGTTGATGCATCCTGGGTGACCAGTATATAAAACCCATGGAACAGATGGTTGTCATAGGAGTGGGGAATTCAGTGTGGTCTAATAGTGCCAGGGCATGCAGTTGTAATCTGGTCCTTTGAGCTTAATTTACAAGGAAAACAGAGACAAGAAAGAAGTCCGAGAGAAATTTTCACATGCCAATGTCTTCATTTTCCTTGTAAGTCAGAATTCAATTTGTTATATTTGGCTGGAGGAGGAGGAGGAAAAAAAAAAGGAAGTATACACCAGCAGGAGGAAAGATGTGATTTTTAACTATATAACAATATTGAAATAAAGTTTCTGAACACACATGAAGAGTTGCTAACAGGATATCCAGGTTCTTAGAAAAGGACTGTTTTAAGGGCCAGATGCTTTTCTCACAGCACAGCTAAGTAACAGAGCCTGTGTGTTGATAAGATCAACAAGAGCAAAAGTGGAGGGAATTCTTCCAGCCTGCCACCCTAGCAGCTTCCCTAGGACTTGAAATTAGTAGGGGTGTTGGGGGGGGGGTGTTGAGGTGCTCACTAAAATGGTATAACGCTGTTACTAGCTGACTACTGGATGGAGGAGTATTGGGGAAATTCAGTGAGGGTGCTAGGTAAATGCCTGTGCTACTCTGAGCCAGTACTGTGGTTCTACAGCTGTCTCTGGGTTATAGTAGTGCTGTGGTTGCTGTGGCTCCTTGCTATCCACTGCTTGAGGGTACTGACCAATGGTTTTATGCAGTCATGGATTAACTGCTCCAAGAGTCCTTTTCTTTCCCCTCTCCACTGCTGCAGCTGTTGCACCCTCAGGGTTGCAGTAATCTCTTCAGATGTCCCCCTTCCACGAATGAAACTCTGACAGTTGTGGGGGCAACCTTACTTTTCCTCTGGCCTTCCCTGCCAATAAACCTCCCGGTGCTACAGTGGGGGGAAGGCCACAGAGAGCTGTGCTCCACACTGTGCAAGGAGACTGTATCCCTTATGCAAGCTGCATATAGCTTGTCCCTTATCAGGAGCAACACCGTGATGGTCTTGGGGACCTCAAGGATATCGTGGATTGGGGGCTGATTTTGCCTCTGAGGGAATGGGCTCTTGAGGCAGGTGAAAGTGACATTACTTCAGCATGCCTGTGATAGCTGACTGTGTGGAATGGAAATGTGGCTGTAGATGGGTAAAGATGAATGAAAAGGTAAATGGCAGCAACACTGCTGGGGAGAGGAATTTTTCCCAAGTTTCTGAAATATTTCTTTAAGTTTGCCAAATGATTCGCGCCCATTGTTTTCTTATAAAAACCTATAAACAGCAATGCAGTTGGGGATTTAAAAAACAAAAATCTGTTTGCATGAATAAATATTCTTGTGTGTAGCAGAGTGCTTTGATCTGCACAGTAATGCTTTTTAAGACAGACCATTCTAAGAGACTCTAATTGGTTAATTTAAAAAGCATGTGGTGCCTCCTAATTTTCCTTTTTCCATGTTTTGTTTTTCTGTCTCCTATGTTCCCTATTTTGTTCACTTAGTTGCTAGATTTACTTTGTAAATCTTTTTAGGTCTTATTTTCTTGGCTAGGATAAGGCATTTTTCTGTTACCCTTGTACTGAAATGTCAAGAGAGCAGATATCAATTGAATTGTTTCTAGAGGACCAGCTGATGGTGCTCCCTGTCTTCCTCTCGGCATGGGAAATGGTTTTCTTATCACAGCTTTATTGCTGGCATCCTATTTAGCTGACCATAGACAGCCCCCTTCCATGGTCTCTTGAGCGTTAGGGATGTGTGTGTGTGAGAGAGAAAGTGTGTGTGTGTGTGTGTGTGTGTGTGTGTGTGTGTTTGGGTGTGTGTATGAGAGAGAGATGACTCATGCTGCTGTTTAGCCTTTCAGCTAAGAGTTCATTATTTTTATTTTGTTTTCTGTGGGACTGAGAGATAAGCAATGGTGGTGCCATTGTGCTAGATCAGAGGTATCAAACTCATTCAATGTGGGGGGCCACACTGGAGGGCAGGATGCCTGTTGCAAGATATGTGTCTGCATGGGCTTTCCAACCCTTTGTCCTGCCATGCTGAGAGCAGCATGGGCTCCTCTTAGCCCCTCTCCAACCATGCAGACTCTGTATCACCTTCCCTTTTCCTTGTCCTCTGGGTTCCCCTTTGCCATGCTGGCTCCCTGACCCCCCCCCCTTTCCTATTGTGCAGGTCCTGGACCCTGCTTCTCCTGCCTGGCTGATCCTGGACCCTCCTCCCTAGTTAGGCAGCTCTCAGACTCCCCTTCTCCTTCCACTTCCCCTACCACGTGGTAGCAGGCGTTGACAATCAGTCTCAGTCACAGCCATGTGCCCCTGTCTCCTCACCCAGTCACTGTCATTGGGCTTGGGGACTTTGATTGGCTTTTTAGTACATGGGCCCCAGCAACTTTTTTCCCTTTTCTTATTTGTGATTCGTGCAGTGTGCAGTCAATCAGATTATCATGCCAACTTAATGACAGTGAACAGGTGGGAAGGAGGTCAGTGCAGTGGCTTTTTGGGAGCCTGGTCTAGCCTGTTGTGATGGACACTCTGCATGGTGAGCAGACCACAGCAGAGCTGAGCCAGGATTGGCTGGAGCACTTCCTTTGTTCTCCCCTGCTCTGACTCACTCATGTGATCTGAGTCACAAACTCACTTAGCCTGCTATGCCAGAGCAGCCTGTCTTTGTTGTTTGGTGCTGCTGCAGAGAGCTCCCAGGCACAGCCGGAGCTGCAGCTCTGCAGGCAGATCAGTGCCCTTGGTGGGCCAGATCTGGCCCATGAGCTGTATGTTTGACACCCCTGCTAGATTAGTGGTTTTCAACTGATGTGCCATGGCATGCTGGTGTGCCATGAGAACTGTTCAAGTGTTCTGTGAAATTTTGTACAGAGATAAAATCAGTGTAAAACAAACATGGTTACATCTTAAACAATATTACATTCAACCAAAATTACAACTTGTAAAACTCATTGAAGTTAACCATCAAATTAAAAGTGAGGTATTGGTCTTTTGATTCCAAAGTGTGAACATCCTAAACACAGGTGACCAAAGGCCAACACAGAGTTGATGTGTTTTTTTCTGATGGATTTGAAATATTAATACATTTGATCCTTCTTTAGCTTGTTGCATGCAGTATGTTGCAAACTTCTTTAGTAAGACTGTAACCGTAGTAAATGTGAGTAAATGTGTTATGAGCAATCAATTCATTTGAAAAAAGCGGGTGTGCCGTGGAATTGTTTGTCTCATAAACATATGCTGTGTGAAAAGGTTGGGAACCACTGTGCTAGATGCTGTACAGAAAGGGTTCGTGCCTTAGGGATGTATCCTTAGCCACCTGCTTATCCCCTTTTTGACCTTTTGTGCCCTTCTTTTTTTAATACTGATAACTGATGCTTACTGCAGCTGATGGATGCAACATAAGCAACTGGGCTGAATCCGAAACTCATGCTGACAAAACCTTTATATCATACCACACTGCAATGTACTGTCTAATTTACAACACATTCATTGAGGAATGCAGCTAGATTACTATATTATTAAAAATCACAACCCCCCCCTTCTTTTTTATTGTGGCAGGACATGCTGAAAGTAATTGTTCTGTTCTGTAATGAGTTTTAAAAGGATGTGTTTTAAGGCTGCCTGTTCAGTTCATGTTGCTCTTAAGGCTTGGTAAGCACATTTTTGAAGTAGCTGTATTGCTTCAGATTTATTGTACCAGCATTAGGGAGACAGCGTTTTTGTTGGTCTGGCTTTGCTCTTCCTGAAGAAGAGGACTGTTTATTTCATCTGACTTGACATTTATTTCTGGAGAATAGAGAGTGACGAACATGCGTAGAGCTTGCTTCTCTTGCCCTAAAACAGAAACACCTGTAGAAGTTTGTACAGAATATCAACCAAGTTCAGAAGAGGGAAACAGAATGGTGCTTGTGGATCACTGTTGTTTGTCAAAGGCAAATTAGAAATAGAGCAGTACCATTCCTCTCATGTGAAGTGAGCTTAAGCCTGACTTAAGAGCTATTTTTTGTGTATTGGCTGAGGGGACTGACTCTCTATTTAAATTGTAAATCTTGCATATATTCCATTTCTGTTGGTTTCTTTTCTTAATTCCCGGTATTCTATTTATATAACATGTTGCTAGTTAGTGTTGGCCCTCAACAAGGAATGCCCTGAAGCATATGCTTATTTTTGTTGTGCAAGTGAGTTTTAGGAAGGATTTGATCAAAATGAGAGAGTAGGCCTGCGAAAAAGATTTTTGGAAGTGCGTCAGGAGCAGCATAGAAGAGGAAACAAAAACAAGGACATCTAAAGCCCAATTGATATCTGGCTGTTGAAGAAGAGAATGAAGGGAGAAATGCACAGTAAGTTTGGGTCAGAACTGTATGTAGGTGTTTGCTACTCACATGAGCCTTGAGAGCAAGAAAAAGGAGTTAGAACTTGATCATGTGTAGTACAATTGGAAGCTGAAGCGAGTGAAGAGTCCATGTTCAGACCTTCCAGTTCTGATGTAATATGTCTTCTAGCAACCCCTCCGCCGCCGCCCCTGGCCCCCCAGCTGCCTAGTTGAAGGGCCAGCAAATTAAAAAGATGATTTTAGATGAGGGTAGATATGTTCTGCCATATGGTGTTAGAAACTCAAACAGTGCAATAGTGGGCAAGTTGATATTAGTGTAGTGGCTTGCACATCTGCTTTACTTGCAGAAGTTCCTGGGTTCAAACCCCAGGGGTTGGACTAGATGATCTCATGAGGTCCTTTCCAACCCTGTGATTTGATTCTATTCTATTCTATATGGACCAAAACAAAGAGCTAGCCAATTTTGTTTCTGTCCCAGCTCAGTATTTTGGAGCAGTTAGCATAAAGAGAAAATGACAGTTCTCGTTACCTGAAACAGGATTAGTAATACTCAGTGAGGATAGCCTTCTGAAGTATATTTAAAAAAATACCTAGCCAGGGTCTCCTTAACAAAAATGTGTACACTAAAATACCAAATGAATAAATTTCTGAATTGGAAGAATAAATAGACTTTTTACTATAAGGTATACTGGCTTGTGCTTCCTTTAGGTCTTTATGGTAATTTAGTATGTTAATAAAACTTTTCATATCTTACAGACCAAAACTTATATTAGGAAATGTTAGACGTGTGATTCCATTTGTGGTAATCTCTTGGCAGTGTAGTGAATAAATGTGTTCTTACTGGAAACTAATCTGGGGAACATGGTGGCAGAAGACTGTTCTGCCATCTGCCAAGATATGACTTTAGAAGTGGTTTTGAGATCTTGGACACATCCCAGAGCAGCTGTGCTTGGTCTCCAGGGTACGATGGCCACATAAAGCTCTTTAACTGGCAAAACATCCATAGAAAGCATTAGCTTCATCTCTTGGGAAAGAATGCCTGTCCAGTCTTCTGGATGGGATAAGTGTCTCTGTGATGAATATGCTTTTAGTTTTAGAGAGAAATCAATTTTTTGTCTGCAGACTCATACTGAGAAGTCATGAGAATCCGTGGGACATATATAATGTGTTAGCAAAAAAGATTATATTGGGCTGCAATGAAATCCCACAGTTGTGCTAGCCATGGCATATGTTGCTGAGAACAGAACTGGGCCCTTGGTTTAATGGTAGGGGAAATGAAGGTCCTTTTGTTGATTATTACTGTATTGGATCATTTCTGCAGGTATAGAGTGGCTGCCAAGTATTTTGCTAGAGTTTCCTTCAAGTCTCTGTTCCTCATTGTTATGGTAGTTACGTGTGTGTCATGATGAAGGACTATAAGTGAGCACCCAAAGAGGCTGCTAATATGAAAGAATCCTTAATTATATTATTAGCTTAGACCCCAGCAGAGGCCTAGGTACTACTGTAGTACAGATAAACAACAGACACTTCTTGCTATAAAGTCAATGAGAGTTGCAGGTCCTTATCTGGAAGCAAAATATGGCCCTTTATACATTTTAAAAGCATAAAAAATGTATTTGGAATAGCCCTATTAACAAGTCTCTTTTGACAAACAGAAGTACAAAAAATTGCAAGGAACTATGTATAGTAATCTGCATTATCAGGGTGGATTTAAAATGCAAATTAATGCATGAAATATGTAATATATGTAAAATGCAAATTAATGCATGAAATATATAATGTATGTAAAATGCTGATAGCCATGAAAGGGTCAAAATCTTTCGAGTATGAAAGAAGACTTTCAACCTAATTGTTAAATTCTAAAACTTACGTATGGGGCAGGACTTCTAAAAATTTTAATAAACACCATTACCTTGCTTAAACAAACATCTTGCTTTAACAGGACTGGAAACATTAGAAATGTGTGTGTGTATGTCTAGCTCAGTGGTTTTCATGCTATGGGTCACTTGTGGCCCAATCAGAGCACAATTGCATTCATGTGATGTTCTCAGGGCCATACAGATAAACATGTAGCATGGATGTTGACCATATAACACGTAAAGAGTTGCATATGTGGCCCACAGAGGTAAATATGTTGAGCACCACTGGTCTAGATGGATAGAGATGAGAGAGAAATTACAGCAGACATGAAGATATTCTTTGATCCCCCCCCCCCCCCCCCTTTGTCAGCCCTATGACTCTCTTAGGACTCAGTCCAGGAAATGGCTGTCACCAAACATAGTGGTTATTAATGTGAATCCTATTGCAAGTGAGTCCTATTGAAGTCAATGGGCCTGCTTAGATTAGTGAGCACTATGTGTGCAGGTAAGTGTTTGCAGGATCAGAGTGTTGATGATTTATCTTGAGGACTCTGGAGTTTAATGCAGGGGGTCTTTACAGCCACCAAAAAACATCCAAACAGTGTGGAATTTATATTTATATTTGGACTAAATATGTGGAATAGATTTATTTAACTATATTTGTATATCATTACATTTCACTGAAGGTTGGAGACTCTTCAGATAAATATTTGTATGTTGCTATTTATAAACAAATAGCCATGCAGTTAAATATACTGAAGTTTACAATTAAAAAAAAATTCTAGTATACCTAAAAGATGTATCAGTCTTCTGATGTGTCCATTGAAGAAATCTATCAACATAGCAAGGTGTGCAGCTAGATATATGTTGAACAAGTTCCTGCTTTTTTTCTGCACTGAAGCCATGACATTTAGGCTTTGTCATTCTGTTCAGAGTGGAAAAATTCAGGGTTGTTTTCCTGACTTGAATCCATCTGCAACTCTCAATAGACCCTTTGTAGGATAAACAGCATAAATACAACTATCTCAAACTGACCTTAATTCAAGTTCATACCAGAAACTCTACTTGTATGCGGTGATGTATAGAAATGTCTGTTTTTAGGAGGCATTTATTTTAAAAAAATAAAAAAGTTTGTTTTTATGTTTTGTTGACAGTGATCAGTTTGAATTAATTTATCATTATTTAAAATCTGTAGTTCATGTTCTGTTTGTGTTTCACTACAACTTGTAGATCCTTTTCAGCAATACGACTGCCTAGCCAGTTATTTCCCATTTTATATCTACCCGTGTGACTTTTTTTTTTCCTTCTTAAATGTCATACTTTGAGTTTCATGTTGCTGATTCCAGGCCACACTATTCTCCAATAGTCATTTTGCATTCTAATCCTGTCCTGCAAAGTGCTTAGAACCCTTCCTGGCTTCCTGGTGTTTGATAATTTTAGAAGCATATTCTCCAATACCCAAATCATTAATGAAAATATTAAATAATATCAGATCTGGGACCCAGACCACCATGGCATACCCCAAAATATGTCATCCCTATTTGACATTAAATCACTGATAGCTAGTCTTGGACTATGATGTTTCTGCTAGTTATGCTCGTATTATATAATAATTTAATTTAGACCACATTTTCCTAGTTCACTGATGAGACTGTCATGTGGGAGTGTGTCAAAAGCCTTTCTAAAATAAAGAAATATATTTACTTCATCTTTCTCATGCCCTTCCCCCAGCCACTAAGGCAGTAGTCCTTTAAAAGGAGAAAATTAGATTGCTTTGGCCTGATTTGTTCTTGACAAACCTCTTGGCTATTATTTGTCTGGAAGGTGCTTTATAACTTGTTTGGAGCTGTACCAGGACAAACTATTGAACAGGATTAGAGTTAGGCTGACTGTTATGTAATTCTCTGGGCCCTCTCAGTACCCATTCTTAAAAAGAACTATGTTTTCCCTTTTCCAGTCCCCCCATATCCTCAATGAATTCTTGAAGAGGATCACTAATGGTTCCAGGATGAGTTCGACTAGTTTCTTCATTTTCCTAGGATGAGTTTAGTCAGCCACTGCCAACTTATACATCTACATATGTTTAACCAATTCTTCTCCTATTCTGGCTCATGTTTCTTCCCCCCTTGTTGTTAATATTAATTATGTTAAGCATCTGGTTATAATTTACCTTCTTAGTGATGACTGAAACAAAATAAGCATTAAACAATTCATTCGTCTTGATATCATCTTTTATTACTGTTCCTTCTCTATCAAGTAGCAGAACTCTACTTCCCTTTTCTTGCTCAACTCTTACTTTATGTCCATTTCTAGGAATAACTTATTTTGGGCCTTACTGATTTTGCTCTTATATGTACTATTCTTTTATATGTCTCTTTAGCAATTTATTTGTTTCCACTTCTTGTAGGATTCCTTTTTTATTTTCAGGTTATGTAAGACCTTCTGATAGAGACGTGTTGCCCTCTAACTGTTCTTCCCCTTTTTTCTTCATATCTGGATAGTTCACTTGTGCTTTTAGTATTTCTTTTTGAGAAGTTACCAACTCTCTTAATTTGGTTTTTTCTTTACTTTGAGTCTGCTGTTCTCAATCCTTGCTGTCCTTAGAATCATTGTTGATCACTGTTACCCAAATTTACTTCAGATTCACCATCATTTCCTCCTTGGCTGTCCCCCAGGCTTCCTTCTCTTCCTTCTGAAACAAAAAAGGTGTTTGCAGTACGTTCCAAGAATTTATTGTACATTATTTATTGTAATGTGTTTCACCACATTACTTTTCCACCACGTTCCTTGGGAGCTGGTCCTCCTTTACTACCATATTTTGAATATTTCTTTTGTTTGTTCTACAAATGCCTCCTCCACCTCTTCCTCCTGCTGTAGACTCTTATGATGACATTGCTCCTATTTTTTCCCCTGTTTTCTTTGCCTAGAGACTTCACCAGGTCTGCCTCCCACCTTTCTGGACCTCAGGACAAGTGTGAATAGTCTTGATGTAGACTGCAACACCTCTTCCCTGTTTTTTCTCTGCCTGTCCATCCTGAATAAGCTGTGCTTCTCTATACCAGTATCCCAGTTAAGAGAGATTTCCCTCCCAGTCTCTGTGATGCTGATAAAGTTGTAATTTAGCTCATAGATTAAAACTTTCATTTCTTCCCGTTTATTCCCTGCACCTGTTGCATTCGTGTATAGCCACCCAAGATATTAAGCAGATTTCCCCCCACTGATTTCCCTCTTGTTGTTGTTATGGTTCTGTTGTAATTTACCCACCCACTCCCCTGACGTCTAGTTCTCTGTTAAGGTCATCTTCTTTTTATGCTGAGTGCGGGCTTTCTCACCTGCCCTCTTTGAACCTCATTTAAAGTCCTCCTCACTAGGTTGGCTAATTTCATGTGTCAAGATGCTGTTCCCCTTTTTTCATTCAGGGCACCCCATCTCTGCCCAGCAGTTCTCCTTCCTACGTCCCAGGGTAGAGAAAGCTGTAGCTCACCCATCAACACCATCTATGTAGCTATTCATTCATCTCCGGGATGTTCCCTTGCCCTCAACCGAAGGGATGGACAAAAACTAGACCCCCAGCTCCTTCACTCTTGCTCCTAGAGTCCCGTAGTCACTGCTGATCAGCTCAGGGTTGTCACAGGGCACCACAAATTGAAGATTAGTCAACAGCGTTGATGGTGTTGTGAAAAAAGACTAGTATCATTCTGGGATGTACTAACAAGAGTGTTATTTGTAAGACATGGAAGATAAGTGTTCCACTCTGCATGGCCCTGGTGAGGCTTCAGCTTGAGGACTGCCAAAATTCTGGAATACCACACTTCAGAAAAGATGTAAACAAAACAGAGCGTCTAGAGCAGAACAATAAGTGGTAAAAGGCTTTAAAAACTTGATCTATGAATAAAGGGTTAAAAACATCCCAGGGATGCTGAGTCTTGTGGGAGGAAGATTGAGCAGAAAACCTGATAAATCATCAAATGCATTGAGCTATTATAAAGAGGACAGTGATCAATTGTTCAGTAGAAAAGGAAGTAATGGGATGTAATCTGCAGCAAGGGAGATTTTGGTTAGATCAGTGGTTCCCAGCCTGTGGTCTGGGGAACCCCGGGGATCCGTGGACATGTTGCAGAGGGTCTATAGAGCCTCTCCCTACTAAGTCCTCAATCCAGCTACAGCCCTGTTGCTCCCTGCCATGGCTGGATCCTGGCAGAGGGAAGGGGCCACTGAGGCTCCCTGGCAGGGGCAAGGGCAAGGGGCCATAGCTGCCGTGGCTCTGCTCCCCAGCAGCATGGGCCATGGTGGCAGCAGTGCTGCTCGCTGGCTGGCCCAGTGGCATCATCAGAGTGCCACAGCCCAGAGTTTGCCCATGTGGGCCAGATTACATAATCGGCTGGGGGGCTGCAAAGATTATTTTTGTTAAAAAGGAGTCCTAGCCTGAAAAAGGTTGGGAACCACTGGGTTAGATATTAGGAAAAGCTTTCTAACTATAGCTCTGGAATAGGCTTCCAAGGGAGGCTATGAAATCCTCATCATTGGAGGTTTTTAAGAACAGATTGGACACACACTTTTCAGGAATGGTCTGTTAACTTGGTACTGCCTCAGTAGGGCTGGACTTGATGACATCTTGAGGTCCCAGCCCTACATTTTGTGATTCTATGACATGCAGGCAGCATTCCCGGTAAGAAAGACAAAGACCCTGGATGATGAGCCAGGGTCCCTATGGGTACAGGCAGAGAAAGAGCTAGCAGTAGTTATAGCAGCATGCTGTTTTCCTGCTGTTGTTGCTGCCTCCCGGAGAGTAAGGAGAAAAGATCTGCTTTCCTCTGCTGGTGAATTCGGCTGCCTAACTCCCTTAGTCTCCCAGCTACTTTTGGTCTCATAAACCACATGTCTTACCAACCCCTAGTATTAATATTAGAAAGATGGAGCACTCTGATAGACTAGAATATTCAGTTAATTTACATATTTTATACACAAATCCAAAATCCTAGCTGCCTAGACATTAGCGATCCCATTTAACTTTAGAAGACTATAGTCTGCTACTTCCAAATAGTCTTTAAACTCAAGCTTGAAACTTGAATTAAAAAGGTTCAGTATAGAGGTCTTTCCCATTGAAATTCATGGAAGAGAAATGCCATCCTAATTTCTCAGAAAGTCTCCTCTTCCTGTATATCAGGGAAGCTCTCTGCTGATCGTCAAACGTCTGCATGGGGGAAAAAGGTGCCGGAGGTGGGGGGTGCAGGGAGTATAATCCTTACAACAGCCTCAGATTGCTAACCTCAGGTAGCTGATACAGTCAGTGCCTGTATAATTTTTCCATGGTTGTTGTCCTTTTAAGCTCTTCTGGAGCTAACTAGAGAAGTCCTACCTCTTTGGAATTTATAGAAGTCCAGGTAGTACAGTTCCATTGGATTCATTCTGCCAGGAAAGCAGGGGAGAACGCAAGATGTAAGAGACCCAGAGCCAGCACAGAGGCACACGCCCTCTCTTTAGATGGTTCTAGCCTTTTGCTGATCTCTCAAGAAGCTCATGGAATTTGCAGGCAGGCCTGCAGTTTTCCCTCTGTGATACTGAGACTATTTGGGGGGAAGTCTCCATGAGGAGATCTTCATGGAGGCTTTCTCCTCTTTAGCTCTCTCGTTGGAATTGTCATGCAGAGAGGAACAAGTGGGCTTTTCAGTTTTGCTTTAGTGTTTTGATTTTTTAAAATTCATAGGAAGATGCAGACACATGGAATTGCCAGTGGGAACATAAACCCTATTTAAAAAAAAAAGTGTGAGAGCCCATGTATAATCCAGCTGCTCAGCTCTCCAGAGGAGCTGAGGATGCTGGGCCCTAGATGCCTGGCTTTTTCGCCAATGGTGCCCTGAAATTAACATGAATGACTGGCAAAACCAATGTAAGGAATGCACTAGCTACACTGACACTAAAACAAACAAGGAGTCCTGTGGCACTTAAACTATCAAATTTATTTATTACTTGGGCTTTTGTGGAAGAAAATCACACTTTGTCAGATGCTTCATCTTCAAAGCGTCTGATGAAATGGAATTTTCTCCCATGAAAGTTCATGAAATAAATAAATTTGTTAATCTTTAAGTAACATCGGACTCTGCTTATTTTGCTGAACTAGACTAACGGCTACCCCTTTGGAACTACACTGGCATAAGCCCTACCTCTCTTGTTGAGGCAGTTTTATTATGTTAGCATAGGAGGGAAGGTGCATCAATTGAGGAGCATTTCAGTGTGCGCACCTCTGCTGTTTTGTTGACAAAACTCTGCCAGGTAAACCAGCTTTTTAATGTTGACATTTGCGTTACCATTATTGCCATTTGAGTCACTGATCAAAGCACGGAAAAAGGGAAATGGAAGGAGGTAAAGAATCACACAGTGACTGTGTGTGATGTCTCATTTTGGCATCTCAAATATTATATTTTCATGGAAATATCCTCACACCCTGGATTGTGTCAGCTCAAACAATAATAAAAGAGGTAACACAAATGCGATTATTGGTGGCTGCAGTTCTTGGATGATATAAGGCACATCTGGCCTTTGGTCTTGTGCCTCGCAGTGCAGCCATCTCTATACAGGAGTGGGTGGTATAATTTCACATTTTTCAGGTATTGGTTATGAGTTTACTAAGAATACTTTCTGCTTTACATGTACAATAACCAAATCTCTGTGTTAGCCTCAGATACTTCCTAGGGAAACAGAGGCATGTCTGGAAACAGATCAACTATATGGCAGTGAGAGTTTTCAGATTCTGTTATCTAAGAGCCCAATTTATTTCATCATGATCCACATCATCTCCAAGAAGCCTTTTGTCGTGTGGGGCTGTGGAAGGGTCAATAAATAACGTTCTGTAAAACAGAAGAAATAACACATCTTATCCCCTGCCAATCATTTACTGTAATGGCTGTTCCTTTAATTGCAAAACTCCTAGTATCTGGTAAACAAAAAACCAAATATAATACTGATTCATATAAAGATAGGGAGTTTCCATTTAATGCCAACTGCTTATAGGTGCAATTTTGATAAAGGCTAATGTGCTTTCTGTACAGTTAATGTCTCTTTATCCATTGTAGATTTGAAATCAACGTTAGTTAATTGTGTCATTTTCTCCACTATAGGCAGATTCAAACCTCCATCTTCTTATATTTTCTAATTTATAATGTTTATAATGACCCCATCTACCATGATCCTCTTTGATTCTATGCTTTTAGTTCAACCTTAACAAAAAATTTTATGAGTTAAAATCCTTGCTTTCAGAAAACAACAAAACCTCTCTCTCATTGGCTGTTCTTAATTTCCAACCGAAATATACTTATGCTGGGGGGGGGAGGAGAGGTTAGATGCTGAATGATGCTTCTGGTTTGTATCTGTGTGTTTTGCTGGGAACAAGAACTTCAAAAAAAAAAAAAAAGTATGCATGTATGCTGGGATGTGGGAGAGAAAGCAGGTGGGAGGGAAACTCTGAGACAAATGACTAGCCATTCTTGCAGGCTTGACATTTTATTTAGTAATGCAGTGTGCTAAAAAGATCTGTTATCGGTTAGAAAGCTTGAGGGATGCAGTAATTTGCTAGCTATCCTGGTGACATCTAAAAATGGGCAGGCAAATCCCTCCAAAGCATATCTGGGGATGTTCTTTGAACCTCTGTGGGAGGACGGCTCCCTCTTTCCTGAAAAGGAAATGTGCCAGTCATTGCTCAGTAGTGCCCTTTAACAAGCACTCCAGTCAACAGATTTATTATGCTATAAAAATACAATATTAAATTTGGACATGTAAAAAGATGGAACGCAAAAGTGAATGTTCCGATCAGAGTATTAATTTAGCAGTGTTACACAGCTAGAGAAGACTTTTGTAATTAGTGTCCCTTGCTCGTCAAGACCATAATACATTTCCAGTCACATTGTTAAATGTATGGTATGGAATACGTAGGATGTACAGAATGACCAAGTTAATGTCAGGCAGGTGGGCACCACAGATGCAGCTGGAAGAACTGTAAAAGAGATATTAATAGGCTGACAATCTTGACATTTCCCCTTATAAGACCCTATTTTCAATTACTTTTAACTTTGGCAAACTTTAAATGTTTGGGCTGAAATTTTACATGCCTCTGTGATTACTTCATGATTAGGTGACTATGTCTGTCAAAATGGTACATTCATTTCCAAGAATTAGGTGGCAGTAGGAAGGATATTTTATCCATGTTTTAAAAAGAAAAAAAAAATTCTGGTGGCTTTTTGTTTGTGAAGTGTAAGGGCCTGATGCTTTGGGGTGGGAACTTGAAAGTTTGGTTGGTGGGGTGCAGTCTCCTTGTCAGCGATGTGCTTTTGGCTTTCCCTATGAAAATCTGTTCAAATTTGGCCAAGCCAAACCTTTGAAAAATGGCAGTTTGCACATCCTTACTAGCGCCTTGCAGGTCTCCATAGCTCAGCCTTGTGAAGATTGAGCACGCCCCAGCCTGGCACTGAGCAGGACTGTCTCTCTGCAGTTTCAGACTGGGATGCACCAGGCATGGGAGCTGGGACTGTATCTCCCCTTTGCAGTCAGTTAGACCCCTGCTGGTAGGCAGCATGGGAAGGGGTGAAAAACTAGATGTTTGGGAGATGGGGTAGTGGTGGGAGTACATGGGCAGGGAGCCTTGAGAGGGAAAGAGTAGGAGTAGAAGGGAGAGAGAAAAACTAGCACCAGGAGCTGAAATGGGCAGAGACTGGTTAAGACACGAGATTGTGACTAGGGGTTTGAATATTGTGAAGAAAAGAACCCTGAAGAAGGAGAGAAAAAACAATTTTTAAGTACATGATTAGATATAATCATAATAGATCATCACAAGGCAGGGTGGATAAAGATTGCAGAGTCACTTCTAAATCATTTTAGTCAAATCATTTTGACTTGGCAACCTTAGTAATCTTCTTTTAATGCAGTTTTTTGTGTGTGATTTAATAGTGGATTAGAAGACCACTTTCTCTCTTTACTGGAATCATTCAACTAGGAACAGATAATTTTTCTGTTAAAATTATTTATTTCAAATGGTACGGGGAAAATAAACAGTAAGGTTTCTAGTTTCCCATCAGAGGCTGATCTAAAACAAAAACAAACTGCCAGATATATAATCTTAAACTTAACAAGTTCCAAAGGGGCAGCCATGTTAGTCTAATTTAGTAGAACAAACAAGCTGACCTGTGGCACTTAAACACTAACAAATTTATTTATTGTGTGAGCTTTCATGGGAGAAAATCCCACTTCATCAGATACTTTGAAGTTAACCTGAGGTTTTTTTTTGTTTTTTTGTTTTTTTGCAGTGAATTTTCTTTTAAAATATATCTGTGCTTACTATAGTTACTGATTAGCCTGAATTAGTCTTAGAAGTTCAGACCTTAGATAAATGGGTTTGGAGAGGAGGGACTTTTCCACCTTTTCTCATGAGATTTTTTTTGGTTGAGAACCATTTTCTGCAAGGGTGGGTTTACTGGGGCAACAAGAAGTATATGTTGACCGTTATATTTTTTTCATCAATAAAAGCTAGGAAACTGCTTGTTTGCTTGTTTGTTTGTTTCGTAAGATAGTCTAGAAATATAGGCCATACAGCAAACATATAGAGGTGCTCTAAAGCAGTGTTCCCCAACTGGTTAATTGAAATCAACTTCTGAATGGCCGTTGCCATTAAAACCTGTGAATGGTGCACCATCTGCTGGCAAATGGTTGGAGACAACTGCACTAAAATCTGGGGGAGGAGGCATGGAAATTGGGGATGGAATTAATAATTTACTGGAGATATTTTCCACCTATGCTTTGAGGCAGTTCTGTATTCTTCGTGCAAACTGTTCTAGGAGAACTCTTGTCACTTCGTTTTTTTGGTCAAGCCAGACCTGTGATAGATTTTATGGTTCTTCCTTTTCCTTATGGGCTGTCACAAAAGGGAGCAGGATTCCATTAGACTGAAAAAAAGTTAATAGTTGACCATTGAGCATACTCAAAAGTGATTTTCACTCATTTAAAACATTTGTAACATTAACAGTATTGTTTCCCGGAAAAAAAGACTTTGTTTAAAGATGCTGATGTACATAGTTCCACTGAAAATATGATTAAGTAAGTGTAATATTACAGCCTGATATTTAGCCAAATATTTCAAGCAACACAATCAAATTCTCATTGATTTAGCACAGTACTAGTTCCGTAAGCAAGCAGCTAGTCAATTGTTTTCCTAATTGTTACATAGTTTTTTTTTTAAAAAAAATAAATTGTGGCTGACAACAGTTCATTCTCTGTTTCATCAGAATATATACTAGTTAAAAAATCAACACTTACCAGAAATTATTGCTAAAGCTATTGTAGTATTTCATTGTGCTTGGGGTAGGTGATTGTGGTAAAATTTTTACTTTTTAATAGCAATCATTAAATATCAGAAATAACATGTTCTTCTCTTATGAAATGCTGGCAAATGATTAAAGGCTATTGTGGAATAGGTGAGCAATTGAAACATAGCTGTTGGCATTTACCACTCTGATTCAGGAAGTGAGTATATTCTGTGACCACAATACCTGTTATAGTGATAGTTACCTCTTCTGAATTAGCACAGGGACCAAACTGATGCCTACTGTGCGCACACCAAGCTTAAACCACACTTATGGCATATTGCTGCCTGAGCAATCAACAACACATGAAACAAAAGGACAAAACTGATAATGCTGTAAGCCAGTGCCCTAACAGGGGGATGGTGGGTTCTTCGTTATATCTCCTAAGTCTGTGCTAACAGGTCTTTGTACAATATTTTGCTTCAGTTGTGAGAGCGTGTTGATTTCCTGTCTTTACTTTTGATATCATTAATGCTTGGATGCAATAGAAGATGTGCAAAGTCCACTTTGTGCTATTTGTGTGTATTTGTTGTCTCTGTTACCAGAGTGTTCAAGTTCTTCTTAATTATTAATGCATTATTCTCACAATTCACCTATGAGATAAGAAAGTACTATTTTCCCATTATTTGCAAATGGGAAACTGAGTGCCAGAAGTAAGTGACCCATTATCATACAGGAAGTTTGTTGTGGAACAGAAGATTGAACCCAAATATCTGAAGTTGCAGGCTAACAGCCAAGTAATAGGACCATTCTCCTTCTATTAGTATTGAGCTGAATGTTATTTGCCTTTAGCTAGCTAGTGACTTCCTGGCTGAAACTAGTCAACCATGGATAGATAGGCTTGACTCTTTTGTTGACTCAGCCTTTACTGGTGTGCAGGGCTATAACTAGAGTGGGGCAACCAGGGCAAAGCCCCAGTCACCACCATATTGAGCAGCTCTGTTTGCGTGCACAATTTGAGGGTGTGTTTCATAATGTTACTTGCTCCAGGCCCACACTGGGTGCCAAAATACCTAGTTCTGGCTCTGCTGGTGTATGTCATTGCTCTTCCCTGAAGTGTCTGTCTTTGTTTGGGGTGGAATATTTGTGTATTTTGCACCCAAAAAAAGGGGGGGGGGCAAATTCAGAGCAAATCCAGCTGTGTAGCTAAACCCGTCAATGTTTGGCACTTGTGACTTGGCTGAATTGGCCAAATAACTTGTGAAAAGGCACAATACAAGCCAGGCACAAGGGCATTAGTGAAGGCACCTCAGATGCTGTCACATCATTTAAGAATATCAAGTATGTTTGGGAAGGGCAGAAGTCTCACTTGGGAATGTCCATCTGTTCTGTGCACTGAGATTAAATGAGCATGATTCCTTGGCTAGAGAAACGGAGGTAAATAAAAAATAGCTTCTGTCACTGCAAAGAGCAAAACCCTGGTCGTGCAGAGGAGCATTGTGTTGGAAGGTGCTACTATAGATTTGGGAGTTTTGAAAACTGAAGATTGCACAGGGAACATCATTTTTTGCCTTTGTTTTTTTTTTTCTCAGCTTTTTGATTGAAGTTGATTTGACTTTTTCACTTCTTACAGTAAAATATTTAATGTTAGTGTTTTCATCTCTCACTCAAAACATGGTAACTGAAGACCTGCTAATGGATTTGTGCTTACATCTGATCTTGCCATATGCACAAGTGTATTTTTATTAATGTAAAACTCCTGCTGAGAGTACAAACCTTGTTATTGCAGTAGAACCCCAAAAATGCGAACATCTTGGGAATGAAGGTTGTTCATAACTCTGAATAAAATATGATAAGAGTGTCCTGCAGTCAATGCCTTTATCTCTTTAAAGGTAGCACTTGGCAGCAAAGCTGGGCTTGCACAGCTCTCTGCCCTATTTCTGTTTCTTGCCTTTAGGCTGAACTGTGGGAGTGGGGGTAAGCTGCCCTGCACCCTTGGTACTACAAGCCCTAGGCCTCAGCCACCTCTCCTCATATCCTGTTCAGACAGAGCACTGCGTGCTATGCTTCAGAGGTAGGACGGGACTGGGACCAGCCAGCTGCCAGGGCCGCACTCTCTCCTAGCCCTTGCTCTGCCAGAAGTACTGGCAGGATCCAGGAGTGCAGCCATGAACAAAGCTTGGGCATCACTGGTACACAGGCTAGGCCCTTAAAACTCCTCCAGAGTGCAGGGCTGCAGGAAGCTAAGTTGAAATGAATACAGTGCATATCTTGGACTGTTCCAGACTATTCTCTTTGTAGCTTCAGTAGCTAAAATGCTGTCACAACCCATATACTAAAAAGACACTTCCCGCAATTTTCAGGCCTGACTTAGGCTTAGTAGATGGTTGTTAAGAGTCAGTCTGGTTACCAACACACGCCACCATTGTTGTGAGCAGGCACACTGCATAAACTCCAGAAGCTGACTTCGTATGTGGGTGCATTAAGGCAGGACAACAGTTGCTTAATCAAGATGCTTATATTGAATGATTGTGAATTGTATTAAAATGACACACACTTGTATTAATGAAACATTTTATCCCTCTTGAATTTTCTCACAAATGCTGCATTTAAAACCATTAATAAGCATCGGTTTTAAATTATTTTCTTCTCTTCTTATTGTGCTGACACTGATGGAGTACAGGATGACAAATCACAAGCTTGCAAATCAATACTCATGTTAATATTCCAGGCATTGAACATTGTGTTTATTGCTTGTTTTTCTAGCTGCTCATGTCAGGCAGTCTTTTCAGCCATCTGGAATAGGTGTAAAATTGCAGATTCTCTTATGTGACCTTTATGATGTGAACAATCCCGTAATATGCTGGCAAGTGCTGTTTTGGCAGAACAGGATAGCATGTCTCAATTCTTTTCACAAATCTGCCTAATGATATATTGTTGCATAAATTCCAAAGGGGTAGCTGTGTTAGTCTAATTCAGCAAAACACAAGAAGTCTTGTGGCACTTAGACTAACTAATAAATTTGTTAGTCTTTAAGTGCCACAGGACTTCTTGTTTGTTTTGTTGCATAAAGATGCATGTTAATATGTAAAAATTTAAGCCAAGTTATATAGGAGATGCTTTTTCTGAAATCTGTCTTTGATCATATGTGGCCATGAAAAGAGCAAGAGCATGCAGTTAAAGCGTGTCTTGTTCCATTTGTTTAGAGTTTTTTAATATCCTGACAAATAACTATTTATATTATATCTGAATGTTTTACTTACCACTTCTGGCATGTACTCAGCGTTCCTGACACATGGCTTATTCTGCTATACAAATGTATCGGTTGCATGGGGTATTTACCTTTTCTGTTCCTTCAAAGCACATGCAGTGCTGCTAATGAATAGCTAACCCTGTTTTAGTATGTGATATCTAACCTGAAGTTGCCTGTGGCTGTGTTTAATCACAAGAAGTGCCCACATCTGGAAACCTTTGTAGGCGTATTTATTATAACTGTGCTGCTTTAAAAGAAGAGGTGGAGGAGGAAATCAGGACAGAGAGCTATTAGGCACATTTCATGGTGGTTTTTCATGTTTATTAATGCCAAGATTTGGAATTGAAACCCTCTTAATGGAGAGTCTGGGAAGATACAGTAATGTCTCATTAAGAGATGCAGTACTATGGACTTGCTGAACCAGAACAATTTCTTTTTAATCCTATGATCCTGGTTGATCTGACTGAATGTATGACAGACAATTTGTATGGCAGAAGTGAAGTTGCAAGATATAATACCTCATGTGGCTACATTGCACAAACTGACATGTGCCCTGTGTTAGTAGGGTAATATTGGAAAAGGTGAAGGGGCACGGGATCACCAAAGCTCATAAATTTTTGTTTAATTTTTGATGGTTCGATGGTCCACCATATTGAACCACCCATTCAATCTTAGTCTCTCTTCTTAAAACAACAGAAGAATAACTGTGTTGAAAACAAAAGAAAAACACATCTTTCTCCCCACCCTCGATCAGTGAACACTCCAGATGGAATTTATCTCACAAAAGTCGTCAACAGACCTGCAGTTGCTAACTTCTGCTGCAGTGGCAGATGAATCTTGTCAGCTAGGAATTAATTAACTTCCATAAACCGAGACTGATTTATTGCTTGCATACAGTACCTTTGCTGAAAACTTGTAAATGAGACATTTAAAGTGAAAGAGGCTGTTTCCTGTGACTCTCAGCCTTGTTTACAATATCACAGAGGTTGGCAACATTCACTGGCCCTCATGCCAGACCTGCCCTCCGAATCCTGGGCAGGTGTGATAGGCGGGGCCAGCAGGGAACAGGATCCACACGCACTTTTTCCCTCTTCAGCCTGCCCCTCACCCAACTGGGGGAGCAGAGCCAGCAGGGGAGAGGAGCTGCATGGGAGGGCCAGTGGGGTGGGGAGAGAAGCAGCTGCAGTGCTGCTGTTTGTGGGACCATCCCATGTGCTAGGGGTTGCTGGGCCCTGCAATGGCACTTATTCTACCAAAACTTCTGTCACTCAGGGGAGTGAAATAAAACATACCCCTGAGCAACACAAGTTTTTCCAGCGTAAGTGCTGGTGTGCACAACACTGTTTTCAGGAGACACTCCCAACAACCCAGGAGAGCCCTGTCCCAACAATATAACATGGTGACACAAGTGCTCTTATAGTGATACAGCTGTACGAATATGTACTGCTTTTGATGTGGGCCTAGTTCTGCTACACTTACTTATGTCACTTAGTAACTTAGTACACAGTTTAGTCCTATATATTTTACTATTGCTGCCTATATAGCACAATGTAAATGTGGTAGATTCAGGCCCTGTAGGAATGGTCTCACTCATCATAGTATTTCATAAAACAAGGTTAGGCAAAATGTGTGCATCCTTTTTTTTTTTTTTTTTTTTAAAAGGACCCAAAGAAACAGTTTTAAGACTTTTTTACACCCTTTGTGTAAATATACAGTAATTTTGAAAATGAAATATTTCCTAATATGTCTATCCTGCTTTGTTTCTAGAGTATAAATAGGCTAGTTTAGAACATTCTGGAGTAGAGGCAGTCATGAGTTGTAGGCCTCAGGTATATATTTTCAATAAACTATGGGGAGGGAGGGGTGGTTTCAACCAACGGTGTGGGTGAGAAAGCATAAAAACCAAATGGAACTGTTTGCAAAATATCAACGAAGGCTGTTCTTCAGGTATAATTTCTAACAGTTGTGCATAACCAAGACACTTAAAACTAGGTAGTTTTTTTTCGCCCTGTTTGTCCATGACAAACTGGACTAAATTTCTTTTGTAATAAGAGCACAGTAAACACTTTAAAAATAGTTTGTGGCTATCAAATGTACTCCCACCAGTGCCTCTAATGCTAACACTGCAGACATACTTTTGTGTATTTAATAACACAATAACAATTTTCACTGAAGTTAGAGTATTAGAGAATGGAATTAGATTTGAATGTTAAATCAAAAACTGATGGAGTGTGGGAGAAACAGAGATTCTTAGCCAGAAGGAACAGTAGGTGAATTTCTGGGTGCGTGTGTGTGTGTGTGATGTTTAAAGCTCAGTCCATGGAAAAGGTTGTTAGTCCTCAGTTCATGCAATTTACAAAACTGTAGCCATGCAGCCCTACACTGATACTGCCTCCTCCAGTATATACTAGTTAATTTGAGGTGATGCTGACAGAATAGTTGCAGTTTTATGGAATGTGAGCTTCAAATCTGTTGTCTGCTCTGCAGTTAGGAGAATTAACCTCCATAATGGTGTTGTAAAGTATTTCTAGCTAAATTCAGATAGGTGAGAGTGTCTTTATTTTTCTGCCCATACAGGCTGTCAGGTAGGATGGCCACGCACTGAATCACCAGCATCACTTCCCACAGCACCAAAGTTTTCCTGCAGGTCTCCTGTTCAAATTCTGACTCAGCTTTAGCTAGTAAGAACAAGAAGAGTGGCCTGGCTGCAGGCCATTTGGTTTGGGGCCATCGTTTAATCTTAGAGAATGCAAATTTGAGTAGAAGAGAGAAGGAGCCCTAATACTGCTGAGACCTGCTGGCTGACTTTTATGGAACCATGTCAATATTTAATCAAGAGTCTGAATTTATTCAGTTGTTAGAGAGACAAACTTTGAAAGACTGAAAGCCTTTGTTTCAAGATGAAGGAGCCCAGTGAAGCTGAAGTGTGAGGTGCTATTCAAGCTTTAAAAATGTTTTACTAACTTATGAAAAAAAAAAAAAAACCCAAAAATCTGACAATTTTGTGACTCTTCTTTATTCGCTCAGTCTGTCTGTCAAGGGGAATTCCATTAAACTTCTGTTTTTCATCTGTGTTATAACAACAAGAAACAAAAGCACAAAGAATAACTAGTTCCAAAGGACTCCTCGTTTGTTAGTTCCAAAGTGGCA
This sequence comes from Podocnemis expansa, assembly GCA_007922195.1. Classification (NCBI taxonomy): domain Eukaryota; kingdom Metazoa; phylum Chordata; order Testudines; family Podocnemididae; genus Podocnemis; species Podocnemis expansa. The sequence goes on from ML681966.1 coordinate 63,792,772, forward strand.
GCCGTGTTACTCTAATTCAGCAAAAGAAGCAAGGAGTCTTGTGGCACTTCTAAAGACTAAAATTTATTTATCACATGAGATTTTGTGGGAGAAAATCCTACTTCAGATGCTTGAAAGTGGGGAATTTTATAGAATAGGAGGAAAATAAATGCAGGGAAGTGTAAGTCAGAGGATCAGATCAGACTATTACAGCAAAGGCTAACTGTGGTTCTGGCGAAGGGTATGAAATTCAGATGTGTGTTTCCTGCCTTGGCAAAGTGGTAGTTACTGGATTGCAGAGAATGTGAATGTGTAAACAAGCTGCCCACCCTCCCGAGGGGGAGGGGTGGCTGGTTGAGGTCCGCGGCCCCCCCGTGGGGTGGGACTGCCAAGTCTTCAGCCCTTTGGCAGGGCAAAAGTTTCACAGGTTCACTTCAGTCACTCAGGTGTGGGGAAAGTACCAGGTGGCCTCTCGGGGTTACGGCCCGAGAGGTGGCGTATGGCAAGAGTTGGGATTAACACGGGTGTTGGGTCGCACTGATCCACTGTGTCCTAGCCAAGGTCCCCAACAGGGGCTGAGACCTTGGTGCAGAGGTCAGCAAGGTCCGAGCTGCAATGCGCCAACCCCGAGGTAGGCCCTAGGGGGCCAGAGGCCTTGATGCAGGGGTTGGCGGGGTCTGAAATGCAACACGCCAACCCTGAGGTGGGCTCTGTGGGGCCTGAGGCCTCGGTGCAGGGGCCAGCAGGGTCCAAGCCACAACACGCTGCCCCCAAGATATGACTCCAACGAGGGCTGAGAGCCGCAGTCCCCTGGGCTACCCCTGGCCTCACGTTCCCGCTGTACCTCGTCTGGTGGGTCTTCAGGGTAATCCCCCAGGGGTAGATTATAGAAGCCTTCCATCTCTTCAGGTGGTGGCAGGTCAGGGAGTCCATGAAGCTCCTCTGCAAGTGGCAACTCGTCCAGGTCTCATGAGGTGGGTGGAGGCTCGGGGCTCCCAGCAGCCAGGGGCAGCTCCTCCAGGTCGCAGGAGGGTGGCGGCACTTTGGGGAGCCCTGTAGCGTACGGCTCAGGAACACCCACCAGTCTTGCTGGTGGCCACTCTCCCTGTGGGCCTGGAGTGGAAGCGAACCCAAGCGACAGCTCCCAGTTGCTGGCTGCGGGCAGCCCCTGCCAGACATGTGGGCCCGGGTCTGGTGGCCAGAGCCCAGCTTCGCCACAGGGCAGCCCAGTGTCAGGAGCAAGCCAAGGTGCATCCTTCCCCTTTGGCGGTTAGTGCTCAACTGAGCTGACTGCTGCCCTTTTTCTACTTCCTGTTCCTGTCCTGCCCCTCCACTTCTGGCCTGATTGATAGGCTGGCTCTGGCTCCACCCCCTGGCCGGCCAGAGGGTTTTGCCTGTCTATCTCCAAGGGGAGCCGGGCCTTCCTGCTACAGAACGTACCATACATAAAATTTAGATAGGCATCAAATTAAGTTTTCATGGATGTATAGGCAGCTACTCACCTACAGTTTTTAAAAGTGATTGTGAAATAGGGGATGAGGTAATGAATGTTGCCAATAGTCTAAGCCAGTGCTAGTGGTGATCCTGCACTTCAATAAACATTTTTCTTATTTGGAGTTTTTTGTGGTACAACATGGAAAAGCTCTGTGCTATTTTTCACAGATTTTTAATTGACCCAGCTAATTTACAAATCATAAAATCCTAAATATGGAATTTCTTTTCTGTCTTGAAAGAGGTAGTTGCCAATCAATCCATCACAACCATTCCACATTTTGGTACAGTGGTGACAAAACCCAGTGATGCTGCAATGCCTCTCTTCCCCTTCAGCTATCTCTACTGCACTCCCATTGAGAAAAGTGAGACTGAAAAGCACTGAGAGCAAAAATGGAGTCAAATCCATAAATTGCTAAGCCCACCAGATTATAGAGTCATAGAAACTGAAAGGGACCATGAGAGGTCATCAGTTCCAATCCCCTGCACTCACAGCAGGACCAAGTATCCATTTAAACCATCCCTGACAGGTGCTTGTCTAACCTGCTCTTAAAAACATCCAATGATAGAGATTCCACAGCCTCTCTAGGCAACTTATTCCAGTAGTTAATCACCCTGACAGTTAAGATTTTTTTCTGATGTCCAATCTAAACCTCACTTGCATAATTTAAGCCTATTGCTTCTTGTCCTATCATTGGCAGTTAAAGAGAACAATTTTTTTCTTCCTCCTCTTGACAACCTCTTAGGTACTTCAAAACTGTTATGTCCCTTCTCAACGTCTCAATGTATTAGCAATTTTTTCAGTTAATTAAATGTGGATGCAGTGTCTTTGCATAAGTAGATTTAAATGTATTTGGCAGGTTCATGTTAAAAAATGTCATTTATTCTGCAGTTTATGGAGCAAGTCCAGATCTACCAACCTAAATATCCATGTGGTAGCTACCATTTTTTGGGTGAGCAATTTAGCAAGCAATGAATTTAAGTAGCAGGGTTAGGTCATTGTATTTTTTTTCTTCTTAATATTTAAAGAGACAGTTCTTACTATCCTTAAATGATTACGAAGGTAAAAGAATAGCATCCTTTTCCTTTCTTTCTCTCACTCCTTTTTGTTTTGTCCAAAATTTTAACAGGATATTTACTGGCTTGGGTGAGTGCCTGAAACACTGAGCAACTTTTTTTTTTATATAGCCATTGGAAAGAAATATTGTGTATGTGTTAATTCTCCAGCACTCCCAATCTCTAGAAACTCCAGGTTGAGACAGTGTGAACATGATGGCCAAAGTTTAAGTTTGTGTCTTCAATATTTAGGCCATTTTCAAATCATGACAAACCTATTTCTGGGTCTTCATGAAGAAAGCCACTCTTTTATTATTGCAAGATCACGTTGCCCAGTTTTTTGCTATAATTTAGTACTCAAGACTGGCAAATATCTTCCCTTCCTATGCTTAGTAAAATTGATTTGCTTAGATAGCTGCTCTTTGCCAGAATAATCATAAACAGCATGTTAACCCTCACCAGTCCAGTAGTCCAAAGGAAGAGTCCCCTCAGACTGATCACTGGTTGATGAAAATGGGCTTTCATGGTGAAGTAAACGGTGAGTGCTGGCCTGCTTCCTATTTCTTTCTGTTGCCAAAGTAGTGCCGTTTATTGTAAGGCTTTTCAAATACCGTAGCAATGTTTCAGCTGTGGCCTAATCACAAATGTTCATGGTAGATGAGGGAGGCAATGGGCCTGATTTTGTTGTGTTGCTGGTGGTAGAATGAGTTAAATGTTAGGTGTGTTCCGGTTAAAAAATGGGACTATAATGCAGAATCTACATGGCTTGTGCTGACTTGGCATTCAATAGATATCTCAAACATTTTATACCATTTTGATATTTTATGGAGATCAAATTTATTATGAAGTGGACATGTGTAACTTTCCATGGAGTCAGTGGGTATTCTGGCAATCAGGTGACTGAATTTGGCCTCAAGAGTATTAGTGTGGTGTAGGCTACAGTGGGAGGATGGGTGCTTTTATCTTGCACCTATCTCTGTTTCTTTTCCTGCACATCTCCCTACAGTTCCCCAAACCCTTCTTCTATACCTTGAGTGGATCCTTTGGAAATTACAAAATGTGAAACATTGCTGCTTGAGGCTGACTGAATTTGCATATAGTTACTTTATCAGAGACACTCTTAGGTGGAATGGCATTCTTATGTCTACAAAGGCTGATATAATGACCATATCTTGATTAATAATTTAAAAACTTGGCAAAGCTGAAATGTGCATTCCTTAATAATGAATATTAGTTCTGGGACTCTGCATATTGATGGAAAATTGAAATATAAGTATGGCTGCAGGGAATACAATATTAAATTTTGAAGTACAAATTGCCTTTTAAGTTGCTCAATATACTGTTTTATGATTTGAAATTTATTATGCAGTGATGTTCTCTGTTTTGGTTATAGTCTTTAAGAGAGCTGTATTATGGGCTTTGCTATCACGTGCTGAATATTTCACTGCCAGTCCAGAATATAGTGAGTTTCTGAGCTCAAGAGTGTGGGGGAATGTCTTGTTGCCTAACTTCTACTTGAATTGTCATAAGGCATTGGACTGAAAACTCGGTTTTATTTCATATTGTAATAATACTTGTCCTTTTATATTTTCAGAGCTAATGAGCTAATAGTTCCTTACAGTACCCATGTGAGGCACAGTGTGAGAGGTAAACAGTCCTCTACCTAATCTGGAGAACTAATCTTGAGAACATTTGGAATGATTACTCTTAATTCCCCCCTCCCTCGTCCCTTTTCTTTAAAGAAGCAAAATCTGGGAAATATCATTCTTCTCATAGTTGGCGAAAGCATACCTAGAAAAAACATGGGGGATGGTAGAAAGAGTTGTTTTATATTAAGGGCTGACTTATTTAATTATCAAATTTGAGTAAATTTGGGGATAAGCTAGCAAAACAAGAAATGGTAGGTCAAATCTTAATAATTGTTTCTCTTCATTCTAATTCAGGAGTGTGACTGCCACTATTGTATTCATATCAAATTCTTTGCCATGCCTTAGGGGACACCATAATTAAAGACAAGCAAAATAGTCATACTTAGTAACTATGACTATATTATTAATGAATGCAAAAGAAAAGCAAAATAGAATACAAACAATAAAGTGTGTGAAGTTCAGTTACAATCTCTTCTCTTATGTCACTCCATAGAGAATTTCCAACAGAGATTACTGCTTTCAGAGTTGTCTGCTCTGGTGGAGATGCTCTTTTCTAGCTAAGGTAAAATAAAAGTAAAACCAAAATTAGTAGTGAGTCTTGTTTTTGTGTATCCTAGATAAATAAAACCATTTATAGCTGGCCAAGGAATTTTGTTTAAGGGTAGGTGGATCTTGTTTAGTTTATTCTGGGTAACCTAAATAGTTGATAAATAGACAGGGGGGATGAACTAAATTCTACAGAACCCAACACAGTATTTCTATGAACTACTTAAAAGAAACCATTCAAAAAATTGTCTTTAAAACAGTCAAATGAATGAAAATTAAGATGTTAAGCCAAATTAAATCTCAGTATTTCTCTATTTATCCAGGTTGGTTGATGTCTCCATTCCAGGAATAAAATGAAATCATTGTGTTTATCAGCACAAACAATACTAAAGAGTTGTTGCTTTGTTGATGTTTGTTTATAGGGATGAGATGAACAGACAGAATTGAGAGGAGGGTGATGTGAGTTGGAAGGATGGGAGCAGAGTGTTTTTCAGAGAAAGCCTATCCTTCCTGAAGTTCACTGGGGGAGAAAGACACAACATTCAGGGCTAGAATACATTCACATATCAGCTGCTGTCAGCTTTCCATTGACTGAACATGTTCACGAGATAAGCTTTTTAGCCCTTCAGCTCATTAATATGCAAAGTGTGAGAGCATGTGGAGCACGGCTCTAATTGCCTCTGTCTCTGTGGTGGGAAATTCTCACAATGTCTTTGCAGTTGATGTTTAACTTTCTTCTATTCAGCCCACTTTTTGAGATACACCTTTAATTGTAACGGGGTTTGATGTTCATCTCATCCTGAATTATCTTTAGAGGCATAGCGAGCAGTACAGTGTCTTGTCCATGGTTTCTTCCTCCATTGTCTAGTCATGGCCTTATGTACAATGCCCCACCATTTAGACAGTGGTCAGTCTTGAGGTCTCACTGAGCTTGGTTGCGTTTGCGTTAATTTGGTCTAGTATCCTATCGTCCATTTGTCTTGTACAGTGTGAAGATGTAAATATTGTTTAAAAGAGGTACCTGATTAAACTCTTAAATTTGTCTGTTAACAGTTGAATCACTAACAAGATCACAATCAGCCCCATGTATATGTTATCTTTGTCAAGTATTTTATTAACCAAAACAGAAAGCCTACCCCCACCATTCCCAAAAAAATCTGCTCTGTCCCCTCAGCCTTAGGCTATCGTCCCTAGCTTAGCGCCATGTTGGGTCCCCATCATGAGCCTGTGGTTCCAAGTATTCTGAAGTAAGGTGCTCCACAGTGCCTGCAGCAGGGTCTTGGCCTCTGCGGGCCGCAAGAGCAGTGCAGTCATCTTCACCATGACCTATGGAGACTGAGAGTCTGTGCCATCGTGCCCTCGCTCACCTGTTCTCAAATCCTGTAAGTGCCTGACCCAGCTCTCCCCCACCATCTGTTAAAAACTATTTGCATGGTCTTGATGGTAAGTCTAACAATTATCGTTAATCACTTAATAGTTTATATTTCTATTACAGTGTCCCCCCGCATTGTAAGCTTTTCAGCTACAGCTAATCATGTATCGTGATTTCACATTCTGTTCTCCATCTAGCTTCTTAACTGGTCTTATAGTCGTTCCACTTTACACCCACATTATACACTGAATTCTTATCTCTACTTTCTGTAGCTTTCTGATGTCTGTTTCACTTAATGCAGCCGCTTCTAGACCAGGGAGTAATACTGTTAGTCAGGGCCATCCTTAGGGTAGGGCGAGAGGGGCAGCCACCTGGGGACCTGCAGAGCCATACCACTGACCCTCATGCCAGGGACTGGGCAAGCTGGCCAAAAGTAGCAGCCCGGTCCACAGGGTTGGTTCTACTGTGAAGCCAGCAGAGTGGGGTGAAAGTTGCTTAAGGCAGTAGATCAGGGTTGCAACAAAGGTGAGTCATTAGGACTAACAATGGGGTGCTAATTGTTGTTCAAACAACCTCTGTGCCTACTCTCTGAGTCAGTATCTCTTTGGGCTTCTCTCATTCATATGAAAAGGACTGAGGTCACTGGCAAACAACCTTTGTGTGTTTTTTTTTTATCAATAGACCCAATGAAGAAAAGAAAAAAAGAAAAAAAAAAAACCCTGTGACAACCAGTCTTATTCCACCATTTCTGGGATCTAGGGATTACAGTTATTTTTGCCAATTAGGACTTTCCTCTTTTTTTCAGTGGGTTGAGAATGCCCTTGCTTGCAACAAAAGTTATAATTTGTAGATTTTAATAAAAACTCCAGAGATTTTTTTGGACTGATAATTAAAAAGAGAAGAGAAAAGCAAACTGTTCTAGTAGGAGCCTGTGCTACAAAGTATGGTATTTTTTCTACAATTAGAAACCCTAAGTAACAATAAAATCCAACTCAGGGATGGATCTGCTGGAAGGAGAAGTTATAACAAGATCCTAATCTGAAGGGGGTAAATGGGTAGCCCCATTGTGTTGCTGCGTTATGCACACTGCCAGGGGTCACCAAACCAAGCAGAGAGGGCTAGCACCCCTTGAATCACAATATGGTGGACAATTGTGTGTTCATGGAAACTCATGCAGACTCAGGTAGCAGATGAAGTGCAGAGGTGAAAGTGGCACTCAGATTAGAGTTACCAGACGTCAGGCAAAAGGAGGACATGTCCTCCTTTTTACCTTTATGTCCTCTGTCCAGCAGGCATTTTAAAAATACAGGATTCTGTCTGGCTTTTTACTTACAGGGGTTAAAGTATGCTGGAATGACCTGGAACAACCAGTTTTTAGGGGGGAAGCATTCCAGGGCCCCCTAAAAATAGAAGAATATTACATTTATACTCCATTTTCTCCATGTGTCCTCCAATGTCCTCCTTTTCATACTTTCATGTTCTCCTTTCTATGCTTTGGTATCTGATAACCCTAACCCAGAGGAGCTGCTTCACTTCCTGGTGTAAGGCACGCTTAGAAACTGTGCCTAACAGCTTCTGAAGGGGGGCAGCTAATCTGCATGGGTCTGTCGTAGCATGAACATAAAGAGCACAATTAGGTACTGGCATAGTGGGTAATGGTATCTGGGGCTAATCTGATCACAAATTTGTCAATATCTGTAATTCTACTGAGGGGAAATATGAAATACTGTCTTTTGGTCATATGCTACTCTCTGTTTGTTTGTTCCGAATCTGTCTGGGTTAGTTAAAGGGTAAAAGCTACCTATGTTAAAAAGAGACCTGTGAGAGAAGCTACTGCATGTTTCAGCCTAAAAGAGTTGAAGACAGGGGTGGGGTTTTGCATAGCTCCTTTTACAGTAAATGCTGGAGGCATTTTGTCTCACCCCATAGCCACACTGTCGAATGATAGATCTGGCTGATCTTCTTAGAGGCCTCTTCTTTGTTATGAAAGTAGCTGTCTGCAGCTACTTGAGGTTTAAGAGCTGAAATCACTGAGAGGCAAACTCTAAGCTAAAATCACTAGAGAGGGGAAACCTCCTCTGAGCTGAAAATCACTGAAGAGGAGCAGTGATAGACTGACCAGCGGTTGGAGCTGGCGGACAACAGGCATAGCTGGTGGACGGTGAGAGCAGCCAGCAGCGAGCGGGGCGGCATGAATGATGGGTGGGTGGACCCAGCAGACGGTGGAACTGGCAGATGGTAAGAGCAGCCAGCGGCAAACTGGGTGGCACAAGTAACTGGTGGGCAGAGCTGGTGGACAGCGGGCAGAGCCAGCAGATGGTGAGAGCGGCCAGCAGCAAGATGGGCGACGCAAGTGACTGGTGGGCGGAGCCAGCAGATAGCGGGCGAAGCCAAGGGACAGTGCTAGTGCATGGAGTGAGTGACCCATGGTTGGCGCTGGCGGACAGCTGGCGTGAAAGACACCCCCTATGTACCTCAGGGTGGGTTGGGAGCACTGATTCCCCAGATCAATGCCGATTTTGCTAGTGAGTTCACATGTGCATGTTGGAAACCTGTTTTACACTGATCCTCCAGATCAGTGCTAATTTTTGTTATTTGGCCTTTTACATTCTGTTTTTATTACTATTAAAAGTTCTGTATGCTAGACTTAGACTTGTGCTTGTGAGTGGGGAAGCCTTACCCCTTTGGGGAGCCCAGGGGATAGTGCATGATTTCCCAGAAGCCTGGATGGGGGCTTGAGCCAGTTAGTGGTATTACATTATTTGGAAACCCCTAGAGATAGAACCCAGCCCTTGTTCTGCTAGTCTGCCCTGGCAGAATGGTTACACTGGGATTTGGTAGTGGTAGTGGGATTTGGTAGTGGGATTTGGTAGAAACCAGACCCTGCACTCCTGTTCCACCGCTTATGGCCAGCTTGCCCTGTCCCTGACAGGGGATGGTCAGCACAGGGGCCTGCCACTCCCTTGGGCCGGCCAGGGTCTCCCCCAGTGCCTGGGGGGGGGGTGAGTGGGGGCCCTGCAGAAGGTGATTTGCCCAGTGCCCTGCACCTACCTAGGGGCGGCCCTGCTGTTAGTGTACTGGTTTTGATAAATTTTCATTTTGGTACTAAACAATGTTTTTATTAGTCCATAATTTTATCAACTTCTGTGCAGCACTTGTAGCTAATGCTCCTTTTAACCTCATTCCTGATGAACTCATCAGTATTGATCAAGCTTGCTACTTGTACATAAGATTTTACTTATCTAACTACAGCACTGCTGCATTTCAGTACTTTATCTATTGTCCCTTTTCCAACCATTCCATCTTTCTGACATTTGTTGCAAGTCAGAGTCAACTACACCAATTTTCCAAGGTAATGAAGTGTATCATCATTAAATTGAATGTGTCTGCCAGTTATACAATGTCATCTGCATAAGCTGAAGAGCTTATCTCTAGATCAGTGTCATCTGGATGTAATAGCAGTTGAAATTCTGTTGCAAATTAATCCAAACTTTGTATATAAGGGTATTTTAGTTCTCAAAGTCATCTTTTTAAACTTATACTTCAAACTTAATAAATAGTCATCAAAAAGGCATTGTCTCTTCTTTACATTCTCCAGAGAAGTTCTTTGTCTCATACTCATTTGGTAGGAAATTGCATAAGCATTGCTAGATAACTAATTCCCAGTTAAATATCAAAATTTTGTACTTTCCATTGCTTCTTACATCGGTAACTATTTGTAGCATCAAATTACCTTCCTGTATTTGTACATAAAACACTTCAGTACTCTCATAGTGCTGTCGTTAGGAAGTTAAGATATGAGGCTTGTATTTAGATATAATATATTTGCAAATGTACATCTCAGAAGAACCTTATACCATGTTAGGGTCTTTTGGAATAAACAAAGATTTTCATCTTAAAGTAGACACGTGAGGTCAGAAAAGTAATGATCACATTTCCTAACTATACGTGTGGTTCTGAAGGCTAAATGAATGAAGAGTTAGACTGCTTATAAAATAAATTAAGTTTAATGAGGTGATATTTAGAATTTTGTGGGGTTTTCAACTGAATTCTTAATAAGGGAAAGAAGTTCATTTTTATGTTTTAGTTTGTGACTCATGTATCACTCTTTTGAATAGAGAATAGCCTTATGTTCTTTGATGCAATTATCTTCCTTTAAAATACGAAAATTGTAGAAAACTGCCTCCCCCACAAGATCGTATCTATGCCAACTGGTAGCTTATACAGAAAGACCTGTCCTGTTTTTCTCAAAAAGATGTTCTGGTAGGTTGGTCTATAGCAGGGGTAGCCAAACTTATGGAACTCAAGAGCCACAGAAGTTGATTATTAAGCCTTCAAGAGCCATACTGAGGCATACAGCCCTATACTTTTACCTACCAAATTGATTTGTGATGTTCTTCTGCGAGCCTCACTTTTTCATCGAAGAGCCACATGTGGCTCCTAAGCCACAGTTTGGCCACACCTGGTCTATAGACTAAATATGTTTTGGATTTGCAACCTATTATTTACAGTGTATTTACAATTTGCAGTTAGAGACTCTCTTAAATAGTCTGTACAAACATGAACTGCAGTAATTAACACACACAGACGTGCACACACAAATGTGGCTTTATGGCCAATGAGGATATTATCTTCCTTTGCACTTGGCCTCTCCCTAGGTGATAGTAAGCAGAGGCCTCCCAGAGATTCGTTAAAAATTTAGTCAAGGTAAAGGTAAGTTTGTAATATGTTTAAGAATAAATTAGTGATGCAAAGATTAACATTATTATATAGGGGTCTGTCTCCTAAAGCCAGTACAAATGGCTGGATTGCTGGGATCTGAAGAAGTAGGAAGTAGCCTTTAAAAATTGCTAGGGAAGATGTAGGGAAATGTACTCTGAAAGCACATTTTCACTTGATGATGGTCACTCTGAGAAAATTCTTCCTTTGGAGTTACTAGACTGATGAAAGCTGTGTGGTCTCATTTAAGATGATCCTGTCGTGCAGCAGTTTTCTAAGAATACTCACTAGCGAGCTAATTGTACCAGCCATGGCAGAGGTGAAAGTATTTTCCTTGAGCACTGCGTAATTTAATTGTTAGAAGATTTGGTCTCAAAAATGAAGATGGCGTGCTCTTGAGAACAAGATTTGCTTGTTTGTCTTACTTGGAGTTGTTGTCAATCTTTGTCCTCAAATTGTAAGGAAACGCTAGTGTCTAGGAAAAACCAAGGTGGAATTCATTAATCTATCCATCTAGCACTTTTATTGATGTACAGCTACCAAGATTAAAAATATGACAGTGTTAATGCTGATCTATCTTCCTAACTGGCAAGAGGCCAGCATTTAGAAGACTTCAAGTGCAGATGGTAAAGCTGAAAAGCTTGGGCGAAGGGGCTGGTTTTGCATATAACTCTGAATGTTGCAAGGTTAGTGGCTATTTTCATTTCATTTGGCAGCAAGTTTGATAATGTTGGTCTGATTTCCTGTTTCCCATGATAACAGACCTCACTGTTCCGGTCAATAGGTTTATTGTTCCAGTCGAATGAATCTGTTTTAGGAGGTCATGGTTGGACTCGGTGAGCAATTGGTTAGGTATGCTTGGAACCCTGGCTCCCTATACTTTTCTGTTGTAATAAACAGGTGCTTTTTCACAGACGAGAAAATTCTTTGCCCTAAAAATTGTTCTTTCAGATTTATTTTATGTCTTCTGTGCTATATGCATTAGGTACTGAAAGCAAGTTCAAAGAAGTATGTGTTTCACTTGAACAGAATGTGGTGATTTATTTGTTTAGTTCATGTTTTAGATCATACTGGTGTTCCTTCACTCTTGAATTTATCCCCAAGTAAGGCCTATCTGCAGCACAGATGAGCATTATAGTGGACAGCTGCCTTATGCTTGAGATGTAGTTTTATGAACAGTCCTCATCCTGAAGCTTCTGTGATGGCAGCTTTGGTGCGTGACGGTAGAATTTGTTCTTTGAGTGCTTGCTCATGTCCATTCCAGATGAGGGTGTGAATGCCACATGCACAGTCAAGGGAAGGTTCTTCCCCAGTGATATTCATGGGGTAGCACTGGAGCCCCCTGGAGTCTCACCTTCGTGGTACTGTATAGAGCCCTGCAGGTGCCCCTGTCTCTTCAGTTTCTTCTTACTGCTTGTGATGGTCACTGGAGCATCACTTGCTTTTGCTATACAAGCATTTTGTAATGCTGGTTTTGAACTGATAACTGTAAATAATCAAATAGCTTGAGCTAGTTGTAATTGACAATTTATAGTTACAGTTAATTTAGCTAATCAGGACCCAGGGTCACCTTTCCTTCTCTGGGGCCTAGGCATGCCTCATTCCTTCAGCTTTAAAATGTGCAGGACTCACAAAAATTCTATGCCCAGGAGCAATCCCTAAACCACTTGTCTGAAGTGCTGTGGGGGTGATCCATCGAATGGATGGTTGTAAGATCTGAGGGGCCTTCCTCCCTTGTACAAAGAAAGAGAGCTTGCTCATCCTAAGGGAGGCTGCTCTCCAGCCACACTCAGTGCCAAGCTCAGCTAAGCCAACAGTTAGTGCATCAGCATTGTTGCAGAGTGTATTGGTATCTGTAAGAGAGAAGGTGTCACTTTGTCTAGAGACTGCCATTACCTCCATAGATAACCGGAACCAAAAGACACCTCAAGGATGAAGCACTGCTTGCATTACCCTGTTCCACATATGAAGTGAAAGAAGATGGACAGAGATGCTCGCTAGTGCCTAAAACAATGGGTCATAAGAGCCTGGTAGAGTGTAACCCGTAGCAGGCCACTCAAGTGCTATGCCCTCAGCCACAGTACTGGGGACAACCCGTGCCGGAAAAGCACCTCATGCCATATAAGAGAAAACCATAGTCATCATCTACCCAGCATCATTTGGGTCCATACTGCCCTGGTCCCTGTGAAGCAAATTGTCTGGTTCTGCCTCTAGATGAAATCAGTACCAGTCAGAGAGAAGGCACCAGAGTACTGAGGTGGGTTTGTCATTAGCTATGCCTTTACCACCACAGTAGCAAATGTCAGCTCAGTGGTTCTTTTCTTACCTTGTTACCTTTGTTCCACCAGACTCAGGGTTCACAATCAAGATGATTATCGTTTGCCTCTGGTTGATGTGCTGCCATATAGTGCTGGAACTGGCACTGAACATGACGCTGAGTCTGCCTTCAAGAATGATGTCAACACCAGAATTGAGTTTAGGGAAACAACACTCAGAATCCTCTGGGAGCAGAAGGTGAAGAAACTGCCCCAATTAGAGCATATCCTTCCTTGTCCCCAGATGAAGCTGTAGCAGGATTCTTGGCAGCACCAGTTGCAGATGACAGCTGAACTTATCAAGAGCTCTTGAGGAGGCTGGTGAAGAATGTGGAGCTCCAGATTGAGGAGGTCTTTGACAACACAGATGCTGCGGTAGACTTCTAGCTCCCAACAGCCCATCCAGGGTAGCACTGCCACCAATAAAGACTATTGGTGATACAAGAAAGTCACTTTGGCAGATTCCTCCTTCTCTGCCTCTAACTGAAAGAGGTTCTCCATTTGATCAACACAGAAGGGTACTCTGCCTGCAGTGTCATTCATCAGTACCTCTCATCTTGAGCTGTTACACATCAAATAGAAGGGCCTGGCTGTGTCATCAGTTAAAGTCCACCTAACCACAAGGTTGGCATTTCATCCCTGGATTGCTGACTGTTTGGACTTCACCAATACCAGGGAGGGGTGTTTTCTTAAGTGTTTAGACAAGTTATACCCTCAAACACATCAGCTGATTTCCCCAATGGGTTTGCAACCTTGTATTGTCAAGATAGATAGTCCTCCAGTCAAACCTCAAGCAACACGCTTGCTTCCCTGTCTGTCCTGGAAGGCAGCCTTTCAAGAAGCCCATAACTTTGGCCAGGAAACTCTCAGGAATCAGGGTCCTCGCATCCAAGTCTCCTTATATGGCTGCCTTTAAAGACATGATTCAGCTATGCCCTCATCTGGCTTTCCTTCAGAAGGTGGTGTCACAATTCCACTCTAACCAGGATGTGTAGTTTTTGGTTTTCTGCCCAAAGCCACACATCAGCAGCCAAGAGCAGAGGCACCGTACAGTGGATGTTAGGCAGGCCTTGGCTTTTTATATCAAAAGGACTACCCTTCAGAAGAACAACTTAGTCTTTGTAGAACAGGGAGACAGAATGAAAGGCCTTCCACTATCATCACAATTAATCTCTTTGTGGATCACATCATGTACCAGACTGTGGCAAAAATACCAGCCTCATCTCTGACAGCCCACTTGACATGGGCGCTGACATCCTCACCAGCATTCTTTGGTCAGATCCTGATCCAGGATATTTATAGAGCTGCAAGGCAGTGATCTGTTTACATCTTTGTGGCACTCTGTGCTATTACATGGAAAGCCAGAGCTGATGCTGCATTTGGAAGAGCAATGCTGCAATCTGCAGGTCATTGAACTTCAACCTCCTCCTTCTATGGGGCTGCTTGGGAGTTACCTACTTGGAATTGACATGAAGAAGCACTTGAAGAAGAAGTAATAGTTATTAACATTCATAATTACTGTTGTTTGAGACATGTTGCTCTTGTCCTTTTTAAGATCCAGCTACTTATTCCTTTATTGTACAGCACCAGCAAGAAGGAACTGGAGAGTCAGCAGGGGCCTATACATGATGCTATTAAGCTACCCCAGGGGGCTCCAGAGACAAGTCTGCAGCTACCACTAGGGGAAAAATCTTGCAGCAACTGTGCACAGGCATGCACCTACTTGGAGTGCACGTAAGGAATGCATCTTGAAGAAGGGTTTCAGAATGTTAGTAACCTTTTTCTTTGCTGAAGAGACCCACTGCTGCATTTTTTACTTAGATGATGGGTGTGTGGGTGGGTGCATTATGTCAGCCTATTGCATTGCTGTAGTCCAGCTGAGAGGTGACAAAGGCTTCTGTTATTCACGTAAGGTCGTCATCTGCCAGTGTGGGATATAATCTCCTAGCCAACCAGAGATGGTAGAAGTTGTTGTTCGTGGACTCTGCTAAATGAGAGCTAAGAAAAGAATGCAGAAGCACTTCTAAACAGACTGATTTAATCAGTTCTAGGTACAGATCCACAGCCAAAGGAGACTCTTGTGGCTGTGAGTTTCTCAGTGTTTCCCTCTATCAGATAGCATATCATCCTCTTCACTTAGGTTCAACTTCAGTCAGTATAAATATTCATGTACGAAAGTATTTGTAGGATCATAGCCTTTATAACTAGGGCTGCGTGGCACCTCCAGAAATAAAATTGGGGCAAATCAAAAATCTCCATCTAAAATGTTAGTTATGAAAACGAAGAGAAGCAGTGAAAAACATTTTAATTTTAAGATATTTTTAAAAAAATAGATAAAAAATAAAGCTGTCATTTGGAAAAAGCTAGTG
This sequence comes from Podocnemis expansa, assembly GCA_007922195.1. NCBI lineage: Eukaryota > Metazoa > Chordata > Testudines > Podocnemididae > Podocnemis > Podocnemis expansa. Next base: position 63,808,268 of record ML681966.1, read on the forward strand.
TTATGGTAGTTGAAATTAGTTTATTACGTTAAAGTTCCTTTCTAAGGGCTTGTCTTCATTGGTGGTGGCAAAATCTTGTTTTAAAGTGGACTTATAGATATTTTAAAGCAAAATACTTTCAAACAAGGCAAAGAATATTTATTACTCTCAGTTATGTGCATGCCCAGGATAAAATTGACAACCAGCTCTTATGCATTAGAGTGGAAAATACTCTGAAAACTTTAGATTGTGAAATATTTTTTATCCTCACTTACTTCAAAAATCTTCAAACAGCTTCGTATATCATTTCTAAATCTGCTTTTGGGCTGAGACTAAGCATGAGAAATTGAAGGCTTAGGAACAAAGCTAATTTTGTAAAGAAAGGTAAAAACAACTGAATATCTGCTTTTGAAATTGATGTGCCATCTTGTCATATCTATATAGTGTTTTGAATTGAAGTGTTGTTAACGCTGTGAATAATGGTTCATTCCACTCTATCAAAAAACAGTCCTCCAAGCTGGCTAAATGCTTCATTAATTTTTTTCAGCAACTAGTACAGAGCAGCCTGCTTCGTATTTTAATCTGTATTAAAAACCAAAACTAGGTGCTATGTTTATTGACTGAGTGTATCTGCAAACTGTCTGAGAATTAAAAAAAAAAAAAAAAAAGTGTCATAGAATCATAGGGTTGGAAGGGACCCCACGAGGTCATCTA